>JAVYIG010001288.1:0-358400 GCA_035222895.1 Strongylocentrotus droebachiensis
GGCTCCGCCCCTTGGACCCCCACACCAATTTGTGTCCTGGCCACAAATAAGGTATAAAAATTATGCTCATCTGACCGTATTTCATTGCCCAAAACCACTGAGCTTCCGGGGGATCCGCCCCAGGGGCGTCGCCAAAGGGGGGGGGGGTGTGGGGGGGGGGGGTGCGACACCCCCACCTGTCAGGATATTGTCGGTAAAATTGCGCTACCGTCGGGAAAAAGAGAAAAGGGGGAGGGAAAAAAAGAGAGGAAAAAAAAGAAAGGGAAAAAAGTAAGGGACAGGGAAAGAAAAGAAAAAAAGAAAGGAAAAGAAAAGAAAGAAAGGAAAAGAAAGGAAAGAAAGGAAAAAAAAAAGAAAAGGAAAAGACAAGAAAAAAAGGAAAAGAAAGGAAAGAAAGGAAAAGAAAGGAAGAAAAGAGAAGAAAGAAAGAGAAAAAAGAAAGAGAGGGAGGAGAGGAAAGAAAGGAAAAGAAAGAAAAGAAGTAAAGGAAAAAAGAAGGGTAAAAAGAGTGAAAGGGAGACAAAAGAAACGGGGGATGACAGAGAGGAGAGAGAGGGGAGGCAAGAGTCTGAGAGAGGAGGAGTGGGAGTTAAAGAGAGAAGGGGGTTGTTGGGTGGAGTCGTCTCGTCGAGGGAGCAAGAAAGACACGGGTTAATATGTTGCTGTGTCGGGTCAGCTGTATTGGTATTCTTGCTCGATCCTCGTGTACTATATCAATGCAGAAGTTTGAAGTCGATGAGATGTATATTGTCGGTCGGCCGACAAGTTTTTTCCCTACGAACTATGACTTCTTATACGCTGTGACGACTTCGAGAGTGACTACAACTACAATACTTGTATTTTCTCGAAGTTTCACTTTCCTATAATATCAGCTAAAGAAATCAAAGGTTTAACATTTTCGGGGAAACTAATCGTCTTTAAAAAAAAAAAAAATTAATGAAACGTCAAAGCTTTCGCGCTTCGCGCAGAGGGGGGGGGGGGGTGGGGAAACTTCATTCAGTCACGGATTACGAGTCGAAAACGCTATAATTAATCGTCTTCTTTTCCTAATAATTTAAGGAAACGTCTAAGCTTTAGCGCTTGGCGCGGGAGGCCCATCACCCACACCCCCCTAATGAGCGCGCTTTTAAGTGATTTTCTTGCTCACTACCGCCCCTCCCTAAAATAAGATCCTAGCTCCGCGCCTGCATTCAAATATATAGCTATGATGCTGACTAAATTGAAGAAAAATTTCGTATATTATTTTATGTTGTCGAGGAAAATGACCATTTTGCGCATATGCAAGTATAGTCCATAGGAAAAACAATTTAGCCTTTGGCCCCAGGTTTATAGGGTTGAATCTGTAGATATTGGACATTTAGTTTTGTCGGTAATTGGTGGCTAGTTTTGTCGGTAATCGTTGGCCTCTACACCCCCCCACTGAAAAAGGTCTAGCGACGCCCCTGCTCCGCCCCCTGGACCCCACGCCAATTCGTGACCTGCCAGTGTCACAAAATAATAAGGTATCAAAATATGCTCATCTGACGGTAATTTAATGTATAAGACCCCTGAGCTTCTGGGGGCTCCGCCTTCAGAACCCCACACCATTTTGTGACCTGCCAGTGCAACAAATAAGGTATCAAAATACGCTCATCTGACCGTAATTTAATGCCCAAAACCCCTGAGCTTCAATAACGTTATCAAAGTCATGGCATCGCATTGTAATCTATTCATATTTTGCTGTGATCGCAACATGATCGCAACTTTTTAAAACTTATTCCCTAATTCGCAACTCAAACGTGAATAAATTATTTTCAATTTCGCCTCCCTACCCTATAGCATAATCTGAAAAACAATACATGTACATGTAACATAATGCATAATATACCTGTATCCTGGGGAGCACCAAGCTTCGACGGCAAGACATTGCTATGCCAGTGGTGTACGCAGGCTTTTTTCAAGGGGGGGGGGGGGGAGTGGCTTAAGAGGACACTTTTTTTTGGGTCTCGAAATTTGAAAATTTTGCATTTTTCTTCGGGGCTATTTTATTGGGGTTTTTGCTTAAAAATACACACTTAAAAATACCAAAGGGGGGGGGGTTTAACCCCCTAAACCCCCTGCGTACGAGCCTGCGCTATGCCATATAGCTCCCCATGTCGCCTTATAATCTTTTCATATTTTGCTGTGATCGCAACATGATCGCAACTTTTTAAAACAAGACAACCTGAGGCCATTCCATGATAACTGGAAGAAGAAAAATTTAAAAAAAAATCTCGTAATCGGCAGGATTCGAACCTGCGCGGGGAGACCCCAATAGATTTCTAGTCTATCGCCTTAACCGCTCGGCCACGATTACCTTGATATCTAAATATTTGTCGTTGGCACCTGCTTCATTATGGCTAATTAAACAGAATATTAATCTGTTTGTTGATGGTGCTTACGTTTCACTATCCAAATATATGGATAGTGAAACTTATGGATAGTGAAAAATATATTACGCCCTCTAATTATCTTTTATTACTGCATAACAGAAAAGCAAGATCGAGAAAAGTAGATTGCTTCCTCTGAAGAGCGTTTTTTATTATTTAAAAGACATTGGCAAAATGGTTGCATTTACAAGTTATTGATCCTCTTTTTATCGTGTTGACAACAGTGATATTTTGTGTACATTGAAATATATCGCAGTAGAGTTGAATAGGATGTAATGTTTGTTTTTGTATTAGTTTTTCTGTTTAATTTCTATCTACCGGTATGTAATCCCAACATGATTTCTAAGGGATGTACATTAGGGAATTAAAATTGCCCTGGACTTGATCTGCAACGTCGATCTGGCGCTGCTCTGTGGCTGCCGGGCTCACGATCAATTGGGCAAAAAAAAAAAAATCCATTTTCGGTTTAATAAAATTTGGAGTGGACTAAAAGATTATTAATATATATGATGATTATTATTATTATTATTTGGAAATTAGTTGCGATCGTCTTTTTAGTTTATACTCTTTGGTCGATATTGACATAATGTCCCCTTTGAAATTTTTAAAATTAACATTCATGATTACTCGCCAGAATTTGCATTAAATAGTTCCCTTTTTATTAGAAAATCAGAAAAGTCGAAAATTATCATCTTAATATAATAATAAACTGTTCCAATACGTTATCTTCTTCTATTTGTCTATGCAGTATTAATGGCCGTTCATGTGAGTACATGTAGGTAACCCCAAGGAGGTGAATATGTCGAGTAACAAAGTATTCGAAAAAACCAATCAAAAAAAAGTTTGAGCAAAATCGGATAACTAATAAGAAAGTTATGAATTTTTGAAAAAGTATGTAAAACTATGGACCAATGAAAATCACTACACAATTTGGTTATTAGTTTGTGACGTCATGTCCTCCCTATTTATCAATTGCTTTATAAAGTTTAATCCCATTAATTTCACTTTTTATCCTCCAACACTTCTCTCTCTCTCTCTCTCTCTCTCTCTCTTTGTTTCTGTCTCTCTCTAACTCCGACCTTGCCTCCCGTCCCTGCTTGTCTACTAAAGTGCTGGTTTTAGCACTTGGAGGGCTATATAATGACACTCTGTTGGATGCTCTTATTCAATTAGTGACTGCACTTGCAGTGCTGCTTTAGCACCATGCAGTGAGGTGCTATCTGGCAATGCACATCGAAAGTGCTACAAAAGTAGCTCTAAGGGTGCTGAAGAACAGACAAAGGGGCTATTAACAGCACATCACATGAGATTCATAATGATGTATTTTACTTATTCATCATGATTCAAGATGGTTAGTTAATCAGTAGAGGTATTATTAACAGCAATTACAAACTCATTGATCAATTTTTGAATAAATATTCTCTTTGTTTGAGACCTTGACTGAGACAATAATTTTAATGATCATTAGATTTATTTGAAGTAGACAAAAGCTTTGAAAAATATGGAAATGATATGCAAAATTGGCTTAGCCCTTCAGGTGCTTATTCATTGGCTCATTAGCATGCGTCCATTTCTTCTGAATCACAAAATCTTTTGTCAGAAATGGCACTTTAGGAGCTAACTTTAAGCACGCCAAGTTCGACTCTTTGCACAGCACACCTGTTTTTTAGCACTTCATTTTTTTCAAATGTATTTATCTATCTTTGCTTACTCAGTTTCCTGTCCCCATTCTATGATCTCTTTCTTTAAAATTCCCGATATGTATCTCCACACACGTCATCATCTCCTCTCTCTCTCTCTCTCTCTCTCTGTCTCTCTCTTTCTCTCTCGCCTTCTCTCTTCGCTTAATTATTGTTCTCATTCTCATTACCTTCTCTCTGTCTTGTCTCTCGGTTTCTCTTTGTAGTGGAACACATAACTTGGACATAATGCCCAACATTTTCCAGACCCCGGTTTTGATTATGTTCTTACATAATTATTTTATATTCTGTAGCGAGAATAGCAGGGTGAGCGCATGTCAACAGTGGGCCAGGGAGGAACCAAAATGCGCCAAAAGTCTCTCTTTTTTTTGGATTTACTTTATTTAATTTTTCTTGCCCAGTTGAAAGATAATACATTGAAGAATACCTTAGTGATAGTAATAGTATATTTGTAAAGCGCTTAGAGACATTTTAAGCGCTATATACAAATTAAATATTATTATTATTATTTACTCCTTCAAACAGCAAAATCTTACACATATCCACAGTTTTAGTGCAAAAGTGAATTATTTTATGAATCTTTCAATATAACTTGAAGTTTTTAAGATATTGATTTTACCGATTTTCCTTGCCACATTGCCCCGAAAAAATGTGTTTATTTTGGTCCGCGGTGTCTGTCACGCGCCCCCACGCGCCGTAATTTATGACCGCGAATCCTGCAGCCGCGGACCTAAATAAACACATTTTCCGGGACAATCTGGCCAGGAAAATAGGCTCTAACATAATAATAGGCAGAAAATGGTAGCCAAATCTGGTATCAACTTAAAGTTTAGATATCAGAGAAAATGGTGGTAATAACATGAAAGTGGAAATCCCTGGATATCTAAACATTTCCTCTGGATTTATTTTAAAAAACATGGACAATTAGTCCATTTTTCAATGAATTACCCTACAATATAATTATGAAGATTGTATTTCTATCCATTTTTAACCCATTCATGCAGTAAAATAAACTACTAGAAATATGTGACAGCAATTTCATATCAATAACTTAAAAACTTCATGTTAAATTGAAAGATTTATAAAATAAGTCACTTTTGCACTAAAACTGTGAATATGTAGGATTTTGCTGTTTGAAGGAGTAAATTTATACCCTTATTGTGAATACCGGAATTATATATTTTACAGACGTATTCTTCAATGTATTATCTTTCAACTGGGCAAGACAAATTAAATAAAATAAATCACAAAAAATGACTTTTGGCGCACTTTGGTTCCTCCCTGGCCGCAACTATGAACATTTTTTAAGTAACTGGCAAACAGCTATACATCTATTACACTTTAGTACAAAGGTGTCTTGAAAAGTATGGCAGATATTTTTTATGAAAGAGGGGGGGGGGGGAATGGGGGGAGGGGGGGGGGGGGGGTACAAGGGACATACATCTCGTATCCAACACTTCGTTTCTTGAATTTACTTGAAGAGAAGGGTGAAGAAAAAAAGCAAGATACTTTAGATGTAAAGAAGTGACTGTGCCATCTTTCAGCACCTTTTAATAGGTTTATGTCGAGGATGATATCATGATTCAGATAAATTCTCTTCTACGGAGGAAAGTTTGTTAAACAGAGCAAAATCAAAAGAAACCACGCTAATTATTTTGATCATTATCGTTATCATAGTTCAGTACAGTACAACACTTTATCATCTATCCGATTTCATTTACAGAAAATAAACGCGAGTCATTGGATTCTCTCTTTGATAGTGTATTTTCTTTCTAATTCAGCTTTTTGTGTATGCGTGAATACGTTATGATGAAATCTGACAAAAACACACATACACGTGATAATAAGATAAAGTTCATAACAGTGTATTGCAAGTATTTCACAAAATAAAGCGAATCAATAAAAAAAGACATTCGCATTAACATGAAGAGAAAAATAACTATTCTTATAATAATGATAACGATAATAGTTCGATTTCTATGTATCATGCATTTCGCAGTATCGATACAAACTTTGAATGACAAAGAGCCTAATTATGATTTTGAGAGTCACTTATATTTCTTTTCCTTGTTGAAATTTCATTTGAATATCTTACAACAATCATATTGATGACAATATGATAAAGAAATAAAACAAATATGAGTAAAATATCGTTTTAAGAACACGTAATGTAATGTACTATCGAAATAATATTTTCATCTTAGTTCTTATTCTCCCAGCTGAGAGACAAGTTAAGAAATACTGATTGCTTTTTGTTAGGCTAATCATTTATTTTCTTTGAAAAACTACGATTGATTTTTTTTCTTCATGATTTCAAGCCCGACGCTTCGACGAATGACAGAAATTTCAATATTTACACGCAACATACACAGATTAAAATATAATAATTCATAGCACAAAACAATAAGATTGACATTTCACTACTTTCTTATTTTTTCAAGTGGAAAGTTTATAATCATATAGTCTGATATCAATTTGAATGTATCCATAGACGTTTATACTGTACTTTCGAGATGATATTTCAATTTATATCAATTTTTTTGTTTCGTATAACCCGGCGTTTGATTAATGGCAAATTTGTGTAAACATAATAAAGAGAATTATAAATATAAAAGTGACGTATATAGTTATGTGTTCGTGGAAATTCATAATGATCCCATTGACATTGAATGCTACATCGGTTTTTTTACCGTCTTCAAGTTTGCCTATTGAAGTTTTTTAAAATCAGATTAACTTTTTCACTACAAATAACAAATGGAAGGTTATCATAATTTATCTCCTGACAGTGCATTAGCGAAGAACACTAACTCTTTATATGACCCCTTTCCTATCAAATTGAATGGCAACTAGGATTTTCTTTTAAGATATGATCTCAGACTCGACACAAACTTAATACAGCCATGATCAAAAACATACCAGTAACTAAAACGCACATTGACGGTCATAGTTACGTGACACACTTAGATACAATGATAAAATCAGTACTGACTCAGACAATAAGTTTTGTTGTTGTATAAGCTGTACAATCATCCTTATCAGCGCATTGGATTCAGGTTTGAGTACGGAAATACAACAATCTCAATAGCGAATAAATGCTCATAATAACAACCAGAAGTTGATAGTACAATTACACACAATTTTGTAAGCGCACGTTCCTATAATGAATTCGACCACTGAGAAAAAAGTAAATGGAACGGTCGAGTAAGAAGATGATTTTTGGAGCTAGAGTAAATTACAGGGTCAGAAAAAACTGTACACCATGATATTGATTTGAAAAATACACCAATGCGTCCAAAATTAATTTAATGACATCGACGTACAGGTCGGGTCAAGGTGGCAGGCGCCCTCTGCGGCAGAACAGCAAATCCCATCGGCTACACACTTTCCTGCAAGGCCACAGGAAGGCGCATTGAGTTGACACGGTGACACATCTTCTGTCATACACGCTGCGGCTTCGGGTGTGAATAGGTAGCAGCCGAATAGGGGACTACAACATGTACCCACCATTACGCATCGTCCCTGCCGGCCTGGACCGCATGGTCTGCACTGCATAGAAGGAGACACAAAAAAGATTGGAAGAGAAAGGGGAGAACAGGTTTGTTAATCCTTAGTGTTGCTAATATCACATATCGAATAGGACATAGTTTCCATTTACTTCCATTTCATAATGTTAACATTTGGTTTTCCATTTTCTATTCAAACAATATCAAGATTGTCGAAATCGATACAGTGTATCTCTGAGTGGCTAGTACGAACACTTGTTTTGGCCTACGGTCCACACTTAAATATTCCAATTCAATTCTAAAATGTCTTTGTTCCACTGTGATAATTCCACTCCAAAAATAATTTGCTTTTAATAGATACATTTTTTTTTCTTCCAATGCTGCTGCACAGCATTTCATTCACATAAGATTAATCATATTGAGATTCTTGTCAAATAGTATGACGCTTGCTTGCGACATGGACACTGCTGATTTGCGTCCCAACGCCAAGCTGCAAAACTGGAAGACTCTATATAAGCACCTCTAAACCGGAATGTATAGAGCACGCGTCACCAACTGTTTTTATTAAGGAATCAAACTACAAGGTGAAAAAAATGCTTTCAACAAAATGGGTCACATGACAAAGACCAAAAGATATGTATTCAGAACGAAAGGCATATCACAAATCTTCGGAAATGTTTACTTTTCCCCATACCGAACAGAATTAGCTTCTTCGGCAAGCAGAATTAAAGTATTCGCCAAGTCTTCACAGGGCTTACTGATAGCTGTAAGTGTGCGTGGAGGGTGAATGAGGTGCGTGCTCTGTGCACCTGCGCTGTAGGTGGGTGGGTGGTGGCGTTAGGGTACTATCTTTACAAGTATATATTTGAAGTGCCCTGATGTATCTATACAATATTGATTTTCGTTTTGAACCATATTAAAAGATTGTTCTCTTTGCAGAATTAAGGCAGAGGTTAGGGTACGCGAGATGTCGGTCGATGTGGGTTGTCCGTGGGTGGGATTAATATGCTTTAACTTCTTGACTGCTGTAAATCTACGTAATAGTGGGGGAGTGGAAAAAAATAGCATGATGCGGCTTGTTGTAAGCCTTTTCAGTCTTTGTGGTAGATTTTGCTGACTTTTCCCCCCTAATCCAAAGCCTTTCATCGGGACATTAATGATATCATGCGTTGACAAGCCCCGGTTAGACGAACAAAGATTGATCTCTAGATCCACGTTAATCACCTCCAGACGTTAATGAAATCTGAACGCAGTAAATTTCCTAGGGTATTATTCACGATTCTGTGTATACTTAATCCTAAGATTTAAAGTGATTTAGTTCTTAGCTCATTGTGGTAAACATGCACCACCTGTCCGTTGTTAAAGCTATAAAACATGAAAGCATGCATAGAAGAAACAAAAACATTGATGGATACCTCCGTTGATGTGCTGCCACACCCATCCAAAAATAATACCCACAATTTTGTTCTTCTCTAATGGTTTGGGTGAAAGTAGTGTTTACATCGCTCTCACTTGTTGGCAAGTTTGATTATTAGAGCATACACATCACTAGGAGGAAAAAGTGATGACGGTAGGGAGCATAGGGCATATAAAGAATGGCATAGAGAGAGGGAGAAGGAGAAGAGGAGAAAGAGAGGGAGAGAGAAGGAGAGTGTGTGTGTGTGTGTGTGTGCGTGTGTGTGTGTGTGTGTGTGTGTGTGAGAGAGAGAGAGAGAGAGAGAGAGAGTGTGTGTGTTGTGTGAGAGAGAGAGAGAGAGAAGTAAGAAGAAGACTACACTAACTATAGATTTGATTTTATATGCATTAAAGCCCTTCTTCATTTTTCTTCAAATGTTTGTCGTGAAAAAGGAAAATAAAATTATACCTATAGCAAGACCAGAAGCCCGCCCCCTTCTATTCATTTCAACGACTATCACGAACAAATTTTGAATGAATGAAAGATGAGTACAGTCATTGTTTGTGGAGGGTTTGTGGATTGTTTATGAAGCTTAATCTTATCCCCATGTTCCTATAATGTAGTCTGGCAGATAATAATGTCGACAAAACAAAGAGTTTGGGGTAAGAAAAAAAAAAGGTAAAAATATTAAATATACCGCAGTCATGACAGTTATAAATACCTTCCCAAAGATATTAACCCCGGGAATTTGTAAAGATCAAGAGCCAAAAATGTTGGCCAGAAACAATAAAAAAAACATTGAGAGTTATTTCTATCTATATCCCAAATGATCGCGGGATGGGAATATAACTTGCGTTAAACCGAGTATGAAATTCTAAATCAACACACGTTCTTGCATCATTTATTGCTGTATACTGAGACTAGGCATTCCAAATAGGCGAGACATTTGTGTTCCAGTCTTTCTGGTTTAATTCAGGTGTGACGTTAATACCATTTTGCCCGACAACTCGAATTGAAGAAATCGAAATAACTCGACTCCCTCAAGAACCACGCGATAAATAGGCTGTGATAACGGTATAAATAAATAAATGGACCTGACACCTTCCTTGTCTGGGTCACCTGGGTCGTGACGTCAGCTATAATGAAGAATGTATAAGGATCACGTGGATGTTACTGCGAAAGGAACTATTTCTATAACTAAACAAAATGGAAAGCAAAATTCGTTTGAAATGCAAATCTACGATATTTATTTTCGGTATTGCTGCGGCCCAAGTCTGGTGTCACGTCGTGCAATGATGAAATGTTACCTCATTCTTTAATTGCAAACATCTATCACTTCGTCAATTTTGACTGTCGGATACAGATGGGGATTTTAAACATGCAGAGCGTACATTCGTGTAATGGAATTTCCTTAGATTGTGTGATGCATCAATTAACCTAGAATACAAATTTAAACACCACTTCAGAAAGAATTCGCTCCGTGTCAGTTCTTCAAGTCAAATGATTAATTCAAAGTGATTTTTCTTTAGGGTTAATTCGTAATCTAGTGAATTAACCAAAAATACCAGTTAAATTTAAAATGTTTCTAGGAAATGATGGCTGGCAAAGGTAACAATTCTACCGTGATCTTAATTGTATTGAATTATGATCTAGATCAGGCCTTCTCAACTGGCGGCGCGCGCGCCACTCGTGGCGCTTGCGGTCAGTCAGAGTGGCGCGCGGCCGTTCCAAAAAATTAATAAAAATTAAAAATTAGGAATTAAAGAAAGAACAATATTAAAACAATTTATTTTAAAATAAAAAAACTCAGAAAAATCAAAAAGTCAAAGTCGAAGTTGAGCCCAAAATGTAAGCAAGCCATTTTGTTTGTTTGATTTTCACTTCATTTTGACATTTTCCGTGTTTATTGCACCAAAATAACTACATATTATAAACTAACTTCCAGTGTAGATTTTAGCCAGGAATTGTACTAATTAATTCACATCAATATGAAATTATGATTGATGTTTTATGGAACAAAAAGGTGTTAAAAATGCCACATCTGGGCCTCAAAAGAGCCCTAAATCCACTAGCTTCCGGGGGCTTCGCCCCCTGGACCCCACCCGGTATCGGCTCGGTCGCTACGCTCCCTCGTAACACAGTCACCAAACATACAGGTTGACACTTCAACCTCAATTCATTTTTGTTTTGGCGCTTCTAATAAACTAGTTGAGAAGGCCTGATCTAGATAACAAATTCGTTCGAGTAGAATAAAGAACGTGTTGTCACCCATAATGAAATGAGGAAGATTGGATAGTATACTATACTACTGACGGTAATGATGATGATGTTGATGATGATGTTAATGATGATTTTGATGATAATGATGATGATTGTGATGATGATTATTGTGGTGGTGGGGATGATAATAGTGATGGAGATAGTGGTGGTGATTAGATGATGATGATGACGGATGATAATGGTGGTGGTGGTGGTGATGACGATGGTGATACTATACTGCTACTACTACTATTTGTACTACTACTACTAATGATGATGATAATATCATGAATGTTCTGGTGGAATGAAGGATGTAAGAAAATAAGAACACAGAGATGAAGAGGAGGAATAACACTTTAAAAGAGACTGAGAAGAGGAGGAAGAATACGTAGAAAGAAATCAAAGAGATGAAAAGGAATAAGACATATTTTCAATATTACAGAGATTCAGAGAGGAATGTGCATACGTATGCGGTCGAAGAAATAGAAATAAGAAGATGAGAAAAAGAAGGTATAAAGAACTTTCATTTTCGCACATAACATTTCTCCGGATATAAATAACCAATAAACACAATAGACCAAACCACGATTTAGTCAATGTCCGTAGGTATATCATTCACAATCTGATGTTACCAATAAAAAGAGGATTCTAGCAACGATATACCATTAAATCACAGCAGACAGGTTTATTACCGTACGAATTACGGTGACAGTGTAAACGGTGCAGAGCTGAATTGATTTGCCTTTTCATAGTCGCTCTGAGCTCAGAGAGGCAACGATCAATCAAGGCCCGATGACAATTGAACACACCCACGTATGGCACGCCACAGCCGTCATAATTGGTCGAGTTTACAAAAAAAGCAGTCGAGTTTACAAAAAAGCAGTCGAGTTTACAAAAAAGCAATCGAGTTTACAAAAAAGCAATCGAGTTTACAAAAAAGCAGTCGAATTTACAAAAAAGCAGTCGAGTTTACAAAAAAAAGCAGTCGAGAAAAAAAAAGCAGTCGAGAAAAAAAAAGCAGTCGAGAAAAAAAAAAAGCAGTCGAGAATTAAAAAAAAAAAGCAGCCGAGAAAAAAGTAAAGGCAAGGCACACACAAAAAGAATAAAATGATGTCTTTATCATAGAAACACATATTATGATGCACGTAACAGCTAGGTGCAATCACTTCAGATGTATTGTGAGAATTGGGTGCAGGATAATAATTAATGAAATCTGCAGGTTTTTGAGGAATATGAATGGTTGTAAAATTACACTAACTAATAAAAGGGGGACAATATACCTTCAAATATGCTTGTAGCTAGTTCAACTCCGAACACCACAAAAATGTTACTATTTGATTTTTGTGTACTCCGTTTATTGAATTTTATTCATGCAAATCAGTAACCTAATACATGCACTGTATCTTCAGTTTAAAATTAAGACAATTATGCAGTCATGTTTTTTTTTCTGTACATTGTTTTTTAAATAAAACAATACTTATAATCCAATTATTTGAAATTGATTTAATCCTTATATTACTTTATATTTATTGTGCGTGGCTAGGTGGTGTAGAAGGTGGTGTGAGGTGAAGATCTTTCTATCAATTGCATCATTGCTAGATCAATAATAATGATAATAATAATTGTTCTCCGTTCACTTTAAAAAAATTAGTGACATGTACACTTCACTCTGTCATAGTCGAATCCGTTTGGACTATAGAAAAAATATAGATTTCACCTAGACAAAATCTGACTTAGGTAAAAAAAAAAAAGAATGGAAAATAAAGAGCAGGACTTTAAAAACCTTTGACTTACGATTACTTGACTGAGCAGAATTGACTGTATGACGAAGTAAGATTCAACAAAATTTGAAGGGAAAGAAAACATACATGTAGTTGGCAGTCACAGGTTAGTTACAATAAATTACATATTTGAAAACTGGCAAGTGATTATGAGCAGTCTTGAACATTATATTTTTGTAATTTCGGTTGACTAAGAGTGCCAGAGTACAGGGGCAGATGATGAGAATGTTCTGTTGCCATATGTGAAATAACATGTTGGACTTAATTAACCTAGGGTGTGTGCTGGAGTGTGCTCGTTTGCAAAATCTGTGTACTTTTGTGTGAGGTATTATTCAAAGCTTTGAAAGTATTATGAGTATATCTTAATGAATACATACTCCAGTTAAAAATAACTTACTTGCTATGAAAATGGAAAAATGAAACACATCAGTTCGAGAAAACTCGACAACAATATAAAAACAGTTACCGGTATGATCCATTCAAGGTCTTTCAAAACCATTCAAAATTATCCATGCTGAACATGAATATGTATATTTGGAAATTGGAATAGGTATGTAGAAAATGTGGAAGCCAGGCAGTGTCATCACTTTGCAAATTTGTAATATTTAGAAATTCATAATTAGTTAATAATTTTCAGATATTTCTCTAATTTCACTTATTCAGTTACTGATTTTCTGACTTTTTAGAACGCAAATTACTTTGTTACTGGGATGACCCGTTTCTCAACTGATAACCAGTGAGGTGTATGGTAATGTAAGTCTTGAGAGGGAAAAGAAAAGTGCATGTATGATCCTGCATTACTGATTATGAAAGATTAGGCTATCTTTAAAATCACATTTCAAATCCTTCACCTAGCTAGATATAATTGATGAAAGATATATGAAATTGGTTCTGTTAAATTACCCGTATACCAATAGCTACATATTATGGAGTTGTTGCTATATAGGGGCCAGGATATCGTTGGTGCAAGCTAGGTTGGACAGATACACATTATCGTAATAGCTAGGTCTGAAAACATGCAAGCTTAATGGTCGCTCTAGGCTGTATAGAGAAGGTGTTAGCATGGATAGTTCAAGTTTAAATGATGGAGATAGATGGATAGGCTCAATGGAGGGGGTGCTATATGCTGTATAGAGGGGGTGCTAGGCTAGCTAGCTGGATGAAGTTCGAGCAAGTTTAAATGATGGAGATAGATGGAGTATTTCTAAGGCTCAATGGAGGGGGTGCTAGGCTGTATATAGATGAGGTGCTAGGTTGGATGAAGTTCGAGCAAGTTTAAATGATGGAGATAGTGATGGAATTAACATTTCTATTGCTCAATATTATTAATGGAGGGGGTGCTATCAAGCGAGGATATGTATATGGAGTTACTAATATATGAGCGAGAACAATTAATGACTGAAGTTCTTCAAAATGAGACGTAGGTAGGTAGGTAGGTAGGTATATGTAGGTATATAGGTAGGTATATATAGTCGGGGTGTAGGTACGGCCGTACGTACAACGAAAATAGATTATAGAGGCGACAACGTTAACATAGATACCCGCTATTTAATGGTAAGGGGTAGAGTAGGCGTGGCGAGTTCGTAGCGAGTTCGTGAAGTCATATACTCATGTTTATTCATGAGGCCGCTACCCTTTTTTTTCTTTCTCGGCAGCTTTTTTTTCTCGGCTGCTTTTTTTTTCTCGACTGCTATTTTTTTCTCGACTGCTTTTTTTTTCTCGACTGCTTTTTTTTTTTCTCGACTGCTTTTTTTTTTCTCGACTGCTTTTTTTTTCTCGACTGCTTTTTTTTTCTCGACTGCTTTTTTTTTCTCGACTGCTTTTTTTTTTCTCGACTGCTTTTTTTTGTAAACTCGACTGCTTTTTTGTAAACTCGATTGCTTTTTTGTAAACTCGATTGCTTTTTTGTAAACTCGACTGCTTTTTTGTAAACTCGACCAATTATGACGGCTGTGGCGTGCCATACCCACGCGAATAATATGCAACGGGTTAACAAGTCCCTATCAGAAAGCAATTTCAGAAGAAAATTGATCCATCATTCACATTCCTAGCTGCCTAAATGATATCTGATCGTGCACAATCATTCTCCAGAACCAAGAATCGTTACAATCGAAACCTACTTACCCCAGTCAACACTCATGAATATTGGAGGGGGAAAAATGTAACAAAAGCGTAAAATCGAAGACGTACTCGCACGTGAAGTCATGGAATTTCACATTTTGAAGGGAAAATAAACTTGGCTTAAATGCTCACAAGTCATGAATTTCATCTAGGAAAGTCTTGGGGTGGGGGAGGTTATTATATAGGTAGTTTGAATGGTTTGTACATCATGGGTCAAAAGTAGATTGGGATACTACCTTTAAACATAATTGAATTTGATTACATTGAATTGAATTTGTTTTCTTCTGCAGTCACATAAATCAAAAACAAAATCAGCAGGACGACAAAGTATAAATAATTTGTTAAAATGTGTACACATAGTTAATTGGAGATTCGTTATTTTCTGTATTGATTTCTACAGCTGATGTTTTATGAATTAGTGTCGATATATTGAGCTTTGAAAGGTTTTTATCTCATGTGTTATCTTTTTTTTTTAAATTCTGAAAATCATTATTTAAGGTAATAATCATTCATAAATGAGTCACAGGGACTCACAACTAAATATTAGTTTGTTTTCTGAGAAAAGTTAACGTCTCAAGCTCAGTATAACATAAGGCAACTGTGTGTAACCACTATTATGTATTTTCAAAGATCACCTGACGTGTTTTCGTTATTTTTCCATTTAGAAATTTCCAAATGAAAGGCTCCAAACTAGATAATCTTAATGGCTCAAAGCTTCTTATTTATGAGCATATCGGCTAAAAGATGGTCAAGTCTTGTTGAAGTGAAAATAACCACAACATGTAGAGTCACATTGATTTCAAAAGCAAAGGGTCTGAACTACCTGTAATCCAGACTATATACTGTAGTCGTTCCCCTGCGACTGATACAATATAGGTTGGGTGCCAGCAGTCTAGCTGCTTCAGGATTTTGTTTAAGTGTGAATGTTAAATGCCTGTGATGGATGTCATACCTATATGTATTAATTGCCATGCATACAATGATAAAAGGGGAAGGTAGGAAACATGCCACATTACAAATGCGTCCACTGTTTTCTTGTTTTGTTTTGTAAAATGACGACTACATTCAATAGAGCAAAACCGATATACGTTTCAAGTATTCATAATGTACTTCAATTTATTAACGGTTGCCTGGACAATGCGAATTGTGTACGGCTAATTAATCATTGTAACCATTTTACATAAACAAATCATGATAAATGTATACCAAAATAATCCCTTGAGTTGAAAAGATATACTTCTTTCTTTACCTCAACTAGCTAAATCGCTTTCCCTATTATTCCTGCAAGAGTGGGTTCTTTATTTAAGATGGTATCTTTCATTTGATTCTTCCAAGCTTTCTCAAACCTTTATAGCCTTTCAGGTTTTCATCAATTTTGAAGAGTGTCTCATATTTGCACGTTGCTATACGACATTGAAAATGTTGTATATAATTAGGAATATCCCGCAGCTTATTCGATTAGTGAAGTGGTTTATGACCTTGGTAACCGTCGCCATGGGAACCGGGTAATTTAGCTTTTACTCGCTTCTAAAGGTCTTCAAACTCTTATTCAGCCATGTACCTTCATGGAGGTCACTGTCAGAAATTAATTAAGATTTTTTTTCGTACAAAATATAAGAAAGAGGAATGCAAATATCAATAAGAAAGATATTTTATCGTGTTACAAAGCTTTTTTTCTTTAATTTCCTTTTGCCCATGAATGTGTAACGAAAGATGATAATAATAATAATAATAAAAAAGAGTCCTTGCATACACTCTGCAGATTAACAATGAAACCAAAGAATTACAAAGAATATCAAGGATTGAGCTCTGGACGCAACCGAGGTCTTGGGTCTTCATGGTTTTGACAAGCACCCGTCAGGATGTTTGTCCTTCCGTGTTTCTCGTGATTAATTTTTCTTCATTGTTGTAATTTGACTCTACAAGATGGAAACTCTCATCAACATATGAATGGCCAGATGCCCCATGTTTGCAATTTTCATTCAGAGACTCATTTATCGTTAAATGGATATGCTTACTCATGCATGAATGGAATGATTCCAACTGCGTTTCATCTTGTAGAGGATTAATATAATTTGTTAATATAAAAGATAAATTAATATTAAATATTTATTTACTTTCTTTGTGTTGTTGAGTGTACTAAAGATTCCATACTTCATACAACCTATGACGATATTTTCTTTCAAAAACTGAATATGGAATAATGTAAATTTCTGAGAAAATTGAAGGAAATATCAAAAATGAAAAGAGTGCCTCCACGACACCGCAATCAAAGCCACATGAAATGTCATTGAGAGGATCATATAGAGGGATTGCCAGGCTTTATTCCGGCGTCGTCTGTAGAGAGCCGCTGATGATGTTTGATTTAATTAAAGTCTTTTCCTGCCCCCATCGTGATATTGACGACCGATGTTTCGCCCAAATATCATCATTGAACTTTGTTGATGAAAATAACACTAGGGAGTTAAGGTAACCAAGGGCAACGTGGCCCGAGAAAACACTTCGCAATGAAGGGATGTGTGGCCTTCGGGAGTGGAGTGATATCTGATTTAGGCTACTCCAAGTTACACGCTCCCTCTCCCCTTCTCTCTTTTTCTTTTCCTCTCTCATCCGACTTTGTATGCCTTTCAGCCTTTCTTCTCATCACCCTATCCTTGCTCATTCACTTTGCGCCGTGCTTTCACCGGTGCCTTTTCATTTTAATATCAATGAAAATCTTATCGTCCCCTAACTCCTTCTTAAAGTAAACTGTCATAATTTGTATCAATCCCTTGAACCTTATACCTAAATAAAACGCTTTAATCATAAAGTCTCACCTTTTATACACTCTTCAATATTTCTAGTGATTGTAAAATGTCCTCTTCATTGTCATTGTAAGTCCGTAACCTCTTTACGCTACAATAACCGAGTTTTTCTGTCACGACTTTGATTTATATCTTTACATCAGAAACTGTTTTTGTTAAAGTGCCTTGTAAAATGATGCTTTTTAACTAGGACATGATGATATAAAAGATGATAATTTTTGCCGATAATTATGTTGAATGATGATGCCATGCAAAACACGAATACCTTGTTCAAAATGGTTGTGTTAAATATAAAGGTGAGTTCTGGTAAAAAAAAAAAAAAAATCTCACAGAATCAAACGAAACTTACACTGAATGTTCAAGATTACAAATAAATGTCATTTGCCAAACAATTTTGGTAGAAAATGTATAATGGTTTAGTAATGAGCATAGAAAGATTAGGAAATCAAGGTTAGTAGCCCAGACACCATTTGTAGTCCCATATTGTCTTTCTGTGTACAATGCTTGTTACTTTACTAAGACTGGGCCAAATTCATTATGATTTTGATGACTCCAAAACCTTGCAGTACACACCAATACTTACATGCTACATGATCAACTATTTCTGATCCAGTCCACACCTTTTCTTTCATAATGCAATCGGATGACCAGAACTCAAGTTTATCTTTAAACATGTTCCTGCGATATTATATCGTGGGCCGTAATTTCCTGCACTAATCGAATTCCTAACTTTAACCCTGAACCCAACTCTATATCATACTCTTTTCATAAACCTAAATTCAATCTAAAAGCCATTTGTAACGCGAACAATATATCATTTTGACGAAATCAAGCACAGACCAAATGTCGGATCACCGTTCAGAATGAAAAAAAGGGAAATTACAAGTAACATTTTTCTATAGTTAAATCTGGATTTATTACAGAGTGGTCAATGGAAACGCTCTGATAAGATTATCCCGTTGTCAAATACATGCAACCCACAAAAAAACTCACAGGGCAAAGGGGATAAAACAGATTTAATTATTGTAATAATCGTCGAGGATCTAGAACATCTATCATGGTTCAGGAGTACCAGATTCGCCGGTGGATTTGGTAATGGGTCTAAATCCGCCGAAGGAAACATACCTACTGTCACACCGGCCGAACACCCCCACCTTTTTATTCTTTTTATATAGCATTGGCAACTTAAAAGCAGCTTGATGAATAGAGTACCTGATAAATTATGAGACACATCAGAAAATAATAATCAGCGAAGATGACCACAATCATGATAAAAGAATTCATAGTGTAGGGAGCACTGCCCCACTGTTGGCATGCACTCAATCGACTTATAATTAGGTATACGTGTTAAGCTAATTTTTAATGAATGAGGTGGAGTCTTGTTTAAGTGTAGCCCTATCATTGCTGTGATGTGATTTTCCGCTCCATTGCAAAGAATTTAATAATTCAGGTTACAATGGGAGGTAGGTGGACTCGATCAATCACTCCTAAAAGTGCATTGACCGACTTCCGAATTCATTTGAGGTAACACAATTACATCATAATCATAATTCCTCCTAAATAATTTGACATTACTCTCGCCCGGGAGAGGCAATTATGCTGATTGGTTCGGCGTGTAACTTGTCAATTAATCGAAGCGCACAGGGCAATGAATAGGGAGTTCGCATGAAAGATATATAAATAAAAGGATAATGAATGAATAGCGGCACTCTCATCGAAATCAACTCATCTTACCCCATCAAATCTGAATATTATTGATCCTTGCACAGTCGACTTAATAATGATTATTTGATTCAAATGTCGGTGTCCAAATGACTACCATATCAAATTGATTCGAAGCATCGTCAATGGCGAGAAATAATTAATCGAAAGCCTACCCCTAAAAGTGATATATATTTGATTCTCCCATGACTTATGAATTAGTCAAACGGTGGAAAAGGTGACAGCAAAAGACTAATGCTATTTCATAAAGGGGAAAATATGTACGTATACCTCTAATAATGGATCAGATTGAATATCAACTCAACTAATACTTTCGATGCCAATTTACGTACATGACATCATTATACTTGATAACGTAGTGGACACTTAACTGACCAAATACCCTGGACTTGTCCAGAAGTGATTCATCGCACCGGAAGTCGCCCTCCTCTTCAACAAGCACGTACACATTTACTGATTTGTTTTCCCCTTTATATCTGTATCGCAAGTTGCTAATAATGTGTGTACCTTTGGCTTCGATCGATTGATCAACTGTAAAACCTACAATTTGAATAATTATTGTTTAATATCAAAATTTCTGAAAATCACTTGCAAACTATAAAATTTAAACCGATGAACACGTCCCCCTGGAAACTAGAGCCCTGCACGGGATGAGCCATTTTTTTTTTAAAGGACAAAAAAGCCAACCTAAGAATGCAAAGTGTCTAGGGTTAGAAATAATAAAGTCTATAACAGGATAATCAGGGTAAAGTGATGTTAAATTACGTGAAAGGGGTACCAAATTGAACGTTGGGGTGCTAAAATTCAACCTTTGGATTTCTGGTGATACAAGTTGTTATAATCCTTGTGGTAGGCTTAGTGTAAAGCAGCATGGGAGTTCTGTAAAAAAGACACATATTCCAATATTCGAGAATGGCTGTTCTACTGAACACAGTAGTAGTAGAAGGAGTAGAAGTATTATAGTAGTTGTTGTAGAATTTTCCGGATAATACGTTTAGAATGCGGCTAATCTACGACGAGGTCCACACTTATTCGTGCAAGCTTGCTCAAGTATGCATAATAATGATGGGCATTGTATAAAAACGAACATTCCATTTCACCATGTCATCATGACGATAGTGGTTAAACAGACATTTCATCACTCAATGATCTATATTTCCTATCTTGTGAAGTCATATCATAAATGTCTTCAAATAAGATCATCAGATTTTAAGCCCTTCACACTTCTCTATGTAATGACGTTACACCTTTTCCACAACAGCAATTACGTAAAAAGCTTTAGATTATAATCCTTCAACTAAAAAGCGCAAAGCCATCAGTTATTCCCGGCTTTCTTCGTACTATCGGGTTCGATTGTTGGGTTACACGACCTTTCGTGAGAGCATTCACTCCATCTTTACGAAAGTTTTTGGTTTTTTCCAAAATGGTCCTTGAATTAAGATTAATATATCTGAATGTACATTATTTTTTTGAAAACATGCCCGTCAACCAGACAATCACGAAGTCTCGATAGCTGGCCTTTTCAAGAACTCTTGTGATTTTTTTTCTCGTATCAAAACCTGTCGGGTCGAAACGAGAGTTTTCGTAGATTTTCTGTAGGCCTTTCAGAAAGTGTCGAGTGGCTGGACACGACACTTAAGCGATAAACGTTACACCCGATTTTCCGTGAATAAAGGCTTGGTTAATTCACGAAATTTCATGTAACTCGAAGACACGAAGACCTGATAGAACGAAGTAAGCCTTTAACCAATCATAGTCACACCACAAACCAACTCTAAACCTACCAATATTCGACAATCATCGACACAATTTTCGTTCATTCGGTGTAATATGTTTGTTAGTTCGGTTTATTATCGGTTTATTGCCTCATAGTTGCTGATGATCTCAGTGTGACTGAGGTACTAACCCGGTTTTCAAGCTCTTAAGTTTTATTCTCCGACGCGTAATAGCCATTGATTTATTTTCCCATAATTTAAGAAGAGCACCGTGTCCTGCTTTCTCCTTCATGAATACATCTAGGTCACCGTGGGCCTGCATCAACACAATTATTGGTGTAAATCACATCCTCTTATGGAGTGCTATTGCCTTACATATAGTCGCATGGACACCACTTTAAAAAACTGGTGCAATTAATTGGGTACAGCGCCAACCAATTAAGTTAGTGAGGTTAATCGGCTTTCCTAATATCTTTACGCCTGAACTTAAATTTCGAGTCTCACCCCGCTTTCCGGATTATGTTGCAAACTTTTAGTTTGAATCTTGATATATACAGTGCGTGTAAAAAATACACACTTTGAAAGTATCCTTCATGATTATAATTTCACGATAACTGCATTTGTTTTCTTACGAAATTATGGGTGCGGGTCTATTCGATCGATTGGCACTAAATGTATTAACAATATTTTACGCTTGGGTGAGCACTAAATAATTACGCGAAACTCGCGAAAATAATTATGTTCGCCCCCAAATGTCTGAAATTGGAGCATATCAGGCATCAATAATTGCAGTTACTCTGTTAACTATCATCAATATTCCACCATGGAACAGAAGAAAACATGTATAATTATGTTAGGATTTCTTTCTGTCCCTATATTCACTCATTCTAACAATATCCAGACAACATTGGGTACTGGTGCAGATGATCTGTGCAGGAAAGACATCCCCCGCAATAATGGACGTGGTGGTGGTGATGGAGCAGTGGCGTATTCAGCATTTGGGTGAAGGCTAGTGTAGCTTCTTAAAGGGCCAGGAATACCTCAGTGAAACTTGTAATGGGGTAGAAGACAGGGACTGCACATATGTATTTACTGTACCCCTGAAGCCCCTCTCCGTTATCAATTTCTGGATATGACACTAGGAGGTATTCACAATTGGGTATAGGGTTTAAAATCAAATGATTGTTCAAATAAAGTATTGAGAGTTAACAGAACACATGCAATATCTTTCCACCAAAATCTACATTTTATTATAATACAAAGCTATGACATTTTATGTGCAAACGAAATTTTCGATTAAAAAAAAAATTAGCCGGTGCTCACTAAAGCGTAAAACATTGTCATTAGTTTAATTGCCATCTGATTGTATAGACCCTCACCCATAATTTCATAAGAAGAAAGCCTGCAGATAAAATGAACTAAGAATTCTGTATAGGATTTTTTTAAATTGCGTACTTGTTAATACTCACTAGATTACAAGATCTAGATCCAGTAAAATAGTGTTTAGCTCGTAATAATATCGTTTAAGCTCAACACTCAACTTGAAACTTCGTAAATAGTTAGTGTTTGTTGGGGATCAGCCAAAAAATGTCTTCAGTTTTGCTAAAAATTTGCGAGCATAACTAGTTGTGGAGGTGTCATGCTATAAAGGTTTGCTTGACTCTCAATCCAAGAGCTTATGGTTCGAATCCCAACCCGGTAGTCACGCCCTTTGGCATACTTCTCTTCCTCTTGGCCCTGAAAATTACATTACCCTGGCTATACATGTGTGAAGAGTGGCAAATATTGAGTAACGTCTAACCAAAGGACATTAATGCCGGGCTTGGATTCGAACCCTAAACTCTCGGATTAAGAGTCAAGAGAATTAACCACTACACCACGACATCTCATTGCCCTCGGAATTAGCAAATGGCCTAAAGAAAACTACACTCTTTGTTCAAAACAGGAAATGACAAAAGTCTATATGCTCTCTTAAAAGATGTCACTCTACAGATTATGAGTGGCACTGAGGAGGGGGCCTTAATAGGGCATCACGTCATGTTGCCTAGACATAAAATAGGTAAGTGGTAATGTCTGAAAAACTGTAATGACTTCATATGCACTCAAGATTTATCAGAAATTAACTTTAACATTCAGCGGCAGCTAAAAGTAGCTCGCGTTATGCTCCGTTTTACCTGGTTACTTTGCCTACGGTATCTACTTGACAAATTACATCCAAATGGAAAAGATATTAACATGTGTTTTTCGCAATTGAGAAACAAGGCTGGGAGCTATCAACGCTTAATGTTGAAAGTGTGATATTATTATGGTTAAAAGACTTGCACGTCGACTTTCGTTTGTCGGCGAATCCGTACTATTTTTCATCGAGTTAAGAGATGTGATGGACGATTTGAGAGCAAATTATATCCCTTCATTTTATTCGTATTCTTTAAATGAGAAGCAGGCCACGTTGCCTACATAATCACGTTGGTAACTTCAACGTTCTTATTTAATGTCGCCACCTGAAGGGATTCGAGGCAAAACATTTTAGTCAGATGATTACGGTAGATTTTCTTTTAACCTTCTGAATACCATTTTTTCTTTCCTATAAACCATATGTGGTGAGGCGAATCGTTACAATTTCCATCTGATTGTAACTGTTCTAGGGCAAGGCACCAATTTGTTACGAATCTTAGAGGTGTTTGTTTTTGGGACAAACTTCTAGAACATGTAAAACCTCGCCCGTTCATAGCGTCGTTTCCCTTGATATTTCATGTAGCTTACGCCTAACCATTTTGTTAACCCAGTGGAATTAATGACCCTCGTATTACTTCTGTTATAGGTATACCGCTCAGTTTTAGTTAAGGTCTTGCATTGGGAGAAAAAAATTGTCTGTGTATTGCTAGGTAACAATGAGATCAAATCATGGTTGAATGCATCAGAAGTAATGCGAGATATTCATCGGTGGTGGATAGATCCCTACCTATTGATGGTCTCAAAAGCGATTTAAGGAGGTAGTTTCATCCATGAATAATTGATTTAGAAAATACGCATAAGTATCTCACAATATTCACCAAAAGTGCATTCAAACTTGAGGCCCGTTGCACAGGAGGCGCCATTTGACTACGCCCAAAAGATCCAGCTTTTCTATTTCAGAGAATTCTTGCGGCAGACTTCGGAAAAAAGACCGCAACAGCCCATCCCCATCCTACCACATAATGACAGCCGCGCATTATTTGTCTTACAACATTTTCTTTAAGCACTCATTGATGCCATTAGTTTGCAATGACTTGTATGCCACATTGCTGTCAAGTCAAATTTCCGACAAACACATTTTTTGTGCATTTATAAGCCTGAATGTCTGTAAATGGCGCAATGGAAAAACGCATCATGAGCAACGAGCCAACGGACTGTTACAAGTCAGTAGTCTATGTTACATGAATACTGTACCTAAGCTCCCACCTTATCAAATGATCCTGATGATTCGTATTTTGGTAGTCTTTCATCGTCCATCTTGGTCGCTGAGGCATCGCTAACCGATCTCTTCCCGAAGAAAAATCCGTTACGTTTACCGAAGAAAAATCCGTTTCTCTTATCCTCGTCAATGGGCGATTCCTCCTCGTAGTTTTCCCTGGGTGAGTTTACAGCGCCCTCTAGTATGAACAACTGATCGGCCGTTACGTCTGCAGGAAGCTGCTGCATAGGTTCTTGGAGGCCGTATGCTGTGATGTCTGTTCTGTCTCTGCTTCGTGATGATGGTGATGCGTTGTGTTTTCTAAGCACGTTTCTAAGGTTACTAAGGAGCTCGTCCCTCCACTGTTCGTTGCTAGTCTTCTCCTCCGCGGGACCCATTCGATTTTCCCGCCATTTTTGGATAATCGGTGACGGTACTATATTCCTGAATTGCTGTGTGCGAGACAACAAGGACGGAAAAACAAATCATCATTACTCAAGTCTTTTGCCGTATGTATATAAAAGTACTTAAAGACCGTCAGAAGGGATTAGACCACACAGCGAGGGGACACTGACAGGTGGCTATCTCATTAACTCAGCTCTCAACTAACATAAGTAAAAGAGGATAATGGGGGACCAACAGGCACCGATCAGGGAAGTTTTCTATATAGAGGGAGCAAGTAGCTACAAGTAGGACAATGGGGCTTTAAGAGAAAAAGACCCACCAAGGACAAGAAATCATCTCCGAAGTTTTGTTACAGCACCTATTCCCTTGGAAGAATATGAATTCAAGTTGTTAAGCCCAATGAACGAAAGACGTTCTACCGTTTCAGCACCCTCAATGAATGTTTTCTTTAGGTATATATTTTCGTAAATCGATTGAAAAAATGCTCGGCATTTAAAAATAATCTCAAACTTGTATTACTGTACGATTTCTTTGTATTTTGGATTCGGTCAACATGAAAACATAAACATGAAATGAACTCTGCCTCAATACCTACAGGAGGAAATATAATATTCAATAACGGCACATGTATTGTATCATGCTTTGAAAATTAATAGACAATTTACTGTTGGCGGTCAGAAGGGTGCTTACTCAAATATTTCAAGATAATTAATGTCCTTCTGACGCTCAACATACGTAATTAGTGCTATCTTGTTGTTTACCCCATTATAGCAAATGACGCAAACTAGCTCTTGAAAAGACAATTATTACCACTTGATCGTATTAGATCCAAAAATGAAATGCTTTTTTGCTAAGAGGGTGTGCTCGAAATGCCATACAAAATTATTTGTAGAGAAGACACATCATTTTAATATACTATTGCTTTCATCTTTACAGACACTTTTAATTATCAAATTAAAATGAAGAGCCGAGAGATTATTGTTTGTGCCAATATTGTATCTTTTTGACAGGGAGGTTTCTTCACATTTTGGTTGTCAGAATAACCCACTTCTAATGCATGTTAAATAATTGGAATGACTTTAAAAGAAGGCGTCTCCACATGCACTTTCGTTTTCCGTAAGACATGATTGGCATTAAATATACAAAATATACAAATATAATTTAAGGTGCAATAATTATGAAGGACTAGATATCCGTAGTAAACTGGATTTGATGTAGATCCATGACGAAGTGATAATTTATAAAATCATGACGGAGAGTTGATTTAAGATTTAAAAGTATTTCAGGCAAGCCATCGAAATATCTTCTGCACAATTATTATTTATACTGTAATTATCTAGGCGGTTATATATTTCTAATCTTCTTAAAGAAAGCCGGTGAAAGACAGTCAGTGTATTACCTTCTGTTGCATAAAGTTGCTATCTCTTTCTCCATAGACTGTGACGAATGATGCTAGTACTATTAAGATCGACAATAACGTCCGCAGTATCCGTCTCTCGTAGCCCATCTTTAACTTCGGTACCTTCCCTTAAACCAATCGACCTGCGATCTGGAAGAAAGAAAGATATATAATGATGACTCAAGCTCTTGTAGTACTGTATTATCTTGAAACACAGTTTAATTCCGGTCGATCAAATCAGCTTTTTATGCTGTTTACGTAAGAACATTTTTACGCATGGGGTGGCTTCAGTTCCTAACCAATCGACCTGCGATCTGGAAGAAAGAAATATGTATAATGATGACAAATAAACAGAATGGCGGGGAAAATGCTACGTCTAAGGTCTGGCACTCACTTGAAAATAATAATGGGCAGGTCGAAGGTATATCTCATACGTTACAACGTGTTAATTAATTATATTATGGAACGGTGAACATAAATTTGAAATAGGACATCAGTTTATATCAAGTTATGTCCGACTCAAGCTCTTGTAGTACTGTATTCTCTTGAAACACAGTTTAATTCCGGTCGATCAAATCAGCTTTTTATGCTGTTTACGTAAGAACATTTTTACGCATGGAGTGGCTTCAGTTCCTAAAATGTTTTATGGTGACGTCAGCGGTTCGCCACAGCAGCGTTGATAAAACATCGGGTAACAAAGAGCATATTATACGGAAGCGTTAAAGTGCCCTTCTACTTGACGACATGACGAGATATTTCATCTTGTCAAGTCGACTTAATATCCATATCATGTCGACATGTAAAGATATTTAACCTACCATGTCGACTTATCAACTTTTTTAGTCGACACTGCGAAATAAATTATCTTGCCAAGTCGACTTCACAAAAAGTTCATGTCGTCATCGCGACATAAGTTATCTTACCAAGTCGACTTTTAAAAAAATACATGTCGTCATGGCGACATATATTATCTTACCAAGTCGACTATCCAAAAAGTAATGTCGACATGGCGAAATAAATTATCTTGCCAAGTCGACTTCACAAAAAGTTCATGTCGTCATGGCGACATGTATTATCTTGCCAAGTCGACTTCACAAAAAAGTTCATCTCGTAATAGCGACATAAATTATCTCACCAAGTCGACTTCCCAAAAAGTATATGTCGTCATGGCGAGATATGTAATGTGACGACTATGTCATGCAGCGCGCGTATATGGCAAGCCCTTTGTGTAAAAACCAGATAAACTCTATATTTCTCTCAGATAAACTCTGTTTTTCTCAGATAAACTCAGTTTATCAACAGATAAACACAGTTTCTCAGAAAAACTCAGTTTATCAAGAAAAACTAAGTTTATCAATGATAAACTCAGTTTATCAATGATAAACTCAGTTTATCAACTGATAAACTGAGTTTTTCTGATAAACTCAGTTATTCAACTGATAAACTCTGTTTATCTGTTGATAAACTGAATTTATCATTGATAAACACAGTTTTTCTGATAAACTGAGTTTATCTGAGAAAAACAGAGTTTATCTGAGAGAAATAGAGTTAATCTGTTTTTTACACAAAGGGCTTGCCATATACGCGCGCTGCATGAAATAGTCGTCACACTACATATCTCGCCATGACGACATATACTTCTTGGGAAGTCGACTTGGTGAGATAATTTATGTCGCTATTACGAGATGAACTTTTTTGTGAAGTCGACTTGGCAAGATAATACATGTCGCCATGACGACATGAACTTTTTGTGAAGTCGACTTGGCAAGATAATTTATTTCGCCATGTCGACATTACTTTTTGGGTAGTCGACTTGGTAAGATAACTTATGTCGCCATGACGACATGAACTTTTTGTGAAGTCGACTTGGTAAGATAATTTATGTCGCCATGACGACATGAACTTTTTGTGAAGTCGACTTGGCAAGATAATTTATTTCGCAGTGTCGACTAATAAAAGTTGATAAGTCGACATGGTAGGTTAAATATCTTTACATGTCGACATGATATGGATATTAAGTCGACTTGACAAGATGAAATATCTCGTCATGTCGTCAAGTAGAATGGCACTTTAACGCTTCCGTAATATTATGATGACCAAAGACTCAAGTTATTGATGACCGTGAGAGAGGCACAATGACACGGAGAATAAAGCACGTTCAACACACGTAAGTCATTGATATCGCTCCGTACCTACCAAACGGGGATGCCTTTGACAAGTAGTTATCAATCGAATGTTAGAACCGGATATTGTGTGCGTAGATGTTTGGAATAACAGCCTGTCAGTTGATTTGTCTAATGTTCACACTTTAAAGAAATTGTCAAAGGCGTCTCATCAAATTCATGGAAAAGGCAAATTAAATACATTCTAACATAGCATGACTGAATCTTCATAATCGATATCCGACACCGCTTTTCCTTTAAAAAACACTGCTCATTGACAAAAACGTCATGTATGGTGTTCTAACATCTGTCGTCACGATTCATACATCCGGTTCGTCGCTGTTAGATTATTTTGTCACCATTGTCGTCCATGGTGAAGAATCCCTTATATTTTGGGGATTCCAGACTATTGATTGGTCTTAACTGAGGATAATAAGTTTGCCATTGACCGTTATATCACATCACAACCGGTGTGATAGCTCATTTTGCTTGTATGAAGCAAGGACCTTTTTATTGGCGAATATTCCTACAAATAAATACATTTTGACAGGCTCTTTTTCCAACTTTTAATGATTTTTCCCTTTACAAGGATTCATGTGATGGGTACAATAATAAAACAAGTATTGACTGTTAATTTTTAGCGTCAAGTTTAAAGTGACTCGGTAATATTGTTGAAGGTTGATGAAAAAACTGCGTAACTTCGTATGTAAGTTATTATATTCCTTCTACTGTACTAACCCTCTAACATGTCTTCCAACCATTTTGAATTTTCCCTACCGTTTTCCCATGAAAATAAGACATAAGACAGGCTTTTTAAAACGTTTCAACACTTAAATGTCGGGAACGGTATAATGCCTATTCATTGCTTTGTGACAATTGAAATTCATCTAAAATGTAATTAAATCGTAATAATATAGGTGGGAGAATTAAGGAATCGATCAGATCAGTTTTCCTAATTTGTTATCATTACTAATGGTCCGTTTTCATTCAAATTTCAGATTATCTTTACTTGTACATCTTGTAATGAAGTCACTACCTTAGCACCATTTTCTCTCATCTGAACAATGTTACAAAGTCCCTTTAAAGTAGAGCCGTGTGTGATCTCGAGTCTGCGTGGGCCTACTGTGCAACCTCATTTCGGGACATAGCACAGTAATGTTACAAACTCCCTCCCTGCAATAATTTTAACCACGTCCCGAAAAGCAGTCAATATGTGAGTGTATTATTTTCCAGGACGAACCAGTATTACATGCGGAAATTCAAACCACTTAGATTACACTTACACAACATATTGCACAGCACCAGGGAAATCAGTAGGACCACTGGTTTCCTTCACGAGTAACATGCATAGTTAAAGCAAACATCTCAGTAACAATGTTAATTTTATACCAGTTGCAAAATAATGCATTAACTGGAACTCTGGAAGAAACGAGAGGTAAAAGTTAGAACCTGGATTTTGCTATTGGAATCGGGGAAGGAGTGTGGGAAGCAAACAAGGAATTAAAAAAGTAAAAGAAAACGCTTTATTATTATACTACGATCTAAATATGATATAAGAAATACAAAATCAATCATCTTGGATTTTAAAATTCAGGCAGGTTAATTGTCAAACAATGTGTGAATACTTAAAATCATGGGGGCGGATCAAAAAGGCGCTAAAATAATTTAATGACGTCTCTGTCATCATTCATGGGCATTACAGGTATTGCATTTGCTTTTTGCGGTTTAGACTTTATGAATATTTGTGAAATAGCGACAAATATGTGTTCAATTAGTGAAGAAATATTTGGATCTTTGAAAGCGCGACCGTCCTCAATATTTCTCTTTCCGCTAATAAAACTACCATTTTCCGTTTCCCTTTGATGCTCCCTCCACTATGAAAGCGCTTACTGTCAGGTTAGAATTATGGTATCCTACCGTCACCATCCTATCCGCTCCTGGTTAAAGCAAATGCTGTTGTTGATTATTTGTTACATTGGAGCAGCATCATTATTCGCTCGAATCCCCTTGTCAACTCGTTTTACCATCAATTAGACTTCATCAGGGAACATTGATTGGGGGAACTCTAGCCGCTTGATTGCTCATTTTATGGTTCGCCTCGCAACGTAGATTGCTGAGCTCACCCGACGCAAATTTAGGGGTAGATGGACAAAATGAATTGGACAAAATACATGCGACTAGCATTGTGTCATCATATTACGCCTAATTCCTGTTTGGAAAAGTGTATGGGTTGTACATGAAGCTTAAAGAGGCGCCAAGAATATTTTGAAAGAGGAGGGGAGGGGGGGGGGGGGGGGTCTTGTTACACTAGACTTGCAAACAGAAATGTATACATTTCTTTCAAAACAAAGCAACACGGTAAAGAGACGCGCGAAAGAAAAACACGACGAAAGAAAGAGAGAGAGGGGGTATAAAAAACCATCGAGATTTAAACTTTTCCATCAAATGTATTTATGTGTGCAAGAGGGAACCTGTTAATACAGACGACACACCATCCCTATCTTCTGATACCCTTGGACGAATTAATTCAATACAAATGAACCATATAAAAGACAAATGCAGGCGTCACCCGGGATTTTTCGAGATCAATATCTTTCAAGAAGCATCTCAATATTTCTTGTTTCCCCCTATTTTTGCTGACATGGAATACATTGTATTTACAGGTAATATCGATGGCGGCGTGGGCGATTGTTCGTTGGACTGGCACGCGAACCCCGTTCAGGAAGTCAAGGTAGAGTAACGAACCAGATTCCAAGGACAACGGTAATCAATAGAAGGATTACCATTGGTAGAATGATTTCATGGTCAGTGCTTAGATCAGTCACGGTAGTGAGTTTGGTAATCCAATCATCGTTAGTATTTTTAGTATAGGATTTCCTGGCCAAATTCGCGAGTTTGTCATTCAAATTAATTTGTCTTGCGTTCAAATTCGACGGTTTTAGTGCAGTCAGGTATATCTCGGGTTTATATTCCCTTTTCTAGTTTTCACATCTATGGAATTTTCGTTAGAATCTACGTATGTTTCATTCAAATTAATCAACAATGTGCTTCTTTCGCTATTTGGTTATTCGATTTGGCGCAACACGATTTTCTGACAAAGCGACGGTGTACTTCTAGCATTCTAATTAATTTGTAGCATTCAAATTAGCACTTTGTGCACTTAAGTTGATGGTCAATATACATTTTTCGTTTATTACACACTTTTTATAGCTCATTCTTTGTCTTTCAAGATTGTTTTTTCATGTGTATTTCATCATATTTCATTTTCTTGCACTTATACACTACTAGATTTATCTGATATTCATCAGCATTTAAGTTTAATTGTTAAGAAGAAAAAAACGACTTGCATCTACGGACCTGATGGTCTCAGTATAATTGTAAATGTTCATGTAAGGAAGTGGTTTGTCTTATGTTTCATCATAAATTTATCATAATTTCATCATAACTTCAATATGGAAGAAGGGTACAATATTGTGACTGGGGTAGGGACTAGAGTCAACAATTTGAACATGATTCACTATTTAGCCATGTCTTTAGCCATCGATCTGCTGGCGGGCAAGTAAACTATGAAACTCTTTAAGAAAAACAGAGGGGTGTGCTGGGTATAAGAGACGATGTGAATTACTTTTGTAAAATTCCGAGTCTGTAGTAAAAAGGGGCGATTGAGGGTACCCCCAACTTTCCCGGGTATATGAACATGTCCGTGCAGAAATGCCATATCCCTTGATTTCGCCCCCTTCTTTACTTTATGTCTGACTACACCCATCTGCATTGTCCTGAAAATAAATAAATGGAATAACAGCTTAATAGACCCCAATGGCAAATCATGCATTTTAACTGCATTATTTAAAAACTGTACAAGTTTGTTGCAATTCTTCCCCCTAACATTCCTAACTTGAATACAAATATTACGAATACGAATGACAGGTGTTAATTTGAATGATAAAAATTACGCTTCGACAAGTGAATATTAATTTGAATGCTAGTTGAGCAGTTTCTAAATTGAATGACAGATCTATGAAACCCTTCGACCAAAATCCTAAATTAAATACAAAAACTAAAAATTTGAATGATAATTGGCATGGCAAAGCCGATCTGCGCTAACTTAAATGCAAAGTAAATGAATTCGAATGACAAACACGCGAATTTGGCCGGGAAATCCTATAATAGCTGCAGGTTGTGATATCTCTTTTTACTACTAGCAGCAGCAGCATCAGCAGCAGCAGCAGAAGTATTTCTATTATTTGTATTATTATTAACATTATTATCCAAATTATTACTACTTGTAGTCATAGTAATAAACTACTTGTAGTCATAGTAATAAAAATAAAACGGAATAAATAAATAAATAATTGTAGTAGTATTAGAAGTATTAAAACAGTAATGATAATTAGTATAGGTTAAAACATTTCTTTCACCAATAGAGACAGTAAACATAACAGAGAGGTAATTTTATGCTGTGGTTAAGTTATGATTAATAATAATGTCAGGATAAGAATTGTTTCCAGTATAATCTGTGTTTACTTGAAATATCGATCTTTATAGCAAATGCCCCCTCCCATATGTTATTAGTTTTTCACACACATGAAATCATGTTATCACCAATGCATATTGTGATCTTGTTTATGTCATACGTGTTTGGAGCTACTGCGCTACTCCCTAATGTTAGGAGGTCACACCGAAAGAAATGAAAGTGGCAAAACACAATTAAGGGAAAAATTAACCGCATTATTTTGTTTATGAATAAATCGTATCAGAGGAGGAACAATACATGTAAGTAGGTTATGAATTATAGACGCCGGAAGAAAAACTGTCAGGAAAATTTGCTTTATAAAAGAGAGCAAACAATTCTAATCATATTCCTGGTAAGGCATGCCAGGCAAACAGGCCATGAGGACCACTCTTCATCACGTGACTCGGGGGAACACTGAAGCTGGTTTGAGTCGAAGGTCGTAATTATTATCACCCCTCCCACCGGAGGGAATTCAAACACTTTCATCTTAGCCAACACACATTCCCTTGAGACGAGGTAGGACAGGTACTAATGGGCCTGCATCCTTTTGTTGATTGTGTGTTTTCGTGACTGTAATACCCGAACACTTCCAGGAGATACGCACAGGGGGTGACATCAAAGAAGGTATGCTGGTCAATCTCGAGAATATCTATGTAGCGTACAGAGGCGTAGTTACAGGGGGCACACGAGGGCATGTGCCTCAAAGCGAAACAATATGAGAAGGATGAAAAGGGAAAAAGGAGACAACTTAAGGGAGAGGGAAATAGAAAGGATTGGAAATGAACTTGACAAGACTCTTTCCGCATCATCGTGGTAAGCGGGGGCCTTTCTATTTTTGCATTTCATTCACCGAGTTAGCCAGTGCGCCCCCTCCTTTGAAGGACAATATCCCCTTAATGGCTGGACCCACGCTTCGCCGCTGGAAGATGGTGTTCGAAGTGAGTGGGATGGGAAGCTTCATGAGCTTGTTTGTTATTCGTCAAACCAAATAAATGATATTGCGGGCGTATGTGAAGGGCGAGGTAAAACGAGATTGTAACACGGCCGCTTTTTGAAGGAAAAAAAGTAATGTATATTGCGCCTTTTCCGCTGGATACAGTTCGCTGTAAGATGTCATCTCACGGACAGCATTAAAGTTTGATTACAATGTAATTTATCAAGCAGTGACGGTTTATTTTCAATGATCGCTTCGTAAATGTTTGTTAGAACTCAAAACGCCACCGCTTATTTTTTTATGATCCGTTTCAGAAGTTATTGAAACTCATTGACAATTTCGTTTCGGAGACAGAGGTATACGAACACCATGAAAATAACCATAACCATAATTTCGTACTTATCAAAGTAAATAATAATTGTTTGATATCTATTAAATTTATGCATTTGTTTCATCGGAAAAGAAACTAGTAATTGTTTAAGATGAGGAAGGATGAATGTACATGATTTCATAAAGAACATCAATAAATGAGCCGTCTGTGGAGGCGCCAGATTCATTGCCAGCCAGTCAATGTAATAACTCCTCGACCTTGCGGTCGTTGCTGCGAAGTATCTTCCTGTCCTCTCGACATACGTCACAATGTCATACAGAAACAACGATTTTCGAATACAATTCCTAAACAAAGAAACGGATGTCAGTCATTTTGACCATATTTACAGCACATCCGAGTAGACATGACGCAGTTAATCATTTAATGGGAGATCGTGTAATGAAAGTCTTCTATCAAAAGAGAAATGTAATTGATTGGATTGGAAATGAATGTTAAAAGGGAGGTTGCATGTAAAAGTACCTAAGAATGACATGATTTAAATTATTAGAAAACAATGTAAAGTTAATGCTCCTTTTTGTGCAAAGGGCAACTTTGGACTAAAAGCTCCGATAATGATCTTGATCATCGTTCACCAGTCACTAGAGGATCCATTGTTAAAATATGATTTTATCAAGTTTATATCCATCTGACCTAAACACCAATTATCACAACCATGGTAACCAGGTATATCAATATCAATATATTGCGTTATATTTTATTTGTATGCATATATTAAACGATATAATGATTGCTGGTATGCCAGACATTTTCAGTATCACCTGTACATGAAAACATGAGAACTGCTTGCAAGCCTGTACAGTGCCATAACGAAACTGTCAAGTTAGAATAGTAGAGTACCTATTAAAAGCGACACCTATTTGTTTCTTTCCAGGTACATACTCCATGGTTTGATGGCGATGCTGGGTTGAATGATTGTCTGAGCATTTGAGGTGTGAGGCATTGCCTACAGATGAAAAGACATCCTGCCTCTAACTCGCCAACCATAACGACATGCACCACCAGCCATTTATCTTCACCCGAGTCTTCGTAGCCATTCCCGGTCTTTCTCATCAGCCACGCCAAGAATGCTCCACCGATCCATACCTCTCCCCCTGAATCATCCAATCAAACCATTCCTGGTACATTCAATAATGATAGGGAAAAAGAAACTCCCTGCAAGCTCTTTCTCGATAGTAAATACTCTTACTTCCTCTGGCCCATATAGAGATCATCAGCCCCCATTTAAGCCGGTTGGGCAACAATTAACCTTTTCAACGATAGTCACTAAATCACGCGACGTGACACTTGCAGTTTTCAGCGACAGGAAAAAGGGGGGTGTGGGCCATCGACCCTCAACCTGCACACAAATTTCCAATTATAAACAGCTGGAAGTTTCCCTTAAAAGAGCATGAGAGGAGCTTTGGGCGTTTCTGGTCAATCGTTATTTCTTAAACCAACAACTATATTACATGCTAGCAATTTTACTGACAAATTGATTGGTATGAACGATCAATGTGACGCGACCCCAGGTCGCTCTTTAATCATTAAATCAAGCGTGTGATCAGGAATGAATAGATGAATGTGATTGAAGTAAAAGTCGTCTTTGGATGTTAGTCGTATATAAGCAACGAATAGTGACTTTCACTGCCAATGCACCAGTGCAGTCACCGGTCATACCTCACAATGTAATAAATGAGGGGAAATTGGAATACTATACAGGAGCGTCAATACGTCTCTATGATTCTTTTTGGGGAGACTCCTTAATTCAGACTAAACAGATCACGAAATAATTCGGGGAAAAAATGCCCCTCCCCCTCCCCCACCTTAATCGACAACTTTGAAAGAAGCGGTAGGAGACTGAAAGCAGTATACCGGAATGACGTAATACATACAGCTTAAAGAGCCTGAGAGACCCTTCACTGACATATAAGGTCGACACACCAATCTGACAAGTTAGTGATCAGGTATGGATATTTTTCACTCATAATTATATACAAAAATCTATCCTAATGAAGACGCAATAACATATCAGATCTTGAATATTAAACTAACAACCGAGCCCACAAACAAAGATTTTTGTTGTTGTTGAAATAATGGATGTTTGTCGCGAATTTTGATTAAGAAAGTTCCATACTTTTCTCCTAAGGTATTGGCGGGTCCAAAGAAAGAGGGAGAAAGAGGAAAGAGAGAGGGATAGAGAGAGAGAGAGAGAGAGTCAGACAGACGGATAGAGAAAGAGAGAAAAAGCTCGAGAGGGGAAAAAAGGGGGTGTTCCAAAGCCCCTTTAATAATAGGCTAAAGTATGCATGCGTAAACAAAATTGATATCGATTTGTAATAGATCCGTGACACGATACATCATATATTTCCATCATTTTCCGGCGATTCTTTCAAAGCCTTATATTTATATCATCGTACGTCATCACGACAGAGAGCTTGATAGCAAACCTTCTATTTTCCGAAAAAATACTTATTTGACTGAAATTCTGTGTTTGGATAATCGAACAATCGATGAAACATAATTATGATTGGCAGAGGAAATGCGTACCATCCGCTTGATTCTAATCGATAAAGATACATTACATTTTTTTAGAGTAGTGATGTACACATTCCAAACGAAAATTGACTTCAATGTATAGTATGAACTGTTACTGATGTCATTCCCACACTGTGTGAATTGGAAACCTTTCATTTGATCTTTTTTTGCAAATACGAGCGTTATCTGGATTTCTATTAAGCAGTAATCTACTTATATTCTGTAGATATGCTTATATCATGACCTCAAACAAGCCAACCAGAAATGATGTGGAACTGAATGGAAAAAAACAGTTGGAGTACAATTTGAAAAGCATTGACTAACAGGGAGAAGGCGGGGGAAAGAGAGAGGGAGAGAGAGAGAGAGAGAGAGAGAGAGAAAGAGAAGGGGGTAGAGGTTTAGAGAGACGTCACTGATGGGGACGAACGCAATAGAGAAAAGATGGAGGGAGATAGAACACAGAGAGGCGACAGAGATACAAATAAAGAAACAAAGAGTGAGAAAGAGAGAGAGAGAGAGAGAGAGAAATTAAACTTTTGCGTCTTTGTGTGAAAGAGGGAGATCGATAGGCACAATGAAAGAAGTATTTGTCTTCATAAATATGGAATATTTCATTTCATTTCATTTTATTTTATTTCAACACGGATCACTTGCTTCAACTAATAGCTGTTAAAGAAGAGTTAAGAGATGAAGAGTAAAAAGCATATTTAGAGAGGGAGAGGGAGTAAAAGGTCGGTGTGTGTGAGTGTGTGTGTGTGTGTGTGTGAGAGAGAGAGAGAGAGAGAGAGAGAATGAAAGAGACTCCCTCGCATCCTTGGGTAGGGCTTTTATTTCCGATGAACAATTTGTTTTCAGTAAGTCCCTTTCATAATTCTATTGCAAGGTCTTTTGATATTACTTTGATTAATTAATCTCATCGATTTGGAAAAAAATAACAAATTATAATGTCAGACGCGTTAGCCACTTACTTAACACACCGCTGATACAAATTAGGAGCTATAAGAGGGATAGAAGGGCTGTAAGAAAGGTTATCGTGTTGTATCTGCAGTTCAATTCATTTCCAGAGTAGTATCACTACCTGAAAGATGTATTCTCAATGAAATTTGTTACTAAAAATTCGAACTTGAATTCCCAATGTTTCGGGATAAAAAAGCAAATAGCCCTGTTGGTACAATGATGTAGGCTCATTGAAACAGATTGCTAACTGATTTACAATACCTTTCTTCATTTCTAATTAAAATCAAAATGTCAACGATTTAAATCTTATTACAAGTAAGAATACACTAGAAATTGAGAAGAAAGAAAGGCATGACGAAATCACTTTTTGTATCCGAATGCCAAGAATGGACTTAAAGATGACCTCGGAAATCATGAGTTGGAAGCTCTGACGTATTTCCTCATAAATGCATAGCTTTATATAGTGCATTGTGTATATATTTTGCGGGTATTTTAGCAGAACAAGTCATTCATAAATATATTTAAACATCCACCTCTGCTCGATAAACAAGTTAAAAAATGAAGAGGAATTCTCCGTTTTGGATGTAGCCTTTGTAATTTGTATTCTTCAGGAGCAATTATCTCTACGAAGATCACACGTAGATATGAACTTGTTGTCTAAAAATAGCTAAATATCCGGCAAACCCACTCATCCAAGATACCAGTGTAAGTGTTAGACCTTTTATATCACCCAAATAAGGCATGCATGCGTGCACATATACTCACACTGAAGCATCCACAACCACATACACACGCACACACACATCAACAAACGCACAGAAAAATGTAAAAAAGTTGTAATGAGGTATTTGATCAATGTATCATTGTGGGTTAATATGTTCGCCAGATTGCAACTTAATGGTAAAACCCAAGCCCCTCTTTATTACACCTTAAGGTGCAATCTTTACGAATATCACACTTAGATATGAACCTGTTGTCGATAATAACAAATAAGAAACATGATGAAAATAGCTAAACATCCGGTAAACCCACTCATCCAAGATACCAGTGTTTGACCTTTTGTATCACCAAAATAAGACATGCCTACGTGCACATATACTCACACTGAAGCATCCACACCCACACACTCACACACACACACACACACACACACCAACAAACGCACACAAAAATGTAAAAAAGTTGTAATGAGGTATTTGATCAATGTATCATTGTGGGTTAATATGTTCGCCAGATTGCAACTTAATGGTAAAACCCAAGCCCCTCTTTATTACATCTTAAGGAGCAATCTCTACGAAGATCACACGTAGATATGAACTTGTTGTCGATAATAACAAATAAGAAACATGATAAAAATAGCTTAATATCCGGTAAACCCACTCATCCAAGATACCAGTGTTTGACCATTTATATAACCAAAATAAGAAATGCCTGCGTGCACATATACGCAGACTGAAACATCCACACCCACATACACACGCACACTAACAAACGCACAGAAAAGCGTTAAAAAGTTGTATGAGGTATTTGATCAATGAATCTTTATGGGTTATTTGGTTCGCCAGATTACAACTGCAATGTTTATTCTTAAGGAGCAATCTCTACGAAGATCACACGTAGATATGAACTTGTTGTCAATAATAACAAATAAGAAACATGATAAAAAATAGCTAATATCCGGTAAACCCACTCATCCAAGATACCAGTGCTAGACCTTTTGTATCACCAAAATAAGGCATGCCTACGTGCACATATACTCACACTGAAACATCCACACCCACATACACACGCACACACACACACCAACAAACGCACAGAAAAATGTAAAAAAGATGTAATGAGGTATTTGAACAATGAATCATTGTGAGTAAATTGGTTTGCCAGATTGCAACGTAATGGTAACACCCGAGCCCCGCTTTATTACATATTTAGGTGCAATCTTTACGAAGATCACACGAAGATATGAACTTGTTTTCGAGAATAACAAATAAGAAACATGATAAAAATAGCTAAATATCCGGTAAACCCACTCATCCAAGATACCAGTGTTTGACCATTTATATCACCAAAATAAGGCATGCCTGCGTGCACATATACTCACACTGAAGCATCCACACCCACACACTCACACGCACACACACACACCAACAAACGCACACAAAAATGTAAAACAAGTTGTAATGAGGTATTTGATCAATGAATCATTTTGGGTTAATTGGTTCGCCAGATAGCAATGGTAATGGTTAAACCCAAGCTCCTCTTTGAAGTATTGTCATGATTGTCTTTATCCCATTTTTCGTTCAGGGACAAGTTTAGGCTGAGTTATCCTTCATGGCTGCAGTTAATTACACGCATAGAATTTATTATTTTAGGCTCAATAATAGGAACGATGTTCATTTTTTTACTGCCTGTATCCGAATCTGACCTTGTATTTTATAATGGGAAGTACTGCAATCGTAATCTTGAACGGCGCTTTAAATTAAACGAACAAACAAAAGAAAAACCGAGGGAATGGCCAATATAAACGAATCGTCCACCACTACGAATCAATGTAAATACAAAATCAAAAGAATGGTCAACAGTAAACTGCCCAACAGTCATTAACTAAAAGTTCTTTACAAAGGCAATACGATTTAGATCTAACATGATGAAAGCTCAAAAATAAGAATTTGACATTCGGTATTCAAAGATGTCAAATTGTTCTGAAAATATATGAAAAGTTATGATATTCTTAAGTGAACATGAAAGAGGTAGGCAATGAATATAATCTTGTCTTAAATCTTCGGAAAGAAAAGAGAAAAGAAAGAGAAGTTACGACATAAAGCTTACTATTTATTTGGGAAATATGATTTGGCTCATTCGCTTCACTTAATTTCTTATTCTCGGTGAGTTCGTAAGTGGAATTTGAATGAAATACCGATTTTTGAAATATTTTTTTTTTCAAATGGAAAATCGTCTACCTTTCATTTTGGCGTCATTGCTGATTATTTCTCTAACTCCACCAAATATTAAATGATATCGTCAACTCAACCACGCTATACAAAAATCATAGGAGTTTTATGTTTGTTGTGTATTATAATTTTTCATGCACAAGTAAACAAAAGTGAGAACGGCAATTTTTGTTGGTGAAGAAATCTGGAGAGAGAGAGAGAGAGAGGAAGAGAGCTAAAGGAGTAGGAAATAGAAAGGAAAAGAGAGAGAGAGAGAGAGAGAGAGGCGAAGACAAAGGTAGAATGGAGAAAGTGAGAAAAAAAGAAAAATAAGAGGGATAGAAAGGTGTCAAGGGGTAAAATTAAGGAGAGAAAAGAAATCACGATAAAAAGAGAACAAGAGAAAGAGTGAGAAAGAGAGAGAGAGAGAGAAAGAAGGGAGGGGTGGGGGGAGAAATTAGTGACACGACTTCAATGGCTTCAATCTTTCCTGAAGCATTTCATCCATATTAGGAAACACATTTTGAAACTCACTTCATGACAATTTGTAGCAATCTCACCATATTGATTCTCGGCGATTTCAATAGACATGGTGGGCAGTGAACCTACAAAGAAACGTAAGAGTGGATGCGCGCGTGTGTGTGTGTGTGAGAGAGTGTGCGTGTGTTCGTTTGCGGTGTGTGTGAGAGTGTGCGCGTTGATGTTGTTTTCATAGTAACGACAATCCACACGGCTTTAATAGTCATCAGATCTGCCTATGATATCTCAATGATCATGGCAGAGTTTACAACTTTTCAACCGATACTCCCACCTAGCAGAAAAGCTTCTTTAATGCTTTGCAATTTGTATGTAGATTCTATGCAACATGCGGCTATGGCACAGCAATGTTTAAACACGATAAAATAACGTAGTACAATACATTGGCCCTTAAGATCAAGGTTGTGGTGCAAGATATTAATCGCAAAAATTAGATATTTTAGTCCTATAACAGGTGTAAATGGATCACATTGATAACATTTCCCACTCATTGACTTTCAGTGATGACTTTCAGTGATGTCTTTTAATGTTCCCGCGACTTTCATTAATCATTTCGATCAACGCGAATTCGAGAGTGAGGAATAGTCGATGACTAAAGGCCAATATCATCATGAATACACCGGGCTTTCAATGAGCTCTAACATCGAGGTGTGAACAAATTCAATTGATTTCAGCGTGGGAGTAAACGATCCAATTAGTGGGTGTCGAGGGCGGGCTGATAACGGCTAGATTTGCTTAAACATTATCTCCTCTCCAATAATCCCTTTATGAGTTTGGAGCTAGCGGGGTTGTGAAATGAAATATTCATTTCATCAATGGGTTTTTATTGAATTACGGTTGAATTGGAGAAAAGGGGAGAAATCTAAATTCATGTGATGTGGATTAATGAAACAAATTGTCGATGAAAAAGAATTATTCGGTTGACAAAGCGATTGGTGAATCGGCGATTTGTGTAAAAGCAACAATATCAATTTAGGCATGCGAGGACAAAACGTTTGCAACTAGAGTGTATAAATGGAATTTGTAGAGTAGCGATTTTTTTTCTTCATAGTACACTATTGCCAGTGGTGGAATGTGAAGGTTTTGACAGCACTCTGAATCTGAAGTACATCATGTGACGGATGAAAACCATCACATCGATTGTAACGCCAGTAGCAATCTATCTGCTTTGATTGCCCGATCAATTTGACTGAGGAAAAAAATATTAAAATGATGTTATTGAGAGCTGATAGCCTGCATCTCAATTCCGTCCTGTCAATGTTCACTTTCACTCGTCTCCCTCATCATCTTGGGCATGAAAACAACAAAGGCGCACCTCCTCAATTCCGCCAGCTCCTCTTTTATATAATTTGTCTCGCCCCTTTTCGTCTTTCTCCTCTTCCCTAGTATCTTTTTGATGTTTTAAAAATCAGTTCAAGCTAACAGACAGGAGGGGATATCACTGTTGCTACATTAATACATTCGTAATTCCCATTTTATTATTCTAATTTTGGTTGCACTATACACAGCGTATAAACGTTGTAAAGTGCAATTTATTTATATACAAAATAACATTAATAACCGTTTACCTATGCAATCTAGCTGAAATTCCGTTTTAAACATACCCTGGATGTTTCATTTCACGGCAAGGTTAATGCTACGATATTTGTTGACAGATACGGGAACATCTTGAAATCCCTTTCAGTCTTTTGCAGCATGTAATCATTTGAAAACACATTCACAAAATGTCACGGCTATTATATTTCCCTCCCTATCTCTATTTCTTTTTTCTTCATTTTCAAAACATCATATTTGATGGCTTAGCTCATGCTGTTGTGAGATGGTGTTCGTGTTGACTGTCAAATGTTTCGAATGTTCTGTGAAATGCATCTTATGTCATGACATGAATATAATACACGCCTACCCCCAACAACAAATGAGGAAGAAATTATTTTAGTTACTGGCCAGAGAAATGAACCAGCTCCTTGTACAATAGAAAGAAGATAATTAAAGAGTTTCATTTAATAGCATTTCGATCACATAAAATGATATCTGATCCTCTATGATACTCAAGGAGCTTGGTTCTTTAAATTGTTGCAGAGAAAATGCTGCCTCAATTTCAAACTAGTACTAATTAAAAATGCCGTCGGGCTCGCATATCTTTAATTAATTTTGCCAGAAAGTTCAGGGAGGTCTTTTAAAAGATATTATATGCCTTTGATGAAAGGGGATAATGTGAATGCGCTGCTAATAAAGAGCGGTAGCCTGATCCCAATAGAAATTCCATCATGTTCAGTCGGTAGCTTTTATCCGAACATGCCGATGATCTTTTAAGCCAATTCTGCCTCACTACGGCACCGTTTCCTCTCCCCTAAGCGCATTTGGCTGGCGTCTCTTCATCGGAGAGGTGATAATCTAATAGGGAAGTAATTGGCGATGACGTCCGCTTTAGGCGCACGGCATTGCTGTCGGTAGGTTCCTAAAAGGTTGAAAAGGGTTGTCCACTTACAACGGAAATGATCCAAAACGGAGCGATCGGCCACAAAATGAGGGGTCGGAAGAAAGAGATCGAAATCCGAGCTGCATATGTATGAATGGGTTTTCATGGTAAGATGAGCAATCGGTCCGCATTTTTCAAGTTACTTGCACAGCTAGTTCCGTTTTCAATGAAGATGATTCCGTATAAGCAAATGCCAGAGGCGATTTCCGACCACTATAGGTTCTTACCAACAAATCAAATATACTCAATTAAAATATAGAAGTGTTCTGCAAAAAGCCGACTCGCTTGTCCTAAAACTCTACATTTTTCCTATTTATGTCATTTTTCTAGTACAGGTTATATGCATATTAGTAATACAAATTAACAATTAGTCTTCTTACACTGTAGACCAGACATCACTTTAAAATGACATGACTGCATTTATCAAAATATCAAATGGTAAAACACCGCTCAAAATAAGACGTGCAATGAACACACATGTGCCACAAATATTTCCCAAAAGAAAACATAACTTATTTTAATGGCCTGATTTCTTGTAGTGCAGTATCGTCAACAAGTACAAATAGCATAAACAATACATTTTCCAAGTAGAACAGTTAAGCGGGAATTATATTGGGTTGAAAATCATGGGAAAAACAGATTTATTTCACTCCTAAGGCAGAGTTTGACATGTCACTGTAACGAAGAAAAAGAAAGTGATCTTGTTCATCAGTTATATACAGTGCGTCCTAGAAAAAACGAAACCGAGAAGTATCGATGTTCTATCATAACTTAATCACAACCGTAATTAATGAATGATACATATTTGGAAAGCTTAGAGTCTCCTCTTTCATGTGATGCTACTCACGTGATGCATATTTCACGCATGCGTGATTAAAAGCAATTTGAAGGAAGGAAACCAAAAAGACATTTGGCGGGCGGTATCTGAATTTCGAAGAAAAATTCACATTTCTAGAAAGTTGAGTTTCTGCCCTTTCATATGACACCTCAATCAGGAAAAATGAGCGAGGAATAACAAAGTTCTGTTTGTTTAGAGTAGCCCTTACATTTTCATAATTTTAACAAACAAATTCGTTTTCACTGGGTGCCTGCCGTAGCAAAAAGCAGATTTGACAAAAGACTTAACTCCGTTTCGTTGACAATCAGCCATGCATGAAGACTCTCGTCTACGGCTGGTTGTCAATAAAACGGAGTTAAGTCTTTTGTTAATTTCGTTTATTGATACGGCAGGCAGCCTGTGAAAACGAATTCGTTTAAAAAAATTATGGAAATGCAAGCACTACTTTAAACAAACAGAACTTTGTCATTCCTCGCTCATTTTTCCTAATTGAGGTGTCATATCAAAGGGCAGAAACTCAACTTTCTAGAAATGTGAATTTTTCTTCGAAATTCAGATACCGCCCGCCAAATGTCTTTTTGGTTTCCTTCCTTCAAATTGCTTTTAATCACTCATGCGTGAAACATGCATCATCTGAGTAGCATCATCCGAAAGAGGAGACTCTAAGCTTTCCAAATATGTATCATTCATTAATTACGGTTGTGATTAAGTTAATGATAGAACATCGATACTTCTCGGTTTCGTTTTTTCTGGGACGCACTGTATAGACAATCTGCATTTTAATCGATGTATACAAATCCTGGTGTAAATCATTAAATCGTAAGAAGTTGAAGATTTGACAACCAGATGATTTAAATATATAGAGAGAGAGAAAGAGAGAGAGAGAGATAGATAGAGAGAGAGAGAGAGAGAGAGAGATAGATAGAGAGAGAGAGAGAGAGAGAGAGAGAGAGAGAGAGATAGATAGAGAGAGAGAGAGAGAGAGAGAGAGAGAGAAGGGGGGGGGGGTGAGGGATGAGTAATAATAATATAGCAATCAAACGAGTAACCTCATTATGGCTAAAGATACCGAAACGTGCAAAATGTACCCTCATTTAAAAGACAGTAAATTATTCCTCGTATCTAATTTACCAAAACAGTTTTTCTTTTCAATTCAGACTTTGTCCAGGCTTCTGATTCTTCCCCGTTATCTTCTTTCGAATTGAGAAGTAACTATTCGTGGCTTCGTGCAATCCTGTAAACACGAAACGGTGAGTGCTATTCAGACGAGGAACTAAGTAAGTTAAAGGAGAATCGAATCGTCGATGAATATAGGACAATCGTAATAAAACCCAAGGACTTGTGAATAATATCAGGCTCTGAATCTAACAATAATATCCGGATTAAAACTGCCTCTCTGCCAATGAGTTACCAGGTATATCAGCTAGTTCTAGTTTATCACCGTGTGTCTCCTTTGTGAACATGTGATCATGTTAAGATGGAAATATCCTTGGGAAGAGACTCTAATATACGCTAACTCAAAGAGATTGCTCACAAGTAAACAAGGTAATGCGAAATAGACTAAGAAGTACTTTACCCCAAGCTTGTGATGAAAGTTAACATGGTGTTCACCTGCCTCTATTACATCGCTCATGAAAACTTTACCTTTAATACCTGGATTGTGTTAGTGTTTGAAAACCACATACAACACACGTATTAGTTCACTTCCTCGTACGTACATTCCTATCAGCAGATAAGATGATTTAATATTAAAACGTATACCAGCCTCCTTAGATAATAATCTCAAGACGTAGATATTAAGGTAAGATTATTGACAACTGAATAGTAGTTGGAATATCTCGTGCACATGATGAATGATAACTTCGCACACTTTTTCACTAACAAATGTATATGAATGAAATGCTACGATAAACCAAGTGTTGCGTGCATGAATGGAGAAAAATCGATGATTCATCATCATGCTAATTTCATCAACCATATTTCGGGAGAAAAAAAAAATCATAAAAACCAGCTTGATTTGTGGCCTCAAATCTCCTAACATAGGAATTTGGCAGAAAAGGGATGTTTTCTAAAAATAGGGCAATTTCTCAGTTGCTGAACCTCCAAGTGGCAAGGCGACTTGGAGGTGTTATTGCACTCTTCTTGCAAGCCGTTTTTATCACTTTTATTGCCTGGGATTTTGGGGCAATGAACTCACATCTTCCCCATTCTCTGTTCCGTCCAAGTCGTAAAATCACTTTCATTCCTTGCTTCTGAACATAATGATATTTAGTACAACCGACTGCTGCTAAACTACTGTTACATTATTCAAACATTCTCAAGACAAATACAATTGCAGTATACCATTTTGTTAAAGAAAAAGAGAATGCAAAACGATACTTTACTTCAAAAAAGAAAATATAGTAATCAATTGGCCAAACAGATTCATGATGAATTAATGCATTTTATTAAATGATGACGTGATCCTAATCAACTAATTGGTAGAGAGCGTACACGTGACCAGGCATTGATTTTGCCTAACACGTATTTTTAATAATGACCGGTCAATATCAAATGCTAATGACCGGTCATTAGTTAAATCAAAATATAAAACATCATTTTATAAAACTAATAAAACATAATCTTATAAAACAAATAATACACATCATTTTGTTCGGGCATTTAATATAGGATTTCCCGACCAAATTAGCGAGTTTGTCATTCGAATTCATTTACTTTGCATTTAAGTTAGCGTAGATCAGCTTTGCCATGCCAATTATCATTCAATTTTCCCGATTTTGTATTTAATTTAGGATTTTGGTCGAAGGATTTCATAGATCTGTCATTCAATTTAGAAACTGCTCAACTAGCATTCAAATTAATCGTCACTTGTCGAGGCGTCATTTTTATCATTCAAATTAACACCTGTCATTCGTATTCGAATTATGTTTATTCAAGTTAGGAATGTTAGGGGGAAGCAATGCAACACACGCTAACAGCTTTTAAAAAATGCAATTAAATACATGATTTGCCATTGGGGTCTTATGTTATTCAATTTATTAATTTTGAGGACAAAGCATAATGTTTGTAGTCAGACATTAGGTAAAGAAGGGGCGAAATAAAGGGTTATGGCATCTCTGAACGGACATGTTCACATACCCCGGAAAAGTTGGGATACAAAAATCACACCTACCCCAGTAACAATATTGTACCCTTCCTCCATCATGAAATTGTGATAAATTTATGATGAAACACAAGACAAACAACTTCCTTACATGAAAATGTACACAAATATTGAGACCATCATGTCCGTAGATGTAAGTCTTTTTTTTAAACAATCAAACTTACAGGCTGATGAATATCTGATAAATCTAAAAGTATATAAAGAGTATAAATGCAAGAAAATAAAATAGGATGAAATACACATGAAAATACGATCTTGAAAGAAAAAGAATGAGCTATAAAAAGTGTTTAATAAACGAGAAATGTATATTGACCATTAATTTTAGTGCACAAAGTGCTAATTTGAATGCTACAAATGAATTAGAATGCTAGCAGTACACCGTCGCGATGTCAGAAAATCGTGTTGCGCTAAATCGAATGACCAAATAGCGAAATAAGCACTTTGTTCATTAATTGGAATGAAACATACATAGATCCTAACGAAAACTTCATAGATTTGAAATCTAGAAAAAGGAATATAAACCCGAGATATACCCGACAGCACTAAAACCGTCGAATTTGAACGCAAGACAAATCAATTTGAATGACAAACTCGCGAATTTGGCCGGGAAATCCTATAGTAAAATTACCCACACTCGGTACCTTCAAAACAGCCTATTCAAAAGGTACCTCGTGTGAGTAATTCTTACTAATGCCCTCACTGCTGTGTCTTATTTGTATAATGGTAAAGATATTTCAACATATCTAGAGTATATATTTTTTTATGTATGAAAGCAAATTATCGGTATTTTGATCGGTAACAAATTTTTCTCTCTATTGGTCTAATGACTAATATTGACGAGAGACCAGGGCCGTCACATAATCAACCTCAAGCTTTATCATAATCCAATACACATCGTTTCAAGCCAATTTCATTAACAGAAAATGAATCAGCGTGTACCAAATTAAGGCCCATGCCATTAAAGGTACTTTGTACCCTTTGCATCCGACATAAAAAATTATGTAGAACTTTGCAGGAATTATGTCACGTAAACTATGTCCTATCTGTGAAATTTAAACGTTAGCAGTGTCATAATATCCAAATTTGGCAAGGAAACCCATTTACTTTCCAGACTTCACTGTCAGACACTATTTAGTGATTGAGTGACTTTTTTTTTTCCTTTGGTAATAATTATAATACATATAATTAGCTGAAAAGGTACATGAGCATTTGTTAACATCAATAACCCAATTCTTGTAATGGCCAAAATTTAAGTTATTGAGGTTTAAGGGTCTGAAAATCAGACTATTACTACAGTGATTGCAAAAATAGAAATCCCCAAACCAGAGTCCCCCCCCCCCCCCCCCCCATTTTTCAAAATAAAAGTGATAGTTCGAATCAACAGCGTCCGAGTATTTAAATTCAATTAAGATATTTATAGTCTTTAAGGTTTGACGTATTATCAATGCCCTATGGCAGATGTTATATATAACAAATCCTATAATAAAGATATAGGAACGAATACCTAAAATAGAAAAGAAAAGGGGGGAGGGTAACTAAATACGATTTTCAGTGACGTATACGGCATGCACCTGGTAAATGAACAGCCAACAGCATAATCTTCCATTCATTAAGAAGTCTTGTTGCTGCTATGACAACCAAAATAGCAATGAATGGTATAATTCTGCTGAAAAGGGTAACAAAATAGCCATTCCGTTATTCTGCCCATATTAGCTGCACGCCTTTTCTCTGTGATTTCGCTGAATACCGCTGCGGAAATGAAATACATGATTTTGTCGTTTCTTTCAATCTATAGAAATTGAGATCAAACTTACATTCCAAACGAGTGAGTAAGTTTATGCGTTGGGTTGACGTAACATGATACTAAGTTTATATAGACTAATATTACACGTCGTTGATAACTTGATGTATGTGCATGTATGTGGAGCAAGAATATGTTTCCGTTAGCAGAAAAAAGAAATATATATTTTGATCATAGATTTTAAGAGAAATTTTTCACGTGGCTCATTTAATTTCCTTTTGAGACAGGTTAGATGAGGTATATAAATTGAATATCATAACTAAAACTCATCAGAATATTTTATGAGAGTTATTGCCAACTTTTTCGACGGTAAATATCTTCAAGATACGGACTCATAAATCCTTCGAATGACAGGTCAAATAGTATTATGATCTGAAATTATGGCGACAAAATGAAAACTGATCTAGCAGTCCTTTCCTGTCCTCAAAGCTTTAGTGTCACACTCATTACACATGAGGCGTCATTTTCATTTCGTAATTACACGCTTTAATCAAGTCTGTGAGGGTTATCGGCCAATACACCTGTAATTCCACGTAATATTTGTACTCTTCATTTTGAAATAATTTTCTTGTCAACCCCACATGACGCAGTCGTTCGTTATTAACGCCTCGTATGAAACGGGACTTATTACGCCTCTCCGACACTTTTTAATGATTTGTTTCTAGACGGTTAAGAGATTTGGCTCTTCTCCTGATTGTCTGCCTGATTGAACCGCATCAATAAAATGATTTATCTATTTTTTGCCATGGGAATGGAAAATAAATTTTAAATTGTCTTGTCATGTTTAATTATCAAAAAAAAAATATTGGAAAATTCACCAACGTGAAAATAACATAATCACCAGAAACATGATGAATGTAGGGCCTACTTTAATCATTTTGGTGCTATCTGTGTATTCAAGATTGACGTCATCTAACCATTATTTAATAAATACCCAACGATATTTTTGTCGAGTAGAGAAGGAAGTTTGAACCGTTGCAGTCAAAGAGCATTTTCGACTTTAAACCGGCTTTCTCTCCAGCTTATGACGTCTTGTGTGTATAACAAAAAGAAACGATATAAAGAGCAAATGGCGCTTTCCTTTCAACCCCAAAGAGTCGTCTACAAAGAAATACACTTCGTCTACATTTCAGTAGACAAAATAACGGAAACATGTGACTTCCCCAGAATCGACCTGCTCGTCACCCGGTCAGCTCACCTTACATCTGAAAGGCGAATCTGTTTCCGATTCCGCTGCATTTACAGATCGATGTTCGGCCGAGTCGTCATCCGGACGATCTTTGCGGTATCCACAAAAATGCGGGAGTTGCCTGGATGTATCTAATCCGACAATATCCCTCTACTAGGCGGCAAACAAGCCACTTGAGACGATTAAACTATTTATTTCCGTCCTTGCCTTACATCTCTAACATGTTGGTGACCGACTAAGCTTCAAACATGTATGACGAAAGAAAAATGGGACCAAAACTAGTGTTCATGTAGGTGAACATTCAATCTGACTCGGGTCCTTTTTCAGAAAACTCGTTTTCAATTAGAAGGCCAAAAATCAAATTTGCTTACAACCAATCAAATGCTCTTATTACAGTACCTTATATCATTAATTCTAACTTTTTTCTTCTTCTGATAACAAGCTTTATGAAATAGGGACCTGGGCCACGTTGCATACCATTGATGGTTCTTTTGCCATCACTTTTAACTACCATGGTAACGTCACTCAACAGCCAATCAAATCAAGGATTCCATGGAAATTACCACTAATGGCAAATTAACCATCAATTGTAAGTTTTGCATACTACAGCGGTATACTTGACAGAGAATCATCACTTGGGAGTTCATAGTGTCAAAGTCAAATGGAGACAAAGGGGCTTTAACAGATATTGTGAACTTGACTGTATGCATGCACTCAAGACGGAGGCAATCCAGGATTTCACGTCCTTCAGCTTTAAGTAGAATGCAGATACCAAGACCTTGAGGAAACAACGTTACATTACCTACTCGAGTTTACACTTCGCGATGTAAGCGAGAGATCGATAGAACGCGTACAGGTGTGTTCACACTGCCAAAGTCCTACATAATATTTGACCTGCTTGCAGTGAAGACCTGTTTATTCCTTTTTCTCATCGGCAGAGAAACGGTACGAGAGTGAGAATGAAATTTTGCTTGTATCATTTTTTCGATGAGTTTTTATGAAGAATCTACCAATGGACCAACCAGGCAGGCGCGTAGCCACGGGGGGGGGGGGGGGGGGGGGGGGGGGCACGGGGGGGGGGGGCACGGGGGGGGGGGCACGTGCCCCCCTTAATTTCCAAGATCGATTGGATTTTTTTTAGACCCCTTTTTTTTACCTCGATCGATTACATGTATGTGCCCCCCCCCCCCCCCCAAACATCAAACTCTGGCTACGCGCCTGCAACCAGGTATACATCTAAAGCTGTTGTAAGGTATACTAAGCATGGCTTAAAGGTACCATTAGCAGCCAACATCAAATTCTGTGGAACTTTGCAGGAATTATGGATATGTCACGCATGTCCTGTTTGTGAAATTTAAACGTTAGCAGTGTCCTATAGTATTCAAATTATTCAAACTATGCAAGGAAACCCGTTTACTTTCTAGACTTCACTGTCAGACACTATTGAGTGAGTGAGTGACTTTTATGTTCTTTGGTAATAACATACATCAAATGAGCTGTAAAGGTACATGACCATTTGTCTACATTAAATCATTAATAACCCACTTCTTGTAATTGCCAAAATTAAACTGATTGAATATTTGCGCAGCACAAAACATACGACCATTCAGTACAAGGGACTGACAATCAGACTATTACTAAACTGACTTTAATCACTAAAGTCGATTCGACAACTGCTGCTCGTTGTTTACCACTGAAAAACATTTTCAAGCCCCTTCGTTTTGAGGGAAGTTCTAATTCAGTATTATCTTTCAAATGCCGTTGGAATTTAATATTTTCATTTTTGGGGTCTGTAAATGTGACATAGTACCTTTAAGCAAAACAAGGGAACACGTTACCTGTAGATAAATGTGTGTGCGTGCTGGGGGGAGTAGCAGAATCAAACTAGGCGTCTTCATGACTGTATTTGTAATGAGAATCACGTTTATGTCAAGCGCGAAATTTGGCCTAGTCAATGTCGTCGCGAAAGATCAAGAAATTTCCCGTCTAGTCAACACAAATGTTATTAAATTTGGGCTTGTGAGTATGAGCAATTTTCCACTTTCACTGCACCGAATTTTCGCATACTTCATGTTCTCTGCCTCTCCATTTTTTCTTTAACTGTCTCTCCTTTTCACTCTCTTCTTTTGTCATTTCTAACAAGGATGGATGATCTAAATTTCTTACTGACGTGAGCGACGGCTAGCTACGTAAGAAATTGCTAGTTTGAAATCCCTTAAAAAGTACACAAAACACTGCGCCATAATAAATGCTGCCAAGGACCAAATTCACACATGAAGTTTGGGGCAAGTATGAGTGATTTAGGTATCATCGTACAAGAGGTACATGCTAAGTTCACCTACACGTCTCGTGTGGTCTGACAGATTTATATCCGGACAGTTGATTTCAAACAATAATTTGAAGAAGTTTACAAGCGATATTTTACAAATCGTGTTGGACAATATAATAGACAAATATTTAGATTAAAATGTTTTACACTTTTTGATGCAAAGTTTTTTCAGTAAATCGAAATGCTAGGAGAATGCTTTATTTTCTAAGAGTCCGGATACACCACCCCTATCATACAAGCAATGTATACCGAGAGTGTAAATTTTTTTTTTATTGTGCTCAGAAACGGAGGTGTACTAGAAATCCTCAGCTGCCGTCATATTCCATTGTAGTTTAATTTGTTTTAATCATTATTGTGAGGATGAGTGGATTCTGAATTACATTTAGAGCAATCACTTGTGTACTGTACATTCTAGGAAAATCGATCAATACCATATGACGTAAAGTGGATCAACAAAAAAGAGCCACACGATTTGGAATTGTGCAAGGTGGTCTATATATGAGGCTCGTTGTGATGAATATATTTTCCGTCTTGTTGAGGAAATGACGTATACATCTCGTGACACACTTTTCGATTTTGATTGCCAACATTAGTAAAGCTTAATTGCTCTGGAAAGATTAAACCACCAAACTAAGAGCGTGGGCAATTGTTCGTGTCGTTAACGTTGATTGTGATTCTTGTGGACTGTTTCACACAGGAACTAAGACTGTATCGCAACCAATGTACGGGGAAAAGTGACTGAAAAGGGGTCAGATTCTTTTCCCACTATACAGGTTGTAATCAAAGACGGAGATGTTAAAGTGACACAAAATAAAGATGTCATTATCATCTTTGTGGTTTATCATGACCCATCTTTAAAATGTAGCTAAAAGGTTTGCGAAATAGGAGCCATGGGGTGGAGGAATATCTTCTAAATGGGTCAATTATCTTGGGGATGTTGATTCAGCCTTGCAGAACGATAGAAATCAGAGCGGACAAAGATTAACTCTGTCTATGTGTACTTGCTGTGGGGGGAAATGGGAGTAGAAATGCAGGATTTCAAGACCGTCTACATCGGCGAGAGGGTATGTTCAGGGCCGTACCTGTCCAAGGAAAACTCGAAATGAAAGCACTTGAAAATGTTTGCTGGCATCATTGAGTCGCTTTCCGTAAAGTTAGACGAGTTTGTGAAATAGACAGGGGAAGGGAGAGATAGAGAAAGAGCTGAAGATTTACACGCCCACACACGCACCCACACAAATTCATACTCATGCGCATTATCAGGAAATCATGCCTTTCTAATTGTAATTAATCTTAGAGAATCGGTAGATTATTATAATATGTGAACAGTCTTAGTAGGACCGGTTTTCATCAAATGGAGATAAATCTAGATGATATCCAAGCATTATCACTTCAGTCAGACGTGTTAGATGTCACAGAACAACAAAAATCACCTTCATATGGGTGGTGTTATCATAACTGTGAGATTCGACATCTTCAGACGCTACTCGGCAGCCATGAAAGAAAATCCGAGGCAATATTTGTATAGTCTGTATGGGAAGCAAGATCAATGGAATCAATTAAAAGTCTTGGGAAAGTACAGCGTTCTGGTTTCTCATATCCCGATGGTCACATTTGCTACCAAGGCCCCACAGGTGAGGAGACCATCTATTGCTCCTGGCAAAGTACGCCTCGTGGTTGGCATGGTAAGATGCAAAATTTAGTTCGTTTTTTATCATTGATCGTACCTGACTTTGTAAAGGCTGTAAGACGCAGCGGTGGATCCAAGTGGCACCCGAAAAGAATGATGACCTTCAAAAGAATCCTAGAACCGACACTGATAACTTTTAGTACACATACCTCTGAGGTATGATAATATTGTACCAACCTAGAACGCCATCCTTTTTCGTAGAAATCATCACTGAGGATTATCATGTGAAAATTCACCCACTTGTATTCCCTTTCTTGTCATGTCAAGATATTTTTTTCCTCAAAGCGTTGAAACCTTACCGCATTCCCAAGAGCATTTAACTTTTCAAGCCGCAGAAAATGTTTCTCTTCGCTGCCCTACTTCTACTGTTCTAGGACAGAGTTAGCACCTAATCCAGACATTATTGTTTCAATGTCACTTACTTCTCTGCAAAATATTTATTCTTCAAAAATTCTGAACAAACAATTCTAAAATCCGTCCCGGCCTGATATTGAGACGATAATGCTTTGGTCGCATCATGTTAAATCTGTCCCACAAAATCGACCAGAGAAAACACATTTTTCATGAAAAAAGTAAGTCGACCTAAAAGTAGAGATTTTCGCTGGTATGTTTACACGCAATGAGGTAACGACGAAAAGTATCGTATGTAAATGAAGAAACAGAAATAACAAGAAGAGAAAAAATAGCGAAAATTGGGATATTAGACAATGTCATATGTAAATGTAGAAACAGAAATAACAAGAAGAAAACACAAATCAAACAAATATTAATGCCACTCTAGATGTTGTTTTTATAGGAGTATCTAACACAAGCATGTATGCTTTTAGGAAGTACGACGTCATTCGTGTATTACTTTATGAAAGCTTTTGCTAAGTTAAATTGCTTATTTATGTTGTATATGTAAAGGCAATTTTGTTTAGTTGATATGGAAAAAGAATGGGAGGAAAATAAATCTTACTTTCAAATGAATCGGAAAAAAGGATCTCGTGTGGGGGGAAAATGCGAAAGGTAAATTCGAGCATATCCCGAGCTTTTAAACATGTTCAATCAAACTCTTTCGTCCAACACTATCACTTGGACTGGCGCCGACACCTCATTGTGATGGTCTTTTTTCTCGCCCACTGTCAAGGTCCAATCGTTGCTATGTTTCTTTCATCGAATTCATCTGTATTCATCAAAGTGTCACTTCGTGAGTGCCCATCGCTGTGTGTGTTGACTGGAAGGGACAATCGCCTATCAACTGCTTCCTTTCATGTCACGAAACCTTTTAGCACCCACAAACACAATCACATTAATCGATCCGCTACATGTATGCAGGCCGGGCTAGAATGAGAAATCTTCCCTCTTCTTTTCATGGGCTACCTTGTATTTTGGAGAGTGTCGGAACAGATTACATCCTCACCTCTTCTGCTCGGTGAAACCTGATGGGTGACGAGCCATTTCCGAACCAGGGCAATAAATAACATCTCACCTGAAGTAGTCCAGTTCCTATGCCCTGAATGACAAATTACAGCGTCCAGAATCTTTCGGTTACAACCTTGAAAACCTTGATCTTACCCTTTCTTAAATAAAAAACAAACTGACGCGAGATGGTGCTAACCATTGATAAGCAGAGACAGTACGGTCGGGTACAAGAAATCTAATAGTTTCTGACTGAGCGCTTAACACAATTATGTTGCGTCTTAAGCTCTGGAGAATATGCCTAATACCTGTATTAAAAGAACTAACATTGCGATGTCCGGAGTACCTACAACTACTACGATGACGATGACGATGACGACTACTACTACTACTACTACTACGACTACTACTTCGAATACTACTACTTCGAGTACTACTACTTCGAATACTACTTCTACTACTATTACTGCTACTATTACTACTACTACTACTACTACTACTACTTCATGTAATACAACTACTGCTACTACTATTACTACTACTACTAGTTTGTTTACCCAAGAAAGCCGCATCAGCATCAGTGTTGTTCTTCCTGAGGTTCTGCAGTCACTGTTATCCAAGCAATTACCATGTACCCATTTTCACATTGGTGAAAAGGGTGTTATTATGGAGCTAAGAATCTAATAACTAAACCTATATAAACTAATACCCAAATCGTAACAATACATCGAACCGTATTTTTTATGAAATAATGCTGAGGGTAAATTTCAGGTCAGCTAGTAGCACTGCTACTCTGTGGCGAAATGCCTTTCCTCTATTGATATTTCTAAACGTAAAGTACATTACTAATGTCCTTTTTTGTGTGCACAAGATGCAATCCCTCTCAAAACTGCCGATCAGCTCCCTACAGCCTCTAGAGGATGCGGGAATAAGACCACGAGGTTTCGCGCGCGATCTGAAGCAGGATACCTAGGAGTTATAACTCGGTGGAGTAGGGCTGCAGGAGGGTTGAAGAGGCGCAGATCAAACACTTTACATCCTAGCGATACGTGGCGTTCGGACAGAAGACTTTTCGGCCTAATCGCCCATAGCTGACTTCCTAACTGCGTCATTTAACCTTCTCCTCCTCCCACTCTCTCTCCCTCTCTCTCTCTCTATCTATATATCAAGCTATATCTTCATTTCTCCCCTTTCTCTTCACTCCTCTTTCTCTCTAGCTATCTTTCTCTGATTTTCTGCTGTCATCGTCTCTGTCTCTCTGTCTCTGTCTCTCTCTGTCTGTCTCTCTGTCTCTCTCTCTCACTGTGCCACTCTGTATTTCTTTCCTTTCCTCCTTTCACTCCAGTAACAGTACACTCGAAAGAGCTGAATGCCGTCTCTACCCACGTACTAACTACTGACATGATGTATTGTTAAGGCAAACATGTATAATAATTCCTCTCTACCAGTGTCTTTGGAGCAACTTATTTTTCTCCTTTTTCTTTACCGTACCTCTTACTTATTGACGTCTGCCTTTTGTTTGGAGATCTTATAGAAGTTGCTCAAAACAGTTGAGAATAAAAAGTGCCTGGATTAACACAAAAAGGCAGTATACAGTGCATTAAGAATTCGGTCTTGAACCAACTCCTCATTAAAGATTTGCACTGATCATTTCTTCATCTCAGTCGCTTTGCTTTTATGAATTCCTGAGAGGGAGAATCCATGAAAAGGTATAAAAAGGGTCAAATACGAATCACTTCAATAAAGCAATGTGAAAAAACTCCAGGCATTTTTCCGTGTTGAACATTTAAAAAAGAATAACTCTAGTGATATAATGTCCAGTGGTAAGCTGTTATTCAACATTTGCCACTCTCCACCCAGGTTTTAAATGGGTACCGGTAGGAAGGAATTCAGTGAATGCTGTGAGCGCCGAAATCGGCTGCCTACGGGGTAATACTAGTAGTTGGAGCGCCTTGAGCACCATGCATGGTGCATATGTGCGCTATATAAATATCCAATATTATTATTATTTTTATATAAGTGCCATGATTACTACGAAGCATTATCAGCGAATAGTTTGCCAGGACGATGCTTTTGGCATTATGAGCATTATCAGCTTATGGAATAGGTTCACCCTCCTCGATGAATATTAATTGAAGGCCAAGGTCGTGTGACAAACATTGCATCAAATATCTGCATTTGATTCCTACGTGATGAACTGTCACTGAAACCAAAACGTTTCATTTGAATGTGTAGTTTTAAGAAGAAAAAAAATTGTCCTTATACAGAGCATAACAAGTCATTGTATGTAATAGCAAATTCCACTATCAGGGGCTGAAAAACAATTCTTTGATTGATCCCCTTCTATGCAATTCTCTTCTACACTTTTTTCTTTAAAAATTAAACACGATTTCTTTTCTTTGTTGAAGAAGGCTTTCTTCAATTTTTTAAAGTCAAACCCCGTCAGTCATCATCCTTGTGTAAAGAATTTGACGAGGCTTTTTGAGCTTACGTATGAATAACGTGAACCCTTCAACCCTCTTCACCATGCATCATCATACAAAAATTAGACCTTCTAAATTATATGATGAGTGTCGTTTAAAAAACGAAAATCCAAACTTCTTTTTCTTTGTCTAATATATCTCATGAAAAAGAAAATACTAGAGAACCTCGGATCAGTAAAGCAAAATGTAAAATTCGATACACGAATACGAATAGTATATTGTCAATTTGTAACGGATACATTCAACTTTGTTGAGAATCATCGACATGGATGCATTAGTGAAGTTAAAATGCCAAGGCAGAATAACGTCAACAACAAGATCTCTCAAGAGTGCCCAACATATACGTAAGATGGTTGCCAATCGCATTTATCTAAACACGATCTTCACAAGTGATAGCATTAATAGTTCTACATCTTTCACCAATAGATTACATCCCTTCTGCACTTTTTTTATAATTCATTTATTCGGGCACTACACTTTGCAGTGAAATAACCATCAGCAGAATCGAAGGTGTGTCCTTTTACACTTTTGACAGCTTATTAATGATTTTACAGATAAGCCTTCTAAACTTCCGCGTCATTAGTTTGTCAGGACATTGATACATTCATTCAAAAAAGAATCAGATTGATATGCCAAAGGATTGGGCTTTGTATGCAGAAAGCGGTGACAAAAATAGGAGAACAGGAAAGTACCCTCGACTGTACATAATTATCGACATGTTGACACCAAGAATATAAGTATCACCCATTTAAAGGCAGGTGGGACTGTTCTTTCATCTTCGAGTGCCTATAAGGCTTCAAGACGTATCCCAATTACCATGTTTCCTTTAACTCTGAATTTTACGATATAAGTAAAGTAATATCTATTTCATGAAAGCCTCTTCCCTTGTGCGATGACGAGTTTACAGTTTCTCAGATCCCAGCTCTCATTCAATCAACACTCGACCTTTTGTATCATTAATATGAAACGAAATCTACCTGTCAGAAACCTGGCGGTTATAGTGACATTAACCTCATAACTTCAGAACATGGCTCCAAAGAATCGAAGAAAATAATAATGATACACTAACATGAAATTAACGATCATGGTATGCAAGTATAACACCTCGCCTCCTTTCATGTGTTAACATGTAATGCAATTATCAATTCTCTAGATCTTTAATTGGAAGTGATATTCTGTATGAGCAATACAATTCCGCAGTCGCATTGCCCTAGAGCTAATTTCCTTGGGAATGTTTGCGACCGTGATTAATGCAAAAATCAATATTACAATATTCGTAGAAGTATCAGGATTATTGGTACTCATTTCTAGGGTACATTTATATTTAATAGCCAAGATAACCATTTAGTTATAGAAAAAGGGGGATATTAAAACTGTACGGATATGAAGGGAAAAAGGCCACTGGTATTCGCTAATTACAATTGATCAAATGTTAAAAGACCACAAAAAAGGTGTATAATTAGAGCTATAACTTCTTCCCGTATTGGATTATTGCATCACTTGATTATGTGATTCCAGAATAGGTAATGGTAGATGAATTAAGCCTCTAGGTTTCAAAATGTCACGTTCTACAGTCGCCTAAGCAATATTCCTTCTTGATCATGTTCCTTTCATATGAAATCATTCGATACACTAGCTACACGTATATTTCTTCATTAATCTAAGCCACAGATCTTGTAATGTATTCTATCTGGAACAGTGATTCGCTCCAAAAATGAGCAATGTTCAACGAGATAAAGGGTGATGAAGTTTCCATCATGCCATTCAAAGAGCTTGATATGAGAAGATGGGGGCAAGAGGAAGAGGAGCGCAGCACGCGAGAATTTTGGCACACACAAAAATCGATCCAGATCTCGATCAAAATTTAGAAATATCGGTCGCGGTTTCCCCTTTATTAGGCGATAACTAAACAGCACGTAAACTGCAGAAGATCTCTAGGTCGATAATACAGCCCCCTAGTTTATTGGAATGCAGTGGTGCTATACAATAACCCAGATCGTCTTGTTTGCTGTATCAATAACCAATCTCCGTGGAAATGAAGATAATGCCCTGGATCCCCCCGAACTTTTATTTGATTTATCGAAATCTTCCTTCAGGTGTTAAGATCTTAAATTTTTCTGGACGTAAGATAATAATCCCTATGGAGGGCACAAGAACGCCCTCTTTTCTTTGCTCCTTTTTATTTTCTATTCCTCCCTATTTCCCCTCTATCTTTCCCCACTTTTCACCTTCCTCATCTTACTCCAGTCTACACATACATAAACATATTTCCACTGTCTCTCCCCCCTCTCTCTCTCTTTTAATCGCTATTCTTTCTTCTGTCCCCTCTCTCCCTTCCCTCTCTTTCACTTTTACTCCTTGCTATATATCATATTTTCTCCCTATCACTCACTCTCTCTCTCTCTCTCTAGAAGGGCTATTTCAGCCTTGACAAGCGTGACCGACAGGGACCGCTCAATAAGGTCCGCTATGCCTTTTGTCGCTACATGACAGATAAATGAACAACTGGGTTAAACGAATATCATTAGCCTGGGTCTGAATGAAACTCCTTGAAAAGCCTTACTAAATGATATTTTCCGCTTTGTATGAATCGATTTTTATCTTGATTCAGCTAAAAAATAGATATAAGCATTTAACGTCATGTTCCGAAACCTGACTAGTTATTATACATGTTAATGCAATCGAGAAACACAACCTTGAGTGCAATATCACAAAAAGTACTTATTTAGGTGATTTTTTTTCTTGTACTTTAAGCGTCTCGATCTTTTTTGTTCTCGATTGTGTGTTTCATTTGACTGCCTTAACGAATATACTTTGGTTCGGATCTTTTAAATATTGTTCTACTATTAAAATAATATAATTATTATAATTTCCTAACTATTGAACACGATTTAACAAAAACAAAGTAGTCATTAGTGTATTTTTCGTACACTGTATAGATGTGTGACTGCAATGACAGCTTTTTACATTTGAAGAAAATTCAAAGGAAATTAATTAGATGGGTATACATATTACACAGTGCTTTACGTCTAATTGCTGAGGAATCACGAACGCTATTGTTTGTAGATTTTCCTTTCCATTATACTTTGGTTGTCTCTGGTAAATGTGAAAGTATTTCTTAAAAGATAGGATTAACTTTATATCGATTGTTGTAAGGTTTACACTTCATCGGCTGATAATGCAGTATTGAAAGATACCTAATATGATGATCAAATTCACACTTCTGAATGAAGTGTAATCCTATGTCATAACCATAATTTGGTTATTATATGATTATTTGATTATTTATGTCTGGAGACCGACCTTTAACGTCACCATCCGAAAGACATGACTCAGTTTCGAACCTGCATCCTCGGCTGAATCAGTTTGTAACCTACATTGTTAGATGGATTACAGGCGCACGCCACAACGCCCCGCTTTTATAGTAGATACACCCATCGACTCTTATAAATTGTCGGCTCAGCTCGTCTACGTAAGATGTGAACATATTCTAAATACACACGAAACTTTTTTAAAGATTGTCGTAAGGTTTGCATTTGCGCGATTACTTATTAGGTGATTTTTTTTCTTGTACTTTAAGCGTCTCGATCTTTTTTGTTCTCGATTGTGTGTTTCATTTGACTGCCTTAACGAATATACTTTGGTTCGGATCTTTTAAATATTGTTCTACTATTAAAATAATATAATTATTATTATTTCCTAACTATTGAACACGATTTAACAAAAACAAAGTAGTCATTAGTGTATTTTTCGTACACTGTATAGATGTGTGACTGCAATGACAGCTTTTTACATTTGAAGAAAATTCAAAGGAAATTAATTAGATGGGTATACATATTACACAGTGTGTTTTGCGTAAATATTAAAAGGCGATGCTGACAAGCAAAAGACGTGAAAACAATACGCTACATAATGAATACAAGACGAACATGGTTTCATAATATCTACAGTAAAGTGTTTTTTTTTCAGAATGATTACTACTGTTAAGTTGTTTGTTGAGAAGTGTTATTTTCATCTTTCCTCCCTTACTTTTCATCTAAAAAGCTTTGGGTCTTTTTTAACAGTAAGGTTTCACTTAATGAACAGCAAGGTTATACCTGCTTGTAAATCACGTTCTGGAAAAACACCAGAGAAAATAACGAGTTTATTTTCAAAATACACAGTAAAAATATAAATGCTCTGAATGCAAGTTGCAAATTAAGCATGACCTCAAATAAGTGATGTCAAAATAAAGCACGGGAGTATGAGTTTGGCAGATCTTTTTTTCGAACGAACAATTGCCATTGCGCTATCATTTGATAAATCAACTGTTATTTATTACAAATGGGGAACCCTGCAAGAAGTAAGTTGTGGAAATAAAGAAACTATTCTGTATTTTCTCATCATTAAATTTGGTGTGATTATCTGCTGTCTTTTTTTTTTTTTACCAAATCGATGTCAATTCATGATTCATCTCTTAATGTAAAGGAATAGCCTTTTTAGTATCCGTCATGAAATTATCAATTTCGAATAAGTATTGCAACTAATTATCGTAACTTTATAAAATATTCAGGTCTCCGAAATCGTGTCTTAACGATTCATTCTATGATATATGATTTTTTTTCCCTCGACAGATATGGACAGATGCTAAGGTTTAATGTGTTTTCAATATAGATGAATAGTATTTCAATGTAGGGGAAATGAAGACCAAATCCTACAGTATATAACTTATTCAATTAATACAAAACAGCCGTAGTTATTTGTATCTATTAGTAGGAGAGTTATTGCATGAACATGTACGCCTACAAAATAATGTGCACCTAAAGGTTCAAATGAGTCATATTTTATGACACTCACGCACACACAAACACCCCCACACACTCACCCACACACACACACACACGCACACACACACACATACACATACATCCATATTCCCTTACATACATATTAGTATGTTACGCACATATATATAATATATGTATTGGTATATTTGAATAGATAAAATAAATAGAAATTACTACCTTGATGTCTGCAATGTCGATGCATTTTGACAAAGACTTTGTAAATTCAATAATTTAATTCAGGATCATCTACCTATACAAGAAAGATATCGACGAATGTAAAGCTATGTAGGTATGACAGATTGTGGGGGAGAGTGCGCGGAGATGTGTGGGTGTGTGTGATTGTGTCTGTATTATGTTATAATGCTTCTATACGGGTATTTATCCGATTTTAAGACTCGAGCGGGTGGTGGATATATTCCTTTGATACTCGGTAAATTCTTTTTCACATTGAGTGCCCTCGTCTCTTCAAATGCGTGTTTATTCAGATATTTCAAAGGAGACTCGATCAAAGAGGCAGAAAAAATGGAGAAAACGGCGACCCTGGGAGCATCTTGCTGATAGCATCAATTATGATCGCTTGGAGTTCTAAATGATTCATTGTACGACAGATAACCTTGACCAAGATTAATCCAGAGTTTTTGCCCATTCATGTGTAGCATTGTTGGTATGGTCATGTGTGGTAAGGGAAAAAAAAAAGAAGCTGTACAACATACGTGATAATATCTCCGCCGTCACTTTCCTACATTTAATAAAATATCAACTTCTCAAAAAAAATCCCAAGTCTGGACCAAACATTATAATCGGACCTTACCTTAAAGGTAAAGACCAGTATTGGAAACGCCCCAATTTCAAAAAATGAAATGAAAGCTTTCATTACCAATCATGTGAAAGAATATGTTTTGACTAATACATGATGATAAAAAAATTGCCGGGAAACCGCCTACTAATTCATATATTTGGTAAATTTGTTTCTCTCGTGGTCGTGTGAGAGATATAGGGTAGTCCCATATACATCTTTCTGTGTATAGTGCTTGTAACTTTACGAAGAATGGGCCAAATTTCTTATCATTTTGATGATTCCAGAACCTTGCAGATGCTAGATGCTAGATGATCAACCTTTTCTGATCGATTCCACAACGTTTCTTTCACAATGCTATCGCATGACCATTACTGGTCTTTACCTTTAACCCATGCCATAGACCTTAAAACACAATTGTAAGCACATTGTTATACTTTTGACGATAATCAGACCCTAACTCAGTTAGGTCACTGACAGAAAAGAAAAGAAGACTGGATTTGTATGTAATCCTATATCTACATATCGACACACCGTACTTAAGCATGGTGTATACAACGGTGTTAGGAAAACGACGTCGCGGGATATTAGTATACCAATTTCGATCTCCCTCTTTTGAATTTACAAGGTAAACTATTATTTAGGATTATTATATTTTGGAGTAGGTCACTTTAAGTGGCTATATACATTTCAATGTTGCAACATTCGATGATTTATTAAACGACGTAGTTTTACTAACGTAATTTGTCTCAACAGACTCATAACTGGCAAGAAGTTCATTGAAGCAAGAAAGTACTTATTAATTCTGCATGAGTCTGAAGTTCATGGGGTGGAAAGCTACCGGGCGCCAAATTTTCTTGAATAATGCACTGCCCACAAATATTACTGGTATAAGACCGCTGCCAGTTTGAGCATGTTCATCTTTGATGGAAGAGTAAACCTACTACACACTAAAAATTGATTTGATTATTTGAAAAATGGTACCATTCTGTTTGGTTTGTCTTATAAAGGTGAATGCGAATGATGTGATTGGTACACCTGTTACATTGTATTCTCCTGATTGTAGAGCTGATCTTCAGTTTCTAGAATTGGAGACGCTATTGAAAAGAAACTGGCTTAAGTGAATTTTGAATTGTTTATCATTTAGCTTTTTGGTTGCTTGGAACAGTGCAGTCTAAATAAAGTGATGTAAACCTGCTGGCAATTACGTTAACTGAAGCCAAAATGACATTAGACATTATGATAGTCGCATGGGTAGGGTATACTATCTTGATTCCTTCTTCATGTTTATTTTTCCTACTCACTACTCAGCTTTTGTTCATTACCGTATGACAACTATCATTTATTTTTTCGAACATGTAGTGGAAGATTATTTAATTTCTGGGATAATTTAGCTTCCTTCTTGCGAAAAGTCAAGACCGGGCCTACTTCTACAATATAGATATTCTGTTTTTATTCATGGTATCAATCGACACCATTCGATACATACAATCAAGGGCATATTCAATATTGACTCTACCCGAAATCCACTTCTCTTCAAAACATTGTCTGTTCAAGCATCTTTAATTAACCTACGGCGAAAAGGTATCATTAAAGATAGAAGCAGCGAAACTAATTGCAATCATTGCAACTAGTTCATAATCGTATTAAACGTATCAATTATGTCTGATCTCCTCGAGCTACGAGAATGAGAGACCTTTTGATCGACGCGAATTATAAAATCATTTCACTATTTTGAAGGTTAAGAAACATTAACCTTCTAAATCTAGTTTGTATCCTGGAGCAAAAGTGAAAGGAAAAAGGACAAATTTCTCGTTTTCATTAGAACTGAACATCAGCACCTGCTCCCGGCTAAAAAGAATGTGGCGCTGCGAGAGACATAGAAGTATGCATTGACGAAACCCGATCAACTTTATTGGCAATACAAGATCTAATCAATATGAATTCAATAACCCTTATTCCCAAGGTGGGAAGTCGTTGACGATGGGATTCGTGTAAATGCTGGTGGCACTGAAAGCTAACACTTTGAATCGGATCTTTTTAAAGAAAACCCTGCGAAAGAAGGACCCTCTCGAATGATGAAACGGTACCCGGGAAGTGTAAGGCGATTCCGTAGTAGATGGAGTGTATATATACAAACATAGCTATCTGGTGATTCACAAATTGACGAAAGGAACGGTCGACGAGATTAAAGTACAAACATCAACCACCAAGCGCTTATACCAACAATGAAATTGCAAATTCTATACATTGCCCTAACTGCTACTAAACACGCAGACTGATAATTCTGGTGTCATGAGAATTCTGATATTTCACTAAAATAAGAAGACCTGGGTACTGTTGATAGTTCTTGTTGTTACCTAGACCAAGTATAAATTGTTGTCAGATGATAATTTAACATATGGAATGACACAAAAACCTACTCGCTTTAATAATCTTTGTAGTGTGTAATCTCATTACAATTGAAGAAGCAGAGGAGATGATTACAGGATGATGCGGGCGAGAGACATATCACGTTCTTTTCCACATCTCACTTTCCCTTTCTTTCTCTTTTCTAAGATTTCTTTATTGTTCGGTCGTAGTCTTGCCACTGATCACGGTTATTAATTGCGTTTCACATTAGATTGTAATTGTGTTTGGAGCCAGAAGGGCATTAAATCATACAAGAACCCACTATTATTTTTATTATTATTATTAACACAGAATTAATGCCCTTGCGGCACTAAACAGACGGAATAATATTTTATTCAACAAGTGTCTTGTTGTCACCGCTTTACGTCTAATTGCTGAGGAATCACGAACGCTATTGTTTGTAGATTTTCCTTTCCATTATACTTTGGTTGTCTCTGGTAAATGTGAAAGTATTTCTTAAAAGATAGGATTAACTTTATATCGATTGTTGTAAGGTTTACACTTCATCGGCTGATAATGCAGTATTGAAAGATACCTAATATGATGATCAAATTCACACTTCTGAATGAAGTGTAATCCTATGTCATAACCATAATTTGGTTATTATATGATTATTTGATTATTTATGTCTGGAGACCGACCTTTAACGTCACCATCCGAAAGACATGACTCAGTTTCGAACCTGCATCCTCGGCTGAATCAGTTTGTAACCTACATTGTTAGATGGATTACAGGCGCACGCCACAACGCCCCGCTTTTATAGAAGATACACCCATCGACTCTTATAAATTGTCGGCTCAGCTCGTCTACGTAAGATGTGAACATATTCTAAATACACGCGAAACTTTTTTAAAGATTGTCGTAAGGTTTGCATTTGCGCGATTACTTATTAGTGTCTGAAATGATAGATGCAGCATTAAATGCTCTCATATCTTTCTACAACCGTTGTCCCTTTCTAACAGATTGCTGTCCTATGCAAAATAGTTAGTTACTACGTGTAATGATTGCAATCAGCAGATGTTGGAGATTTCATCGTAAAATGCCCTTCTTAAAGTCAATTTCAATACCGAGTGTATTTTCAAGCGGATTAGTGTTGCCAGGTCAAACGGATAAGGCTAAGTCGTAAAGTAATGACAACTTTAATGCATCAGGACTATAGGGTATCTGTAAGTTAAGAATGCTGTCTAGCGTCGACTGTATTATCATTCAGAAATGTACTCTGTATTTCTTACATTATGCCTCTTTCATCTGATCAGATTATCCTTACGGACCTAATCTAATCTATTCACTTTTCTAGAATCACCGTTAAACATTAAATGTCTCTCGCATTAATACCTATGAGTCAATAGTTGTTCTATTCTTAATTATTTGATAGCATTTAAAGGGAGTTGCTCAACGTAAATCCAGCTATTTTCAGTTGCCTACAAGTCAATTACGTGCTGGTATGGGGCGGCGGGAATCGTCCCACCATAAAATTAATCAAATAGTAGATTAGGAATTGAATATTCACTGAATATTTAATGAAGCGATTTAGAAAACAATTTTCATAAATATACTAATACCACAAGTTGCATCGCTAATTTGATAACATATGTGTGATGGAATTTTCAGTAATTTGTGTTTCCTATTTGTAAAGCACATAATAACATGTTAGGTAAAGATCAAGCAGGCTGCATAATCGAGCTGAAATAAAGAATCCTACTTATCTTTCGAAAATAAGAGATTTCAAGGGTGACAAAAAGTGAATAAAGGGGGATGAGAAAACGAGAGAGAAAAGGGGAGAGGCGAAATGCAACGTAACAAGTTAAGCGGTGCGTCATTCTCCCACACCCCCACCCCTACGATAAAATGAAGAGAGGGAGAGAGAGAGAGAGAGAGAGAGAACAGTACATCTAGTCGAATATAAAATCGCAAACTTTTGAAATAGATAGTAAGCCCGCAAAATGACCATACATGTCGCGGTGAATATCATCTTTATTACGATAAATTAAATCACCGGTTTTAAACTTTCGACCTGGGATAGCGTATGGCAAATGCATTATCAAACTATAAATATAATAAAGAAGCAGACTAAGACCGAGAGTAACCTTTCCTGGTGAGCAAGAATTTAATGAATTTGATCCGTAAGTGATGAAGAAGATTTTGTATTAGGTAAGACCAGGAGCCTGTGTTGACTGCAAGATGTCATGTTATTGGTATTCCAAGTCACTTTGACGCGAAAACAGGATCAAGTTATCCACCTGTCGTTGTGTCGACTGATTCAATTTTTGAGCGAAGTTTCTAGGAATACTCGAAGATATTTAATTCAAGTCAGAATACCATTCTAAGCTCTGCTCAGTTCTCGAAACTTTGTTTCAAAAAGGGCTGCAAGGTTCGCTTTTAAAAAAAACATATGAATCAACGATGGTTAAAAGCGATTGCGATTATCTTAAAAGACTTTTGAGTTTTTTTCTTAAAGATATATAGCACTTAATTTTCCATTGAAACCAAGTTCACGTTCAGAAATTTGACTATTTGGAAATTTCCTTTTGCAACTCATACGTGCATATATTTATGTATTTTTGGGTTTGACACTCATGAAATAAAACAAAAATCGGCAAACACAGTGATCCAGCTTACCTTTTCTCGAGGCACCTAAATCTAACGAAAACCTTTTCTCCACGTATAGCTCGTGCCTATTCTCCACTGTTGTTTCCAGCGAGGCAAACCATTGAATTCTCTTCCACCTAGTTCCACTAACCAATGATCAAATGCTGTGTTTTGTCCACTCTCTTAACATCAAAAATCTCTCCTGGTGTTATGCTCCCCGCGATCGAATCAAGTTTTAGAAGCCGCTGTGATCAGTTGCACTATCCCTCCTTTTATCCGCCGTATTTATGCGGGAGGCGGTTCCTGGCGCGCAACGTCACCGTCAATTCAGTCCCGGGCTTCGTTCCACAAAGACATTATTACTTTAGTTCGCGCATGCGCAGAGCATGCCGCCCACGAGAAAAAAAAAGATATCGTCAATTCGATATATTCAATCGAGTTTCATTATACTCTTCAGAAAACACGAACAGGAGACAAGGTTTAATGAGTCTCACTCATTATAGTTCTGAGTGAGATATCAAGATCAGCCAACGCTTGAATTACATATCAAACAAAGGTTGGAGTGGGCAGTGGCTGCTATTATGTTTGCTGGTAAATAGTCAAATCAAATCATTCTCAGAAAATGATTATATTAAACCCACCTTGTAAGCATTGACCGTCCTACATCTCATAGAACTACAGGTATTAAAAGATTTCTCTCATATTGACAAGTCACTCAATCAATACATTTCACAACTGAAATAATATTTAGTGCATATTATATTGCAATTTTGTTATCCATCTGAATCTGTCGATCGTACCTCACTCGGAGGCGTCACAATGCATCTGAGCATTTTTCGATACAAAAGGATAGAAAAGCCATAGAACAAAATCTCTCCGCCAAATGCATTCGTTGCTTTTCACCCAAAGCCATTAAAACGAATGAAATGCTTATATTAGTGTACCGCTTTTGTTGGAAATAAACTACCTCCACAATCATTCATTGGTATATGAGTGCAATACGAGGCAAACGATTTCTAGCGCTGAAAATACATTAATGTCTACATAATTTCCGTGCTTGACTTCTTTCCATCGAATCCAGGTGGCAAAACTATGCACGGCAAGAAAGGAATATCGTAATAATCGCTTCTTTCCATCGACTGCAGGTGGCAAAAATGTGTATAAAAGAAAGTTACATCATCGTGATCATGAAATGCCTGGCAAGAAGCCGTAAAGGCAGTTTAACTTTTAAAATGTTCACTTTCAAAATTACGTAAATATCTCTGAAGGTAGTATCAACAATGGACAGGGACATTGTGCGACATCTAATCCAATTAGCACAGAGAGTAGAAACTATATCAGAAGGTGTGAAAAATATGTTTTTCTCATGGAATTAGATCATATAATTGCAAAGGTTCTTCTATACAGTAGGTTTGCGGGTGCACCATGTGAGAGAGAGAGAGAGAGAGAGAGAGAGAGAGAGAGAGGGTTGAGGAGTCCTGAAAAGGACTCTGACTCTGTAATTTTTCTTTGGGGTGTGGTAGTCCTGAAAAGGACTGTTTGTTATCTTTCTTAGCATATAGTTCTAAGGAGAACTGTAGCGCTTGGAGGGGATGAGTGGCTCTAGGTTCTTCTAGTGCATCACTTCTAATGCTTGAAACTTGCATTATGAGCATTTGCATTGTTAGCTGTATACATGTATTGTGTGTATTGTATTTATTAACCTTCATTGATGTACATCATTTTTCTGTTTATAACCATATAAATCAATTTACAATGCAGTATATACAGAAGGAAAATTACATACAGCAGAAACACTCTTTTTTTCTTCTCGTAATAACATGAATACATCCGAAGATTTATAAAAACCTAATATAACAGTTTTCTAAATAAATTATAAATTATGCAATACAAAATTATACTTATACATATTATATGCGACCTACTGTAAAATTAAACCAAAAACATAAGATTGTAAATGTTTACTTTGTTATTACATAGTATCTAAAAGTTAAATGTATAATGTACATAATGATGATAGGTACTAGGCAGTATAGCGCAAATCATATATCAATATTGTCTCTATGCGCTTCAAAATAGTTTTAAAATTGTGTTTTATCCCGTCTGATGCCTATAGCTGCCATGATTAACTTGATAGAGGCGTTTAGGCATGAAGGCATTTGTTTCCTACCTGAACCTTTTGACCCGGGTGAAGTTTGACAAATACAGATCACTGTTTTGCCTGAGGACGTTGGCGCCCCTTTTAAACCTTTGCCTTATGAGTTATGACCCATCACCTAATAGGCTTATTTTGCAAGAGCGACGTTTGACAAATTACAATCGTTGCGCAACAATTTATAGGTAGTGCAAACGAGCAGTGCTCACTCGAGTGAAATGTGCACAGATGAGTGAATTGAATTATATGATTTTTCCCCTTCTAATAATCATGTAACAATTTCCCGACCCATGTTTGATGTGTATATCTGATTTGTCTTCTACCGACTGTCGGGAGCTGTATATATTCGGAGTAGAGTTCTTTTTTTTTAAATGACAAAAGGCAAAATCAATGATCAACATAAAGTGCCATGGTCATCGAAATGATAAATATGACAAATATATAAGGGCAGATTTTAGAGCATGTTTTCTCGCTGTCTACAAAAGTTTTCGACACGTATGAACGTAACAATCTGACAAAAGGGGGAAACATCCTGTTTTCTCCCAACTTTTCCCACCATTTTGCAATAGATAAAAAAACAAGTACATTCCGGAGGAAATCTTTCAATCTGTTATACAATATATTTTGTTCCTGTCCTCCACATAACACGGGCCTACAGATCGGTTCTCAATATCTCATGGTATGATATTGATATGCATATAATCAATTCTGGCTGTATAGTGACTTTTACTTACAATGATAAAAAGATGGATATCTAAAAGGTAGCTTATTTCTGTACATGTGATTTTTGTTTTGTTTGTGTAAATGCCATTTTATGTAACATATTTATATAATATGCATTTATTGTATATTGTATTGTAGATGCTTTTTATGTAAAATATTTATATGGATTATTTATCCGTATTTGCACTTGTTATCTAAATCTAACCATGGGGATTCCTAACCGTCTTTATTGTTGCTTTTATATTTTTTCACTCAACAAATATAATTGGTTATTCATAGACTTCTTTCAAACGAATTTTTCCTAATATTTTTTCCATTGAAAGCCTTATTGATTTTTTGGATTGATGTTATGAAAAGAATCCCATTGGTTAGAATTGTAAATGTTTAATAAATGTGCAGGACAGCGATGAAAAACAGCTTTGCTGATTTGATTGTTTCTTTTTTTTAACTTGTATCAATATGTCAAATAAATAAATAAATAAATAAAATGTTAGCAAAGACTTTAAAAAAGGCAAATTAGCCATTTCCACAGCCTTATAGTATCACTTATTCTTGTATAAATAAGAATCTTTACAATCAATCTTTATTTCAATTCCTTTAACAGATCAACAATATGCACTATTGCGTTTTTTGTCAAAATTGTCATGTAGAATATCGAATCAAATGTTATATTAATTTGTACAAAACAAATTGAGATAAATATAATACAAAATGTTTTTTGTTAATTACTATGTGTTGCATTTTTCAATGCTGATTACATTTTCGTATGAACTCTATCATTGCTAATTAATTCTAATTTGTTATTTTTTGTTATTTTTTACCCTACATATATTAAGCCCTTTGCCATAGAATTATGGTTATTCGGCTTTGCCGAAATAGTTTTAGTTTTTGATAAATAAAGCATTTATCTATCTTTCCATCCATATATTATCTTTTGAAATTACCTTAGTTTGAAAACGAATTTTTTTAATTTAAAAAGAAGCGTGATGTAATACAATCTAAGACGCTTGAAAGATTGATTGCGCATTTGATTATTTGTTTCAAATACAGTAAATAAATATGATTGTAACAACGCATCTTTCGTCATAATCTCTAAACATTCAAGAATTGTATCACCCTGTCTAACTACAGCAGTGCACCCCGCGGTGAATTCTATAGGTATACCACAAACCACGCTGCCAAACCTCTTCAAAGCCAAGTCTTTCAAAGGGATGTCAAAACAAGGCTAAAGGAGAAGCAAGGAAATGTTAATAATACGTCGAGGTTTTGAGCTCATCATACTCGTCATAGCAGAGACATCTCAATCCTGCATCAAGTATGACGCTAGCTATCGCATCTTTTCATCTCTCTCGCTCAGCTCCTCCCGATGAACAGAGATGAAGAGAGATGAAGAGAGATGAAGAGAGATGAACAGAGATGAAGAGAGATGAAGAGAGATGTCATCAATTCCCCCCGGAACAGAAAGGTCATAAGCATGACAAGGGGATGGGGAGGAAAGCCGCCAAACACTTGCACCACGTGCTCAGAAATCCGAGCAGCTCCCGATAGCACACTTAGATAACTGAGAAACTCGATGCCTCCACGTCGACCTAAAGGGCAATAGACTTTGAAAGTCGTGACATATTTTTCAATAAAGCTATTTTACACAAAATTGACGGCCTGTGAAGGATGAGGGATTTAACACAGAGTTTAAGGAGAAGATGGTGTTCAAGGTTGCCAAATAATAAAGCCTATTGTCATGAGTTTGGGTTTAAATGGATTCATGCATTCGCCAATCATCGATTTGAAAGGCGAATTTGACACACCGAATATAGGTTACACAAAAATAGGCCTCGATGTACCACACATCGTGGAATGATGATTTTGTATTTTTCAGAAATATGTTAAATGTATGTATATTTACAATTATCATTATCATAGAGATGTTATAATAGAATAATGGAACAAAATAAATAGGATAAAGGGGAAAGAGAAACGGATATGTGTTATGTACACATTGATATATGCATGTCTTATATCGCATGATGTACGATCGTCTAAGTACATGAATATATTTGCTTTTATTATCCATTCATATTTATATATTATAATATTTCCTTATGTTGTTTTTTTCCGTACAAATATAAGGTACTTTAAACAGTTTGGAGCCCCTTATATTTGAGGTGCGATTTTATAATGTTAGATGTTCACCAAAACAAAATGAAGGGTAACAGGAAAGAGAAAGAGATATACCGTGGGATTTCTAAATACCAATATTTTGAATGATTATACATCATGATGTCAGCTAGTCAATTTCTGGAAAAAAATCTAGGAATAGAATAATGCATGTATTAGATTATTTGCCTAGTGTCCTTTCCCTCTAAATGCAAATATTAATACCCATTTATATATGACATCGATATAATCATAGAATTGCAATTAACTTTCGATTTGATTGGCTACACAAACAACTTGATTATTTCATTATGGAAAGCTTTCCCGATGGAGCAATAAAAGCGACTATTGCAAAATGATATGGCTGCGATTGATAGTAAAATGTCCTCGGCCCCAAAAGATAACTAAATCACAAAAAAATATTCTAAATCAGGAAATTCCAATGGTCCACAGCACTCCTGAGCTTGAGTTTTTCCAGAAATAAAGTCAAATTGCTGAAAAGGCTAATAACTCAGTGGTCATAAAAATAACGTTTTCCGGATAATGCATACTAAAATACAAAGATAAAAAGAAAATTGCATTTCCTATTTGAAAGGGCATCAGTAACGTCATGGACAAAGAGAAAAATGCATTTGGCAATTCTTTAACAGAGCTGTTTCCTAAAATTAGGCCAGTGCAACTGATGATAACCTAATGAAGGATTGCGTTTAAAAACACCAATAAAATCATCATTGACGAAAACAGAGTTTTGCCGTTAGCGCGTAAATAAAGAAGAAAATCTTTAAAAAGAATATCCGTACAAAATGTCTCTTTCATCTTCCCAAGTAAAAGGAAAAAGAAAATATGATACGAACTCTTTTGAAGTACACTCTCAAATGTGGATTATTTATGATGCATACACTACAATATACTTATATATATGCTTTAACTAATGGGAGAAACCTGAATCGAACTTTATAATCAATATATCACCGTTTTTGGAGAAAGAAAAGGAAAGATGAAAAAGTACGCATAATGTCTGATCTTTAAAAAGAATTTGATGATGATTTCGCTTGCAAGACCACTGAGTAGAAGATACAAATTTTTTTGTTTGTTTGAAGCTTTCAGCCACGTGAAACGTTAACCTGCAAAACTTACCCTTCAAATTCTAAGGTGCACTGTCCTCCGAGACTATTTTTCTTAAAAAAAGAGAATATCTAGCATCAGAGTTACAGACATTTGTAGTAAATATATACTTTATTTAGACATATTTGTGGCTTACACCCAGTAAATAAGATCGATTGATGGATCTGTATTGAAAGCCACAAATATGTTTAAATAATTGAAATTTCTCCCAGGAAGCATTACATTTATACAAAATATATACTTCTCTTTTATTAAGGAAATAGTGATAATGTTGCAACTGGTATATTTTCAAAAATACCAAAATGTCTTAAATAATTGAAATATGAATCCACACTACTTACAAAAATATATATATTTCAATTTGGACTGTAGATGGTTACAGTACTCATTGAAATGTTTCTTCAACGTATCGTCGCTTGAAGGAACAGAGCTATATGTAAGACTGAGTGTCAAATAACCAAAGTTATTCTAACAAAGCGGGGTTGAACTTTGCTTGTATTACCCCTTGCTTAAATCTCTATTGGTTATCCTAACCTTTTGGTATTTGACCGCTCGGGGACGCAAATCTCTGCTAAGAATGGGCTCGAATGGAGAGAGAGAGGGATGGAGGGAGGAAAAGAGAGAGGGAGAGAGGGAGGGAGGGATAGAGACAGAGAGAGAGGGAAATAGAGAGAGAGAGAGAGAGAGAGAGATAGGACGGACAGAGCATGCACACAGAGACTTAAACACATGATGGTATTGATATTTAGAGTTTAGAAGATTTGACAAGAATGATGGAAATATATAGATGATGATAAATAACATTGGGATAATTTAAGGAAGATAGATGGAGAGAGAGTTTGGCGGGGGAGAGAGACGGAGAGAGTGCTTAGAGTATGTCCTCTATTGAGAGAGTTTGAAGACACCTTTTTCTAAATAGCTGGCGGTAACATTGACAAATCAAACCCTTGTGCTGAGACGTGTGCCAATATAACGTGCGTGACATCGAACAATCGACGCCTCGGCAATACAGTTGGCGTTAAAAGAGGAAAAAGGCGAGCTCGCCCACAAAATTGTGCTTCTTTTGATAGCGAGAGGATTCAAGCGCTAATAAAGGATTTATGCCTTTCATACCATAGCTTTTTCTTAACTTCCACAAGAAGACATAGAGAGAGATTACAATTTGAACTTTGTAGCACTTCTTTCTATACAAATCTATTTTCGACACTACGTCAATTTTTATATCCAATTAAGTAGGCTACTCTGTTAATTGTATGTGCATCATTTCCACATATTAAATGAACATGTAAGTATTTTTTACCCAGAAGAGATTAGCATACGCAACTAAACTACCTAGGTATTTATGTCAAATTGGTAGGATGGGTGCCATTTCGATTCCCCTTTTTTTGCTGGACCTACTGCTAATTTGAAAAACACGACTATGAACAAACGCGTCAATAATTGACGCAATGTTAACTCTGTTTATTTTGCATTCGCTTTATGTACGTAGTCATGATCACGTGGTGAGTCAAAGACTTCAGATGTCACTGACACAGTCCTACGTTAGAAAATGACGCACCAAGTGCAATATAGTGCTATGGACGTCATTTGGATTTAATGCGTTAATAATATATGCATTAATCAAACATATGAAGACAATTAGAGCCTACGCCAGTAATCCTAATCAACGTCTGCGCTATTGATTTGCATTTACTTGTTGTACGATGCAGGTACGATATCATTTTTTACATGGTGCGTCAAACACTGCGCTAGTCGCTTAACGCAGTCGTACGTCAGCAAAAGACGCATACGTGTGCAACGGGCAAAAAGTCATTTGGGTTATTACTGCAAAATGCTTGTGACGGTTACAAACTAGGACATGCGTAGTCTTGTATGGTGTATGATATATTTTCTCCAGGTGGTTTTGTGTGGTTTCGTGGGTCTTTAGTTTGAAGACAATTTATCCATTTACTAATTACCTGCCGGCCTATCGGGAAGTTTTCTCATCAGGAGAGAGCGGTAATATCTTAAGCAAATTTATCAAAATACATCTTATAAATACATCTGTAGACCTCAACAATGCTCGACGGATGAATCATGACATAGTAATATAATTGGACAACTGGTATGTTGATAACTTGACCTATCTTTGACTTCTTGTTAATTTTCTTCGTCTCATATCTCACATTGCCTTTTTCTGCAGGAATTCAGTGTATTAGGCTTATGGGATTTTACTAATGTTGTAGTATAGGATAATACACAATTAGTTGGTTTTATTTTTACTTACAATTTTGATGACATCTGCTTTAAAAATGAAAATTTCCAGAGCCTTATTGGTAAGCTTTTTTTCTGCACAATTTTCTAATATTTTGTCAATATATTTATAATTTCACACCCAAATCCAAAGACAATGTCGTTACTTGGTGATTCTGTGTTTCCCTTTCCATTGATGATATCAGATTTTCGAAAACTTACCGATTTTTGTATAGATATGAAACTGTCCGGGAATTAGGGTCACACACAAAATATGGAAATACTATTATAATATTTATACATTTAAAAGACGATTCACAATTTTGGCCACTGTGAAATTTGTCAAATCGTTTGTTCGATTCTATTATGACTTGTTTGTGTCGGAATATATTTGAAGAAGGTCTGAAATAAACAATCTTGCTTTATAGTATTTAAGGAGAGAATAAAGTCCACATCGATTTATCTATACAAACAAATCACGTTAGCACAAAACAAATTATCGTCATAATTGTTTTCAAGACAAGATTCCATTGGTATCAATTAAATTAATTTTTCTAAAAATGCTCTTGATTTCATGATTTACCAAATTGATCAAGTGCTAGAGAATAGTACATTGACAAGACGAGACTGTGTCAGAAGAGATGAATACAAAAATACCTATCGCATATTTGACTCTTCCAATTATCTCTTATTTATTATCATAACACAACACGTTTCATCAATATAGTGACCGGCTGACGGCCAGCGGATATGTAAAGGTATTTTCATTGTAAAAATGACTGACGTATTTCATAAAAAGTAGACGAGATTGATGAAAATTAAGGCCAGTAGCGGATCCAAGAAAGGGGGCTGGGGCACATGCCCCCTAGGCCCACTAAAAAACCCAGAACAGGATGAATCATGGGCTGATGTCGCCAGAGTTGTTTTTGTTTGTTTGATTGTTTCTTTCTTTCTTTGTCAGAATTTTTGTGACTAAAACGGCTTGTTGATTGTAATACAATTTCCGGACTTGAGCTCCCTCTACTAGAGAAAAAGAGTTCTGCTACATTGGTTCTTTTGAGTACCTTTGACTCCCTACATTAATCATGACCTGAAGAGGTCAATTGTACATTTCTTGTAAAAAGGAAAAGGGCGTTGTCGAATAAAGTTTACAAGACGGCCTACTTTCTTAACCGTGTTTACGGAAATAACATACTTGTAGATCAATCACGGACATATATGATGACATGGATACTTACAATGCACTAAGCTTATGAATAAGTTACAAAGAGGTGGGTTTTTAACATGGATTTGAAAGAGCCAAGAGACGTGGTGTGACGGAGGTCTTTTTTCCGGTTAAATACTTCAACCTTCTGGTAGAGTGTATCAAGCTTGTTCCTGGAAAGTCATGCCATGAATAATATTGTCATCTACGTTTCTGTAAAACCTACCTTAAAAGTACAAAGTCTTGAATGAAAATTACATATTCGAAAAGAAATAGCTGTATTATTTTGTCCAAACTTTGCACCCGAGTAGGTAAAGGTTCTTAAATTTACAGAAGAGTGGTAGAAAACCGACGTACAGACATCTATTATTCAGTTATCAACTGAATTATTTACGCCCTTACCAAGTTTTGTAATGTTTTTAGTATGTGAAAGATTGATTGGTCCCGATTTATATTTTTTGAGAATGTGACATATCAAAGCTTACATCTAAAAGTATTAAGTAGAGGCCCCAATTCAACCAGTTCACATTCATTCTCGAAAGAAAACAAAAATCATATTCATAAGGGTTATGAATAATTTAATTGTGCATGGCTGGGAATTACTGATCCCTGAGTTTGAGAGAGTAACTTTCATTATTGATCATGCTGATGACATTTACTGAGATTGATTTAAAGTAAAGCAAACGGAATTGGTAATTTTACAAAAAGGTAAGATATCAAAATTGGCGTCACCGGGATTCGAAAAATGTAGGGAAGGAGGAGGGGGTAAACTGGAGGCAAGTAAAAGGTCGGGAGCAGAAGAAATCGTAATATCACATGTAAGGCCTAAAGTCGTATCTACATTATTGCCCATCTTTGCATCTTACAATTGCAACGATATTTACAAAACAAATTAAACATTGATATATTTAAAGGGCAACTTGTCGACAGGAAGTGAAGGAGAGAACTACATATAAATCTCATGGGGAAAGGTGGAAGAAGCGCCCTCCCCCCCCCCCAAAAAAAAAAAAAAAAATCACAAATTTGGATCTATAACATCATAATCTTTATTTTCTTCTAGTCAAGAAAGAACCCGTCCCCGCACGTAAACACAACCGAAATGGTACTGGAAATGGCTAATGGTATATATTATCCTTTGAATTTTTTCGATTGAAAATGATTTTATACATATACTTATCAAGGGCAATTTTCCTCTTAATGAGAGGTCAGCAAAAGTACATACCACCAAAGCCAAATATAGAGGAGAGTAGAGATACCTGACCTAAAACCAATGCGTATATCTTTAAAATTAATAAATAAAGGGGAGTGTACTCGATGTGTACAACCTAAAACAACGCAGAGGATTTAAGTAATAAAGGGTTTTAAGCTTAATGTAATTATGGGTCTCAGTATCTTGTCGTTTATCAAGTGCTCTCTCTCTCTCTCTCTGCTGGCAAAATAATAATAAAGTTAATAATGTAAGGCCATCTATTGGAATAAAGTAACGTGATCAATGTCCATGATGGAACATATTGTTACATCAAACGTCCTTTATGAGAGAGAAGATTCAGGGTCTTAAGATGAATCAATAAACCTAATTAATATCATAAAATCTCAAAATAATTATGTTCAGCTACCATGGTGATGAATATAATTCCATAATTACTATCTTCACATGCTTCTGTTTGTTGTTGTAAGCCTCAAGAATCTCTCATCTTCCATCGCGAGTTGATGATGCTGCATGGCTCCCTGGGGAAACTAAACCTTGAGCTTCTTTTGTAATAAGGAGATAATTTATTACCTACAGACTCGGAAAAGATAACAATGGCGGAGGTTTCTATTTATATACAAAAGTGTGATTGCAATAATCAAACTACGAATGCCCCGGTCAAGGCTGAGCACCTATTGCTTAATTATAGACTTTGATAGTAAATTTATACCAGTAATTGACGTCGAATATTTCTATACTCTTGTCTAATCAAGCTGTTGTAACGGCGTTCCCGGTAGTGGCCTGACTAAAGGGTGTTGCATGAAACCCTCTCCCCACTTTATCTCTTGTTTCTGGTTTTGTCTTGTCTCTTCTTTTCTTCTTATTTCTTTTTTGAGTAATCATCTCTAATGGTAAGCACGTTTAAATACATATTGTAGCGAGGCGCCATTTCCTGACGTGGTGTTGCGTCAGTGAATTCCAATGTCCTTGATATGCCATGTAAGATTGACTTCGTGCATACGGTAAATGCAAAACGAACACCGCAAACATTGCGTTGAATCACTGACGCAATCGTCTTCATATGCTTGATGAGCATAGGTATTAGAGCAATGGGAATAACAATGGGCAAAATGAATTATTCATATATTCCTTTGGAAAACTGGCGCATTTGCATATGTTTTTCATCAGTGTTAATAGACTTCATTAGTATACTTAATGCCGTAATCGAAAAACCGTATCTTTTGCAATGGCCCTAATTGCGGGCCTTTCGCCCTTTTGGCCTGCTTTCCCTGACATTTCAGCCAACTGTCGAGCAACGGTTGGGCGTGGTGGCGGCGCCCGCCCGTCAATCAGAAAAGCCTGAATCCGCCAATGGCATGTTATAGAGAATCAGGGTTGGCAGATTTGATCTTTGTTACCATTAATCCTAGGGCTATGATAAACAGTTCAAAACAAATCATATGTCAGTGCGTAATTCACTTAGGGAAAAAGTGTGTATAATTAAGAGGTTAATTTTTCATGAGTATGCACTTGTGATAAAAAGAGAAAAGGAAGTGAAAGAGAGAAAGTGAGTGTGAGAGAGAGAGAGAGATAGAGAGAGAGAGGGAGATGGAAAGAGATAGAGAGCGCGCAGGAATAATTATAAAATGTATTTTGACATATTACTAGTGAATTGGACTATTTTCTTTTAGACGGTCTTCCAAAATTGTATTACCTTTGATTCATAAAACTTGAATTAGATGTTGACAACGCTATAAAGGAGCTTTCTTCCAGAAACGTTAGACAAATCACCTTTATACTTCAGTCACACGGCCAACCGATTTCAGAACCGGATCCAAACCAACCAACTTTTAGTCATCCGATAATGTAGTTTCGAAAGTCGATTTATTAACGGTCTGGTGTCGGTTGCAAGCGTGTGACTGGTTTTTTTTTGTGTGTGAGTGAGGGGTGTATTTGGATGGGGACCTCAGGTGCGACAACTAAAGGTGATTAATCGATATTTTAATTATTCATCCCACTAGAAAACTGTTCAAGACAATTATGTTATTAATCTAACACATATTTCATACCTCGAGAGGGTTCGACATGAAAGTTGAATGCTCTCGAAATATGCTTTGCTTCTATACCAATTACCATCACGAAATCGCTTCCACCTTTATGAATTAAACCGGTTGAAGATTTGTATGTTGTTTTTACAATAATTTCGCCATCGATCATAAATTCTTCGATTGGCAGATTTCGATTTAGAAGGAATGTGATTGGGTATTGATATTTTTCTATCCTTTTTGGTTCCCATGATTCCGATGGGTTTAAATGAAACATCATGTCAGCTAAAGGTTTTTGATTCTCTGAAAGGGGAGGGGGCACAAGTCCAAAATTCTCTTCTGTTTCGCCTTAAAACAGCCCATTACATTTTAAGGTTCTTTTTACTAGGAAATTCTCAAACCAGGAGAAAGTGCTGCAAATGGCACCACTAGGGGCCATATTTTCTGTCGATTGGGTTTTACCGGGGTGGTGCCCCGGAACCCCCTAGATCCGTTGAGTATGTGTGTAGTTTTCATTTATTGCTTAGAGCGAGTTGCTTTTCGTTACACACAACGCGAGTTGACACAGTGCCCCGTATTAGCGGCTTAGGTATGAAATTCCAGACTTTCGATTGCATCGGAGGGCATGGAATTACCTTTTGATGAATCTAGGCGGAAAAAAACCGTTTATTTTTAGTGGTATGATGATTGTTAAGTAATAATTCATAGCTTGAGAACGATGTCAACCTCCATCTTACATAAAGGAGGTGAAGTGGTGTAGAAGGATAACAAATTGATCTTTCCTGTCAACAACAGAGAGTTATCTCGACATCCTCATTCACGGCGCACTCGTCCTAGTGACCTTCATTCAGCCACTCAACAACAAACTAGCTGGCGATACAGCTTTCTCCTCTACCGCTTCTAAACTATGGAACAGGCTCCCTTTCGCCATTATATTCCATTACATATAAATTTACACTGTCACTGCTTTGTAACGTATCGTATTTCAATTCTAACACTGACTCGTGGATGACATCTCAAAGTACGTTGTATCCAGTGGAAAAGCCGCTATATAAATTTCAATTATTATTATCACTAATTTTCTAATGAAAACCCATATTTGCTGTACACCTTTGTCAAAGATCTATTCGCTCTGTCTCTCCCTCTATCGCTCATGCTATGTTTATCTCTTTTCTCATCACCCACGTTTCGTATTTCTCCCCTCTCTGTATCTGTACAGACTCATTAACTTCCCATTTCTTCAACTTACTTCCTTTATCTCCCCCTCTCTTTCTCTCTCATTTCTCTGTTTCATAATTTCCCTATGGATTCTTGGTTTGTTTCTTCTCCGCCACCATATCGCCAACCCCTTCTTTCTTACGTCACTCATTCACCCACTCACTCACTGTCTCTTTCTGACTTTAACTATTGAAATGAAGCAATGTACACAGTAGCAAAGCTTGTTCACAAGTCAAGTAGAATGCTTTGTATGGTATATCTACCATCTACCATACGAAAGCATTTGTGTTAGTTATTGCCTATGCCCTCACAGTGACATATGGTAGGAGTACTCGTCAGGGAGTGGAGATGGTGCACATTGTGTGTAAATGATTCCGATGACCGGGATATTAATATATGTAAAGAGCTAAGCGACGGTATTCCGTATAAAGCTCTATATAAATCCAGATTATTATATCATTATCAGTCGTATACACTGGGCAATACCCCACTTTGTGCCATGTGGGGGCCATGATGGAAGTGAACGGGGCTGATCTAAACTTCTCTCGCTTACTACATCTAGTAGATGACGCCACGTAGGCCCCTAATTGGCACGTGGAAGTCGGAATCGCCATGGGATAGCTAAGTCTATGACAGGCTGCACAGGTCATTATTTTGTACGATTATACAGCCATCGGATGGATGTATAGTTGGATAGTTAAAGAATAATGGCTCGTACGGCCCGAACGCTGGAAAATGTACATGCGTTCACGAGTGCTTCGATGGATGTATTATAGAGATATCGACTGTCATGAGAGGCCTGGCTATTTTATAGGCTCAAGGGGACGTGCACATCCTGTCATGACCCCTCGGCGCACGTCACCGTGAGCCGACAGCCAGGCCTCGAATATTAAAGCAGTCGATTTGTATTTTACCTACCGAATTGACACAAAAAATTACCAAAAATTCTTACCTTATCCTTTTCTTGAGTAAAGATTGGTTACAAATCACAGAAAATCTGAGACACTGCCCGTTAAACTCCGATTGAAAGATGACTGAATGTTACAACTATTTGGGAATCGCAGACAAAAAGCACTGTATGTTATCTGCGCTCGCACAAAAACAATTTTAACACGTAAACCAATGGGGATCGCAACAAAATTTAACTATTTTCCCGGTACCCGGAATCTCACTCGTGAACTATTGACCATTACTAACATTGTTCTTTTCTTTTCTTTTCTCGGGAATGGCTTAAATCACGACTACAATTTCGACCAATCAGATGGCTAGATTTCTAAAGAGAGGTATATAAAGTTGTATAGTTGCACAGTTGTATAGTTGTACATTTGTATAGTTTCCTGCGTTTTGACTGGTTAAAACTATACATCCATTCGATGGCTGTATAGTTGTGTAGTTGTACAGAATAATTGTTTGTACGGCCGTCATAATCTTATACGTCAAGCCCCGTATCACAGAATGGTCGTATACAGCCCGAATACGGGTAGGCTTTTAATTTCGTGATGCAGAGAATTATTTTCTCGATCATCCCGTTAGAGAAACATGTTGATAACAATTATGCGCGTGTGAAGTTGGGTACTTACGCTTACCATTACCACTGGGTGAAATATTGCCCAATAAATGGTTGGGTTGACTATTGGCACAACGTCGGGCAAAGTGTTGGGAAGAATATTGCCCAAACTTTTCACAGTGTGTAAACTTATTAAATGTATTAATATTATGTTTCAACTTGAAAGAAACTCCATTCTTTATCCTCAGAATGGTTAAACAGAATTAGTATCAGATGATATACCAAAATATGTTATCGTGGCCAATCCAACCATAACGTCATACAAATTGTGTCTTCAATTAGAATTGCTTAGAGTATAGAACTGGCAAATTTGCTCCTCAAAACCGATTGACATAAATCAAAACCTTCATTTGGTAATCATAATACAAGTATTTATAGCTACTGTAAGACTCACACAAGACAATATTATTATATATTATATATTGCGCACGAATCAATCTAATTAAATACTCAAGGCCCCTACAGAGTACTATCATAAAATGGTTACTAAAAAATATGATGTTTACAAAATATGCCCTATATAGGGGAAAAACATTTTTCTATAACTGAATAAGATTTAGGAGATTTCGTTGACCGGAAGAACCTCTTTTTTGTGCAAGTTCAATTGTAAAACAAATATTCTGTATATTTAATTTAATTTAATTTGGACGAACATAGTTTCGTATGGACACAATCAAGTTGAAGTAGACATCGCACTGAAACCAATTAGATATCAACCGTTGCTAGCGAAAATGGCCAAGACAACCGTAATGTCATAGAGATTGAGTATACAATCAAAGTTGCTTAGAATATAGAAATGGCTAATTTGCCCCTTAAAACCAATTAACATAACAGGGTAATATCATAGAAATGGTTACTGCAAAATATGATGTTTACAAAATATGTCACAGGGAGAAAAACATATTTCCATAACAGAATAAGGTTTGGATGATTTGAACCTATTTTTATTCTAAAACAAATAGTTTCTTTATTTAATTTGAAAGTTTAATCCTGATAAAATGACGAATAAAGTTTCGTATGGACACGCTCAACTTGAAGCAACTGATCCATCATAGTCTCGACATCACATTGAAACCAATTGAAAAACAACCGCAGCTATAGCGAGCTAGATGCAAATAACGGGCTTTGATTGTGGCTTCTCAGGATAGACAATCATTCTGCTTGATGTATTTGATCGCAATCGAATCCCCCACTCGCCGCAAACTTGCAACATCAGGCGGCGGTACTATAAATTCTATATAATTGATTTGATTTTTTATCAGAAAGCGTGTAATCATGTAGGCGTATTATTAGACTGTGGTGATGCATCAATAGTGTATTGCAAAAAAAAAGCGTGCTGCGATGTAGAGGCGAAGCCTTCCTACGAAAGGCATTGGGAACACGTAAAATCGCACGAATTTGCATGAAGTGACACCATTTCGTGAGTTTGAAGGACTTCGCAGGAAACGAACGTGCGAAATCTCACGAATTAGCTCGAAATTACACTACAAAAATAAGCAACTATACTAAATTTGTAAAAATTATGGAGTCCTTGACCGGTCGTGAGTGTTGGGGGCATAGTCATCTATCCCCACATGCTCTGCTCAGCTGGATTTTCTTTGACATATGAATGTTTAAACTTCCGAGCAGTTCATATGTGTTTTTTGTATTTTTTATTACTTTCTTTCTTCTTTTTTTCCCTGAAAAATACAAGATCCGCTTTTTAGTGGATTTCTCTTTTCCTTCAGAATTCGACTTAATTTGTGATATGCTTATGTATTTTGTATCTTAAAATGCTTTAATCGAAAAGCAGATCCACTGGCTTCCAGTGGAACTGAATGAAACTACCCTGTTGAAATAAATCATGAATAAATAAATAACTAAATTTGATTTATACTTACCGACATTTCATTTTTGTATGATTACAAATAACCTTCATTTTTTAAGACATATTGCATATGTCATATGATATTCATTTAATGTTAGCATTATTTTAATGTCTTGATTGAGTCATGGAATAAAATAGTTTGATTTGAATTCGCAAGACATCACGTGTTCTCGTTGGATTTTTGTAGGGTTTCACAGGAGGTCGCAGAGGAGGGGACTTTTCAGCAGGAAATGTTAGAACTTGGAAGGCCTATGATCGTTACACTTCAAATCATGCCTCAAAATGCCTTTTTTTCTCTCATGGTCCTTACCTTTAAGATGGAATGACATGTTTATTACATTTGGGTTTTGACAGCCTTGTTCTTGCATTAATTGGCTTTTAACCCAGAAATAGATGGTGGGTATATATAATTTCGATCATCATATGTCTACTATTTATGGTAAGTGCTTTCAAATTGTCTTTTTGAAAGAAATATCAATGCATCAAATTTTCGCGCTATTTGTTTAAATTTGGTTTCCAAACGAAACTTAATATGATATAAGAAGTGTTTACTTAGCACATGTACCGAGGAAGAACGAGAGAACGAAATTCAATAATCTTTAGGGCGGGTGCAAGGGAAGGATTTCAAAAGAGCCCCATCACGAATGAAACCTCAGTCACCACATTTCAAGATTCTCACAGACGATAAGAGTTCCTTGTATGGAAGCGATGATCTTTGATGGAAACTGGAGCTCTACGAAATTCATTCAGTCATTCATTCAGTGGCGTAGCGATGGGTAACACAGGGGCCTTTGCCGCCCTCCCCTCGACTCGAATCGCGAAAAAGTGAATAACAGATAACGAGAGAGAAAGGAATGGAGAGGGGGACATCCTTTCGCACTCGATGGCTTTGTTCTATGTTCTTTCATCCGGCTGGAAAAGTTCGACGCCCCTCTCCTTGACATCACTGCCCCCCTCCCCCCGGTGTTGAACCCATGCTACGCCACTGTTCATCGCTCTCTCGGTTCTAAAACCGTGTGTTCCCAAGTAGATTCCCCTCTTTCTTATCATCCGTGAGGTGTATGGCAGTTACTGTCAATACGGTACAAGAGACAGTAACACAGCCTGATGTTTTACAAAATTTGCAGACAAGTTACACTAGTTTCTAGGCAGACACCCATGTCATTCGCAGTGAAAGAGTGTCTGAACTAAGATACTATGTAGACTGCAAGCTCTATTGGACCCCTAACGCTCTGTATTAGACCGACGGAGCTGGCCTTGGCTAAAGACAGTATGGAATTGCGTTAAAGTTTCAAATTAGAGTATGTGCCTGCAGACTAATGTTATACCGCGTTCTACCTGAAAAAACACCATTAATATTTATTCAGTTAATGTTCGATATAAGAAAGCAAACTATTAAGAACACTTTTGATATTAGATATCGAAACAAGTCGTTCAGTGAAATGTTATTCTTTAATACATTTATTTGCATTAGCGTCGTAAGACTTGAGAGAAATAAAATCACGAAACCGCGGTCGATTTCTATGCCTAATCGCGAAATCGGGATGGGATGAGGTGGGCGGGGGAAAGGGGGGGGGGGGCAAGGTGGTCCCAATCCTTTCAGGGTTTTAGTACACTCTCTATGTTGAAAAAGAGAAGTTGTATAAATTTAAGATCCTGTGTTAACAGGTAACGCGTTGTTATCTTCACGAGGACAAGAATATACAGTGTATATAAATTAGGTCAACTTCATGGATTGTACAGAGATAGTTATCTATCCTTTGTGGGAAGGTGCTTAAGTCATATTGCCGTGAAGCATGAAGATTTCTTCCCGAAATATGCCACTTTAAGTGGAAATAGAGTTTACCCCTCACAATATTATATTGTTATATTTATACATCAGACAAGAATAATTAAAAAAAATCGCTCGGGTAAGGCCTCTTGGCTCTTTCTTAAGTCGTGGTTAGAATATTTTTTAATAATTTTGTTTAAAGGAAAGAAAAGCAAGACATTTCATAATCTCTTTTAAAAAAAAAATCCCCTGGAATGGTTTTAAAATAAATAAGGAAATGTCAATCATTTCAGCTCGTAGAACTCAATTATATCAAGTCATAGTAATTTGAAGAATGTACTAAATCAAGTATGTAAAAATGTATCCTTCATCGCTTTTAATGAAAAGCATAATTAATCCTTTTACTGGCAAAATTACAAATGAATTTGCTCTTGAATTTCCGGTTGAGGCAAAATTTCTTTATATCAATAAAATGGTACATTAGCACTTCCTTGCACATGTGTTTTAAACCCCACTCAAACGTAAAAACCCATAATATTTTAACAATATAGCTCTAAAATCGTGTTTTAATGGGAAACTAAGATAACAATAATGCATACTCATGATTAAGAAATATAAAACCTCAAATCCCGTTAATTTTTATGATAACGAAATTAATTGAAAACAGTAAATGGAGTGTGTAATCTGGGGCTCCCCCGTTGAATCGCGGTGGAATGAAATATCGTTGATTTACAAATTAATGATAATAGTAATAATGACAATAATACTACTTAAAAATAATTGTAATATAAATAACGATAAAAATAATACTAACAAAATTAATAATAAGAATAAGAATTAAAAAAATTATGATTGAAATACTAACAACAGTAGTGACTTGCTGTAAAGCGCTCATGTCTGTCAGACTTGACTCTCCTGGCGCTGCCCTATATTTCGAGGAATCAATTCCTGCCAGGTACCCCTACATAATCGTTCCTTCTACACATTACGTTGTATGGCTGGATACAAGAGACAAATTCTAAGTCTTGCGTTGATGATGTCATGCAAGGTAGGGTGGAAAGTAATAAAGGGCCTATTATCGTACCAGGGGTATCGTCAGAGTTCAATCCTGAAACATTTTCGGGGGGGGGGGGGACGAGGGAGCACCGGTAGGCTATATGTATAGTAACAAATATAAAGATAACAAAGTTAACAAGTTTTAACTTGGGCATACATCTGTGAAAAAGGGTTACTTAACTACATTGTTTGTTGGGTAGGTATGTGAGCTCGTGCAAGCCTGCACATCCCTCCTGATCCGTATTGACCAAAAAGCACGATAAATACACCGAAGGGCATCCATTTTTCTTTAGTTGAAAATAAGTAAGGCTTTCCATGAAAAGCATACTCTTACCATGCTTATTCATTACTGAAGGATACTGAAGGACTAGGAAGTAGGACAAGAGTAATTCATTAAAAACAAATATCGCTCAAAATTGCATCTTTTCCTTTTAGACAAAACAAAAACAACTTGACAAAAAACACGAAAACATACTGATTTCAAGGTTTATAGTCACGATTGAGAGGGACTTGGTTTTGGAGAAAAAATGAAGAAAAAATAAAGGAAAATAAAAGAAAGGGTATTAATCAGCACGATCAAAATTTAGGATCTTTGGACAATTCAACGATTGTTTCAGCTTTATTTCTATTTATTCATCTTTATTTCGTCAATGATATTAAGTGGCTTAGTTCGAATCATCGGGTCATCGTGTCCGGCCGGGTAGTCGCGTGAAACGAAAGCAGAAGATCATGTGAAGATTTGCGTTAAAGACGCGACCTTTTGTAGATTTACTGTAGTGTTTTCACAAAGTATCGATAAGTTGGACCAGACTCTCGTAGATGAGAGGACTTTATTTCACAAACAATACCCCCGGCATTGCGTGAACAAAGGGGCATGTTTTTACAAAAGTTCGGGTAACGCGACCACCCGACCCGACGTGATGACCCGATGATTCGAAGTAAGCCTATACAGTTGGGTTGCGATTTGGATTTATATTAGGTTTGCAGTTAAAATTAGGTCAATGAGGAGTTGAACCGAGTGGTGAAAATAGGAATTGGAAAAGCGTTAAAAGTTGACGGCGGAGTTATTGTCGGCGCATGGTCGCCGGAAGATGCACGTGACAGCCAATCCTCACCCCATGTCCTATTGCGGTCGCGGGGCACATTCTTTTCGATTGTTTGAGAACGTCAAGAGCAAAATCAAACAGGAAGGAGGTCATGTCACCCCTCCCCCTCTAAAATTAAAAATCCCGTCGGGGATGAGTGATTGTATCTATCTCATCTGCTGTCTGTGCCATACAGTCCGAGGTAAACAATCGCCTTCTAACTAAATTTGTTGTACGTCATCCATGACGTTTACACATTGTCACAGTGCACCTTTCACACCAAGTCTGTCTTTCACAAAGTGATAATGAATAACTCACATATCTAAAGGTGTACAATCATCATCAGACATGCACGTAAGTAACGTACACATTTTTTTTAAATGCAGGGACGCAACCAGGATAGTTGAAAAGGGTGGAAATTTCAAAGGAAAGTCATAACGGGAATTCCTCCAGCTATCTATTCATCATTGATCATTAATGCAGATGACCTCATCCATGCATTTATGCATTCAAACAAACAATATGACGACTTGACTGCAGTACACTATTAAATGAATAAAGGAAGGGATGTAATAGTAAGTTCATGATTGAAGGATTGAATGAATGAAAGTGACCAATATAATGAAACATGACGTAGATTTGAAATTATTAAACTTTAAACAAAAAAGCTAACTTGTTAGATATTATTCTTTTTTATATGAAATGTGAAAATCAAAGAATTATGGAAATATGTACTGTTAGAAAACTTCCGCACATAGATAATTTCATTACCACCAAGAAGCGTGATTGTGACCATGGTGACAGTGGTATCAAAATGGTCAGCTATGGAACAAACTTAAATAACGCACCCACACACGCACGCACACGCGCACACGCACATAAACGCAAACCCGCACACACGCAAACTTAACAAATAATGCAAACATGATACACGGCACATTCAAACTAAACCCACAAGTTGTAGATTTTCTTTGGCATGTGAAAGGGGATGAAACAAGATTTATAGGGAATCCTTCTTAACGACATTAAACGCATCCATGCGTGTTCAACGACATGAACAAATGCGACACGGACGTAGCTTTCCCGAGCTAATTTACAGATATCTAAGCAACAGACGTTTTCTGTTGTCGCAATTTCGTGCATCCAACTTATTCAATTCTTAAAGTACATTTCATAGGTAGATACCGGGGGCGAGAGGTACCATAGCCCCCTCCAAACACGTTATTGAGATACCTTGAAAAAGAAAAGCAATGTCGGTGAAAATGTGACAGGTTTCCAGCTCTTCCACTCCCCTTTCCAAGTTATATTAGGAAAAACATCGGGATGGGGGGGGGGGGGGGGGGAGGGGCGTAATGTTTGGGAACAAGTTGATGGCTGTTACACTGTACTCGTCCTCCTCCTTTCTGACAATTCTGAAGCCGCCCCTGTGTAATGAAGTAGATTTTCCTGGTAACGGCATATGCTTCATAAGTGATGGACAGAGTGTTGTAACGTATTAAAGAAAACAAGTTTAGCAGTAAACCGATGGATTTAAAGCAGATGCATTGCCGAAGGAGACACGTGCCAATGCCCCCAACCATGGAAAGGATATAAAAAGGACAAAATCACCAGGAGAAAAAGTAGGAAAAATATGGTAGAGAGGGGGGGGGGGGGGCATCGTGAACAGAAGATAAATAAGCCACCCTATACATTGTTCACTCTTAACTATTTTTGTATGCATCAGATATAGGTCCGAAGCGGGGTGCGCCCCCGCTTCCTCTTATGAGTTGCCCCTCGATAGGTGTATCCACGCTACACCACTAATCGAGAGCACATACTTTCAACATAATGACTTCTCCCAAGCTATATGAAATATACCATCAGGTAAAAGGAATTAAGAGGGAGACGTAATATGAAACGCAGTGTTGAATATTTCCACGATAATGTATCTTGTAGCAAAGTACGTTAACTGTGCGTTCTAATCAAGGGTTATGGCTTATGGTATTTAGAAATGATGATGTTCACGACCTATACCAATTAAGAATAGGATCAAATCGAGGAGTATTTGTTGAATACGTTTTTCCTTCCAATACATATACTTGAATTTCAATGTATACCATAACCATGTTTTAAAGTTTTTTTTGGGGGTAATACTTGTGTTTATACGGATCCGAAAGATCTGCATTATCTAAAAATAGAAGTTTACCAGATTATGGTATTAAGTTGATTAACATGATATTTTCACAGTCACGCTTCTTTAGTATTTCATAATATTCGGTTGCGCAGGGGAAACGAACCGTACATTTTGGACATACCCATTGGCATATTTTGTAATGATTGAGTTTTTTTCGGAATATTTGTTTGTTGGTTTCGTCTGTTATAAATATATTTTATATTTCAGCGGTTGAAAAGGATTTATGTCAGCATTTCAAAAAATATTTAATGTACAAACATTTCATTTGGACAAATAACATTATGTAGGACATATATCATTAATTGTAATGGGGGGAAAACGATATTTTCCTGCGGTATAACGTAGAACAGGAAAGTTTTGTATAAAGGTATCCAGTTACATAGTGAGTGGCAAGATGTCGCGAGACCGCGAGGCGGGAAAGTTTAAATAACTTTGGCAGGTGAATATAATTGTGTTTAGAGGGACAGAATGTTCAAAAGGCATAATTTGAGAGATGAAATGGCATGAAATTCATCCTAGCTTTGTCAGCCAACAAGAAAACACCTTAATTTAAAAGAAAATGAAATAAATATGAAGAGGAAAAGTTATATTCAGAAACGGTTTATCTGTTGATAAAATATAAATACCGATTGCATAAATTGCATTTAAATTAGTCAAATTAGTCGATTGCCATTAGGTTTTTCCAGAGCATTTGCCTTAGGCCTACATACAGTTAAGAACTAAATCATTCATACCCCTTGTAAATGTAATGCTTTTTGGTTTTTGGGGTGACTCAAGAAATAATGTGGACTGATTGAGTTTAGGGCCTTTGTTGAATACTTTTAGCAGTAATCTGTAATAAGTATGTCACATTCTCAAGAAACTCAAACGAGGACAATTCAATGTTTCACATAATTAAAGTATTACAAAAGTTGGTAAGAGTATCAATAACTTGGTTGTTAACTGTGGTATATCTCTAGTTTTTTTCAACCTAGGAAATCGGTCCGGGCATTTAGCTAAAGACGTTTGCTCCATGCTGGTTAGAGAGTATAGAACAGTCTACGTAAAACTATGCATATATTGTGCATTGCATATTTTATCAGTTGATATTCGATACTTCACTGTTGATAGTACTTGAAAAAACATTTGACGTCTATAACATTTTCTTCTTAACATTTAAATGACATCATATACAAAAATACTGTTTAAGACAACATGACGATGACAGGTAAATAAAAGCCGGCTTATTCTGTCTGGCTGGCTATTCCCAGAATATCGGTATCGATATGAGCTATATTAGCAGATGAAATATAGAACATGATATCGTGGGCGTGGAAAGGGTGTATGATTGTATTGAATGAAGGATTAGATAATACATCGTCCTACCGTGACATCCCCATATAATCATGTTTAACCATGATGAGATTTCAGATCCGCGAAATGTTCCAAGAAAACGAGATTTTGTCGCATTAGGGTTCAAATAAACCAGACAATGCGAAAGACACATTAATTCGCAATCGATTGTGATTACCTATAGCCCAATTGCCGAGATTATTAAAGCTCGCTCTTTTTCCGTCTCCCATTTAACTCTTTCGCAAAAATAGTTTGATAAAGTGGCCGCGTCGCAATATCCCCCATTCTCTGTGATCAATTACCAGTAACGTGTTAGAGATGAAGGTATATACGTCACTTCTCAATCAAGCCAAAGAACAGAATACACAAAATAACGCCATCAGGCGGGGTAGCTAAAACGTAAAGTCAACTCCCAAAGAGAATTGATGTCTTTTCACAAGTTGTTTAATTTCCGGTGCGCTTTTTCTTTCTCTTGATCAACCAATGTAAGCTCAAAATCAGGAGATAATTTGCCTTACTTACTGTGATGCGCTTGTCAATTGATTGAGCAAAGATAGAGCTGGGCGTTATTACACTTTTCCTTGTCTTCCTTCTCTATTACTTGAGGAGGAAGGCTCGGGTTGCTAAACAGGAAAGCGTAGAAAAAAAAGAGATTGTAGGCGGTGTCACACAGAGGCCAAAAATCCGGATTTTAGTTATCCTCTTAATTGCTGTCTGTCATCAATTATCCCATTAAAATCCTCTAACGAAGCAAGAAAATTCTCCCTTTTTCAATGGATTTTTCTGTGTGACACCGCCTGATGTGATGGTTTTCTATGATGGTTTTATTAACTGAAGACATCATGATAAGAAGAGTAAGATAAATAAAATATGTTCTATTGTGACATTGCAATAAGGAGGAAACATTTACGTTATATAATCTTTGATATATAAATTGCCCGAATCGGATGGAAACAACCCGGTAAAATTACAAATATAATGATTGTAATAACAAAACGTTACAGTACGTATTAAATCAACTTGGCAAGACCTAAAAAAAACTTTGAATACAGAGACAAAATTGCAAAAATCCCACGGCGCACTACGTTTCGGTCAAACGGGGCTGCAATGGGCGCCGGGAACAAATAGTGTAAACGTAGCATAATGCTCTTGCCATTTTTTTTTAATAACGTACTGTCACGTTTTGTTGCGTTCCCCCCATTTTACTACTCATTCACACCTTGACTGACGTGGCAACATTTTTTACAGTTTAAAAACCCGGCCCGGCATCCACGGCAATCACGGCCTGTCATGCACGTTTGCCCATTCCGCCCCCCCCCCCGTGTTGTCTCACGTCCATCCCGTCTCGTCCACGGTGGCATGAAACGTGATTGCCGTGGCTGATGGGAACATAATGTAAACCTAGCACAAATAAAAGATGATAAAGAAAACAGAATATCAAGCAGAAAAGAAAAAAGAAGAGATGTGGAAGAGAAAGAAGGAGAAAGTAGCTTATAAAAATCGGAAGATAAAAATTATATGAAGCCACAAAAGAGGGAAAAGAAGAGGATGATGACAAATGGGAAGAACAAGATAAAGAACAAGAACAATGATACGAAGAAGTCAAAAAAGACTTAAGTATGGCAAGTTAAGGAGTAACAATGTTCAAGAGTTGACAACGACCTTAAACAAAGACCTAGAATCCGTATGTGTATATCTACAATGCAACAAACTGAAATTAAATGTTAAAAAATGTGAGTTTCTTGTCGTAGGTACCAGGAGTAAGTTAAACAGACTTGATCCTAATATACATTTACTAGTAGAGAGTATACCCATTCTGAGAGTTTCATCGTGTAAGTATCTTGGCGTAATTCTAGATGAGAATCTAAGTTGGAACCTACATATCAACGAAATAAGAAGAAAAGTTTTGTTTAAATTGTATATATTAAGGAGAATTCGTCCGAATATTACACAACGCCAAGCGGAATTGTTTTATAAATCCATGATACAATGTCATTTTGATTACTGTGATATAGTCTATGTAAATACAGGGGTTACGAACTTAAGAAAACTTCAAACTTTACAAAATAAAGCGCTAAAAACTGTCTTAAGGAAAGACCCAAGATTCCCAACAGATCAGTTGTTCATACTTTTGAAGTTAGATAACATTTTAGAAAGATTTAAAAAAAGGACATTAATAGTGATGCACCAAATATTTTATAATAATGCACCAAAACCTATTTTAATTTTTTTTGAAAAGCGCAACCCTGTGTATAATACCCGACACTCTTTTCATAATTTTGCATTACCTAAAGGCCAAACGAATTATAAAATAAGGAGTTTAAGTTATAGAGGAGCGAAATGCTGGAACACAATTTTACAGGAACTGAAATCCATAGAGAATAAAAATGTTTTTAGAAAACAGATAATGTCACCAACTAGGTAGCGGGCGGGGGGGGGGGGTGGAGGGCTGACCATTGGGAGGAGAGTCAATCAGACTCTCGGTTTACAATACACCTCTCTGTTAATTATTTACTTTTTATTCATTATTGTTAATTTGTATTTTGTACATTATAATAATTCATGTTTTCTTTGTTTATTTTTAGTTGTTGATTTGATTCGATTACTTTGCATATTTTTATGTTTTGTTATCTTTTGTTACTGGATTTTGTTTTGTGATATAATTTGTATATTTTTTATTCAGCCAACCGATAGGCTGAGAGAGTGACCGTGCTTAAATAAATAAATGAAATGAAATGAAAACGCGGGAGAAGAATAAAGAAGATAGATAGAAGAGAAGTCTGAAAATAAATGCGATGAAAGAGGAAAGAAAATGGAGAAACACTAAAAGAAGGAAAACGAACTCGATGAAGAAACAACAAAAGGTTGATGCACCCTACATGTATATGTAGCATGCTCAGCTGATGTAAGAATCTTTAACAAAAAAATTGATATTCAAGCTGTTTAAATCATGTAACCAGCTCTCCTTCTGTATGATATAACCTTTCGAATATGGGGTGAATTGATGCAATATTGTATATGAATCATAAATGCATGCAAAAATGTATGAATATAATTATGTGCAGTCTGGTGAACATGTTATACTCGCCATTTTATAGCTATAACACATGATTTTGTAAATGTATGGGATGAATAAAGTGCATTCGTTTTATTGATTACTTTTAAAGTACATCAACGATTCACGAGGATTAGTTATTTGCAGCTGACCTGGAGAAATTAGAGCTGTACAGCATGGCGTTCTAAGTACATTTTGGTTGGTATACTTCCCGGCCCTCCAATCAGTGTTATTAGGGTACGCGTATGCTTGTTCCCTCCCTTTGGAGCCCCCCCCCCCCCCTGAGCTATCTCAGGACTACCAACAATTCTGAACCCCCTTCCAAGGGCTTTTCCTGCCTTGGTAAACTGCTAAATGTACACCCTTATCTATGATATTCAAGATATTTTATGACCCCAAAATTTCTCAGGAGTCCAAAGAAAGAGAGAGAGAGAGAGAGAGAGAGAGACCCCTTTTTTAAAGAAAATTTCCGGTTGAAAAGTTGAGGATGGACGACTTTGTTCGAAATAGACTACGATCATGCACTTGTGTCTTTCCGCAGCATTTATATGCATGAATGCGTTTATATTCTTCTCAATATGGACATGAAATTCCTCATAATTCTGGACAACACATTATTCGTATGGAGAATGTCATCCGCGATGCAGTCACCTACTGCAAGCACGCCAAGCGAAAGACTGTCTATAAAGCCAAGAGAGAGAGAGAGAGGTCTGCTACTTATACACTACACTACATATAGCATGTACTTTTACAGCCAACTCCTCGGACAAATTTTCTTTTTAACCCAAATCTGTGTAAAAATAAAAAATCATACAATAAGGTTGGGTTAAAATTTTAACCAACTTTTGGGTAAAAAATTGAACATGGTTGTCGTTGGGTAATATTTTACCTTTTACATTGGGTCAAATATATTGTACATCAGTTGGGTAAAACATTAAACATTTGCTGGGTAAATTTTTACCCAACCACCCCTGTGTCAAATTTTAACCAACAAACATGCATGTTCCCTTTTTACCCTCGTAAAGTGTAAAATTTTTACCCAATATTGGGTATCTTTTTTTTAGAGTGTAAGAAAGCAGAGAAAGGTATATAGCTCATGAAAGGGAGAGTGATAGAGCGAGAAGTGCAAGAAGAGAGAAAAGGTAAGGGTAAAAAAGGGGGAAAGAAGGAGAGAAGTTTGAAGAGAGAGAGAGAGAGGGGAAAAACTACAAGTAAATATAACAACAACTGAAATACAAAGAACACCTTGTACATACACCATAGGATCAAGGCATGCAGGCTAAAATAGTGTCATCTATTTATTGACTCAGAATTAGGCCAATCTGCAAGAAAGTGTAGGGGGTGGGGCTTGAGAGTTACTTTAAGATTCTGGCCAGGTATGGGATGGTAGATTTACGATACCTTTCAGTATTACATTTGATCGTAATGCTTGAGACGGACTTGGGAATGGGTAGGAGATGTTTGTGCTCATCAAAGTTCCTGAGCTTCTGTCCAAACCTCAACAAAAGTGAATCCCTTCTCGAAGATAGGGAAGTAAGGCTGGTTATGGCAAGGGCATTCGTATAACCAACATTATATCCTACAATTATTTTGAGTGCCCGCTCTTGAACAGATCCCAATTTATTAGTCTCATTGATAGCAATAGAAGTGTGCCAAACAGGGGAAGCATATTCTAGAATTGGTTTTATATAGGTTGTGTAGACAGTCACCATATCAGCCAAACTTGCTCTTGATTTCCTTAGTATACAAGCGTGTACAATCTACGCGGTGCTTTAGCAACAATTTCTGCAATGTGTAGATTCCATTTCAGATCATTTTGAATTGATGTAATATGAAAAATTGTCTATCAGGAATCTTTTCAAATGTGGTTGATTGTGCATGCATTTGCACAATATCTTTATAAGTATGACGACTGAGGATATAATGAATATATAAAATTACCATCAATTAGTTTTCAACCACGAAATGTTATTGCCCTGTTAGCGTTCTATAATTCATAAGGTATATCTTTCTGTCATTGTCTATAAGAATCTGTCATAATTATCATCTTTTCATAAAAGTAATGTGTGATCCCCTAAAACTTACTCTCACTTTAGACGTGTGTGCGTACCTGTTTAGCGGAAGGGGTATAACTTAAACTTAATTAAATTTAACTAATCAAGAAACGGATAGCGCTCTGATCGCAGCCGATTGATGAAGCGTGACCCTGATTAGACGGCTAAGCTCCCAATAGAAAGGTTATTTGTTTTGAATACATAGCACTTTTTAATCAAATGCGTGTTTATCCGCCTCTTTTATCGACCGACACAAAGCCCCAATGATTTACGAAGCTAAAATTCATTCTCATTTTATTTGCAGCCGAAATTAAAGACATGATGATATGTAATGCTTTTTTTTTCTCGTAGGAAGGTATTTATTGTTATGCTAATATTAGAAGCGAAAACTAGGTTTTTGTGTAGATAAACGATATTTTGTTTGCTGTTGGAATATGTCTGTGTGTAGACAGACAATGCATGGTTATAATAAATATTTTTAAAGAAACGTCGAACTCAGCTCTCTGATTTTCCTCACTCGAATTATTGGCTGCTTTCAAAATTTGTTTCTTTTTGTGCATAACCTGCCTGCCACCTCCTTTATTTGTCTTAATGAATTGTGAGATTATTATCCAAATTGAATGGAATTGAATTGAATTGAATTGACATTTGTTTCCATCATCATGATAATATATACAAAGATAAAAGATGGAATATTGTTTTGAATATGCATATTATACGATTCGAAATATGCTAATTCGAAGAGATGATCGAGCGATAGTAAATAACCACGAAAGAAAGGTAACAAATCGTTTTGAGTTTTGAATGTATTAATTTAATTCTAAGTTGTTGAAGGGGATAATGTAAGCTAATTGCCCCAACCCAACAATATCATAACAGATCACAATATCACCATAACATATAGATGTACATCAAAACATTCAAAATATAAAGAAAATATGAAAGTGTAAACCACGGTACAAACGGAAAATGTTGCATCTGTAAAAGCCAATAAGGCTTGACAATTGAATGCACCAGGCACACAAGTAATAATACATATGCTTTAAAAAAAAAGAGAGAAAAGAAAGAAACGGGGGGAGGGGGTCGTATTTTGGAATGAGATATGTGGTCTTTAAATAAATTATGCATTATAAAGAGAGAAAGATATGTTTCTTGTTCAGTGTTTTAAATGAATTGTTACATCGAACAAACTGTTAACAAAAAAGCAGGTTGGGAAAATTGTTTAATATATTAGAAGAAGCATTCCAATGATAAAATTCATAAGCATTTCTTTTGAAGTGGGTATGGACCGCATTGTTGAGACTAAAAAGAGGTGCATAATTAAGGTTTGGAAGCAGTGAGTTTGAGAAGAATCGTTGCATCAATGACGCAATTTGTAATTTATTAATATCATAAATATGTTAAGTATTGAATATTCTTTAAAATATTGTGAGGGAAATGAAAAAGGCCGTCATATTTAAATCTTATAATTAACAATCTTCATGGTTATACAGCCTAAATAGCTTACAGAAAACACGTTGAAGGCGGGGAGGGGGTGATGACGTAAACAACTGGTTCCAAACAGATATATTACGATTGCTCTATTATTACCACGTTTACCACGTTTACAATGTACAAATGCTATAGTATTTCATTAGAATTAATCTTTTGCGGAAGAGTTATCTTTGGCGGAAGAGTCCTCTTTTTGCGACTGATGATGCATGCTTAGTAATAGACGGATGTTGTCCAAATAATCTCTATGAATGACGTGATTGTGGTTCTGCCAACAGAATGGAAAGAAATCCCGCCATTTCGGACAAACAAATCCCAATAAATTATAGCTAATTGTCAGAACGGTGGTAGATAATGATGTCAGATTCTCTCCTCTCTATCTCTTTCTCTCTTTGCAATGACTCCTTACGCACGGAAACGCAACTTGCGCCTTTCGAATTGTAATTATGCTTTTGGTATTCGAAAGCCACACGAACACCAAAACTCGAATAATTAAATGTCGGAAATGTTTAATTCCGTTTGGGTATTATTTCGCTCACGTTGTTCTGGTGTCGAAGAAAAACGATGCAATAATACAGCAGTAATCTATATCAGCCTTTCTAAAGAACGTCATCATTTCAAAAATTATGTAGTCTAATACGAGGCCTGTTGCAGGGGCGGATCCACGTAGCGATTTTGCCGGCCCGGGCCCCCCCCCCCCACCTAGCCCCAAAAAACGATAAAAAAATAGGATAATAACGTAAAGTTAACCTTTTTTAAAACACAAAACAAAAACGCCCCCCCCCCAAAAAAAAAAAAAAAAAAAAAAAAAAAAAATAATAATTGATTCACCGACCGGCTGAGTCGGCGCTAAATTTTTCCTCCAAAACTCGATCAAAAAAGGGAAAGAAGAAAGGTGCTCTCTCCCCCCCCCCCGACTTATTCGCCGGCCGGCTGAGTCGACGCTAAATTTTGTATTAAGATTTAGCTCCCCCCCCCCCCCCCCCCTTGTCGCCGGCTGGATGAGTCGGGGTAAAATATTTCCTGAAAAATTGGACAAAAAAAGTGCCTCCTACCCCCCCCCCCCCCGCTTATTCACCGGTGGTTGAGTCGCAACTAATATTTTCTCACGGATTGGGCCCCCCCATCTTCCCGCCGGCTGGATCCGCCACTGGCCTGTTGTGTATGTTATGCTTGCAAATTTGTAATTGTAGTAACGGAAAATAAAGACTTGGAATTTTGTTAGATGGTTCATTTAGTTCTAGTATTATCTCGCTCAGTTTGTCGGTGAGAAATGATGCAATGATACTGTAGTTATCTACAGAATTTCGTCAATTACAAAACTATGCTGTTTTAATAGGAGGTCTATTTTGTGTTTTACAATTTTAAGATTGTATTTGGAGTAGAACAAATTGTAAATTTACTCGAATATTTCATTCCGTTTGGCTATTACTTTACCGTACTCATGTTATCGGTGAGGATTGACGCAGTGATAATATAGTTATCTACAGAATGGCTTTATTTACACAAGTGTTATCGTTTAACAGGATGATTGTGGTGTGTATTACTCGGGGTACTTTTGCAAGAGTGGATTTTGGTAAAAGATCGAAATGAAGACTTTCATTTCCGGAAAATTGTCATGCCGTTGTTGGTATTATTTCGCTCACATGATCTAGAGAATGTCATGAACTCACCATTTAGCTGGGTGAAGGTAAGTCTTGTTTGTTGTCCTTTACAGGAATGTAAGCAAGGATAGAACGAATAAAGGCGTTCATTATGAGCCCTGCTGCTATAATACCCCCGGATAATACCATGATCATGATCTCAATTTGTAACTGAAGTATAATGGGGTTATTTTCCTCTGTAGCCGATCTAACTCCCGAGAAGAATTACACCCCCCACAGACAAGAGAGAAGCTTTTTCACCAAAACACACAAAAACGTGGTTTGCCTTCTCTAATTCTCGTTTCCAGAGTTACAGCACAAATCGTCTGCTAATAACAGACAACTCATCATCAGCATCTTGTCATTTAAATTGCAGTTATTTGGAAAGATTTCCATCGAAGCCTTGATATTATATAGAAAAGCTTTTATTGGATGAAATAAGAAGATTATAAGTCAATTTTATAGCGGGTTTAATTGGTTCGGGTTGTTGGATAACACGATCTTACGTAGCAAACATACCCACATTCAAAAGGTCAGATAAACTGAATGCAAATAATGAAAAGTTCACAATTTTTTTTCAAAGATGATCCCTAAAATAAGGCTGATAAATTTGTGAAATCATGCCCATAATGATCGGGCAATGACGAAGAGTTAATCTCTGGTCGTTTTACGACTTCTCTCGATTATCTATCTCGTATTAAAAAGTGTCGGTTCGAGACACGGCTTTTTCGTAGATTTGCTTTTTCAGAAACAGCCGGGTAAACTGGACACGACACTTAAGCGATAAGAGGGTTGTATTACACAAACGCTTCACCCGACCCTTTGGGAAGTCGGGCTTGTTTATTTTAGTTCGTGTAACCAGAAAACACGAAGACGACAGAACGAAGTAAACCTTTGATAGCCGAACACGTGATTATGTTCACTTTTCAATTTAAAAGAAAATCGTAGATCTGTTCCCCATGAAAAATAATAAAGTTAAACAAAATCAAGACTCGTTTTCAATTTACATAAAAGAAACACACCACTTGGTATAAAAGGTATAATCCCGGAGAGGACGAAATGTCAAAACATTCTGCCTTCTGTTGGTTCAAAGTTGATTATTTATTTGTGTCAACTTAAAGAATAATTTAGCTTCCCTCCTAATCAACTTTGATTCATAGGGCAGTTGTATGACGTAATGAACTAAATGACTTTTAAATGGGTAGAAAAACGCTTTTGGCTATTTGCAGATACAATGTGCAGGGATTTTTCCATAATATGTTTAAACCTTTACGACAAGATCCCCAACTTCTCACTAGAGAGAGAGAGAGAGAGAGAGAGAGGAAAAGAGAGAGAGAGAGAAAAGGAAAAGAGAGAGAGAGAGAGAGAAAAAGAAAAGAGAGAGAGAGAGAGAGAGAAAGAAAGAGAGGGAGAGCCATTCAATGATTCTTAGACACAACCAAAAAGACACAAATCTGACATTGTCCTTAATTATGTATTTTCCGATTAGCAGAAACAACAAGCAACATTAAAATAGTAAGATTAAAAGAGTAAATTGTGAATACAACATTTAATGTTAACATTCTCGGTTTTTTATGAAATCGTTTAAAACGGTTTGATCAAACCTTTCTTTTTGCAATATCATTACTTATAAATATAAACACAAGTGGAAAGTACATGATGGAACTGTTATCTCACAAAAATAATGTGGAAAATAAGGAGTTGATAAGGATAAAGCTGTTTCAATTTAATCAATTTCCTTATCGTATAAAAACGACGTTGAATATAAAATAAACTTGTTTACCATGTGTACATGCGTCTAGATTTGATTTAAAAATGAGACGACGGATGTTGTTTCATTAATATTCAATTAAATACCTCATTATAGCTTAAAATATAATCAGATTACATTTGATCAAGACATGAACCATTAAACCCCGAGGAAATTCAGCATGCACTTCAGGCCGGTTCGTGCCATCACATTTCATGTACACAGACTATCATGAACAGGAAAGAAAACAAGGTTTAGACAATGTAGGAGTTTCTAAATTCAAGGCAACTGCATTTATATTATCTAATCATGCACATTTCATGTACACTGTCGCTCATATAGTTGGAATACTTTTTTTTTACCCCAATTTATGGAATTATTTTGACAATGATTTATTCCTAATAGATCTAAATAATAGTATACATCCTCAGATTTTATTGAATAATAATTTGCCAGTGTTTGTTTTGCGTGGCTGCTAAAGCATGTATAAGCTACTATGCTTATCAACTAGGGGACCTACGCCCTTAAGTCATAAATGACAGTAATGAGGATTAATGCCCCCACAAAAGGGCACTTATATGGCACATCGACACGGTTTTGATCCTGGGGTCTCACAGTTACGAGGCCATTGCTTTGCCACTGAACCATGACTGTACGCAGCGGGGGCTAAGGTAGGGGGCAGTTCCCACAAATAAAAAAGAAAAAAGAAAATGCAATAAATTTTCAATAATTCATTGAATTTTCCCCGGTCCCCAACATTAAAATATCCACTGTACAGCCATGCATTATGGCTCATGGCACGGGCACATAGAAGATTTTTTTCTGTTTCCATCAAGAAAATCTTGAAGATCTTCCCTGATAACTAATCAATTATGATGTGGGGCCGGTATATACAATGTCTAAAAAGTGTAATCTTTCGTTTTGATGTTAATCTTCTTAGGTTCCCCCTTTTTGTCTTCCAGAAAGCGCCTTATTTGGCTAGTGCACCCCCAGTTTGAAAGACGTTCCGTTGCTTCCGCCATATCCATAAGCCAAATTTATCTTGAGGTTTTTAAGTTTTCTTTTCCAAGGAGAAAAAACCCATTTACTAAATGGATAACTATTAAATGAAAAGTTCCCGTGGATTAGATGTATTTTTTTTCTTGAAAAAGGAATAGTATGAAAACAATACTTTATAAAAGAGAAACTTTGGGGAAACTACCTTCTTTGAAATTGTATATTCTGCAAGAGCACATCCAAGATTCTGTAAAAAATAGAAATGAGGGTAAGAGCATAGTTAGAAAGATCTTTGATGTGCAAAAACAAAACTAAACAAAACAAAACTATACAATACAGATTAAGAAAACACACACAAAACAACAGCAGCAGCACTTTGTGCTCTTAATCTATTTAGATTATTTTGCAAGGCGAGAGGATTGTATTTATTCAATTACTTTGTGGTCGAATATTGCATGTGATGTTACCTAAAACCGATTTCAGGGACTTTTGGATAAGTCTTAATTGATTGAAAATTTCACCTTGTTTTACAAACTCGTACGATCTTGTAGGAGAGACGGTTTCTAAAACTCCTCCTAAAAACCTCCTCAAGAAATTGTAGATTTTGTTAAGTATATAAAAAGGACGTTAATTAACTACACTTACACCAGAGATATGAAAAAACAAGTCTTTATGAGATGCAAGTGTGTTTCTGCGCAAAAAGAACCCGCGAACTTACAAAAAATACAATTAATTTGTCAACACTTGGAAAATGGGAGTATATATTTCTAAATTCATTTAAAATCGTCGTTGATATGACGTTAATGGGGTTATGTTATTTAGGAGGCTCCTTGAAATGGTACAGAAAGGGTGTTTTGCTATGTACTCTCCCTTGTTTTAATGTTCAATGTGAAGGCTTATTCCCCCCTGCGCGATGGTGGTTTTCTAATTCGCGATATTTTGTTCCACCTGACAAACCGATAACTTCTCCTCTAAATGATATGAGTACCCCTTCTACATGGAACCACGCTAAGCCGCTACCTTCATACCTCCGAATGTTCATAACCAGTGTTAACAGTAAGCCAGTTCTAGTGCAGACTTAAATTCCGACAAAGTGCTTGGAGTACAAATAATTACAATTCTGTAAGTAAACGAGTAAGGGGAAAATAATTAATCATTAAATGTATTTCTAATTATCATTTTCAACATTCAGAAGCCATTAACGAGGCCATTTTAGTCATAACTTGATTAGTAGTACGTACATCACCAAGAGAACATAAAAAGAAATTTAGGGTTTCGTCCTTCTATCACCATGATCATGGTATTATGAATATACTGTAAACCTACTCTATGTAGGGTTTCGATTTTATTCTCGTTGCACATACGAGAGGCATGATTGGCTAGGACTGCGTATAGGCGAATAGCGCACTCTTTGACGTACCACCTGAGGACGACAAAATAAAAAGAGCGCTAAATTAAGAAAGAATGCAAAGATTTCTTAGAAATGATGACGCATGTACTGATTGCTTTCGTTGACTTGATTAACGTCGGTAATAGCGAAATTGAACATGACGCTTCGTGTGCCATGGGCACTACACGTTTTCAGGTTTCGATGTTCCCGAGTAGCTTGATTTTGACTGAACATAATGACGCCGCGCGTGCGCTGTTCCTACGCTGCGTTAATTTGTTAGTACACCATGATTTTCAGTTTAATTTTCAGATATTATCCTAGCAATTTTATTTACACACATACACAAGCCCACACACACACTCAATTCATGCACCATCTTCATTTGGGGAATATTCCTTCCATTCCTTCCATTCCTTCCATAAGTCCTCCGTAAGAGTATATGGCAATAATGATAACCTTGGTATTCGTCGTCGTTTCAGGTCCCCATTTATCTCCTAGGCACTGAATGAGAGGCAACGTTACGGACATTTTCAACGCCCAAAAAGATTAGAGCCATGTCGAGACTCGAACGTACATTATATCCCAGGAAGTGTCCCAAAAGATGAAATCAGTCGTCAAAAACATAATCACAACACATACACAGACACGCACGCACACACATATAATAGAAAATAGAAACAAAAACAATCAATCGTCTACTTTGTTTTTCGATACCTTGTGCGGTAATATCCCTATTTGTCTAGACTGGGTAATTTTCTCAAATTAAAGATCACGAACTGACCTTAAGGTGTTGTTCTTAATTGGTTGTTTATCACACAACATGACATAAGCATGATGAAGGTTCTATTCATGTAGGGTTTCCTTCTCTCATTTCCGTTGCATGAGACGTGATTTGCTGACGTAGGACTACGTCACCGACTGGCGCAAAATGACCAACGAAAACTTGTGTTGAGTAACTGGCGCACGAGGCCGCTAGCTACATGTACGTTGGGCTTTCACATGTACACTCCAGGGCCCGTATGGTAAGTAAAACAGACATTTTGGGAATTTTCGGCCAGTGCCCAGCCAGCCCCCGTTCAGTTCCTACGGGTGCCGGGACATTTTTCACCAGCCGAACGGGCCCCGTGGTGCTGAGTTGGCTGCTCCCAATTCTCCCGGCGTTTTCATCTGATCGTTAGGACGTAGAAGGCCCGTAATGGGCCCGTGGAGCACCGGACGGGTTCCGTGCGGGCTCGGGACTGGCCCCTTAAGGTTTTTTCTGTCAATTCTAAATGTACCACAGCTTTAAATACAGGAGGCGCGGATGTCAGAGGACTCATAGTTCAGTGCATCACACGGCACCCAGCCGGGCCCCGGGAGCCGTGGGGTGCATCTGTTCATCGGACGGAGGCCGTAAGCTTACCGGCCGACACCCGGCCGGCATCCTTACGGGCGCCTTGAATTTTTACTCGACCAATTTTCACCGGGCACCTCCCGGGCGCCGCAGAAGATGTGACCACACAAGTTATGACGTAGAAATGAAAATCGGAAGGGTCCCGTGCGGTCTCTAAAATCACTGACCTGTTTATCTAATTGTTTTGCTTCTATTTAAACCAACTTAATAATCAGGGTGGAATTCCCCTTTAAGAACGCAGGTAAAATAATGTCTCGTGTGCCAAGGTCATTATGCGTTTTAGCTTTTGGGAGTGCAGCTTGATTTTGAATGACATCCTGCGTCAATGTTCTTTTATAGCAGATCCTATCCCGCACTTGTCAGCAAAACCCGTGATTTCTCTTACTATCTGAAGAGTGGAAGGTGTGCAAATGCCTACTCGCCTAGCGGTCTGGTAATGTACGATGATCATGCCATTTGATATATTGCGGTTCCCCAGTAGACGCAAAGTAACAACAGACACTTTTATTGTGACAATGTGCAGGGTAATGCTGTCAAGACGACCACAATGTTTTTCTCAAATGTCAGGCAGGATAAAGAAACATCATGGCATTCTTGGAAACGGATTATTATTAGAATTTGTTGATAACAACGTTCCACATAGAAAAACAGATAATCGTATTCATGTTCCCTGAGTTAAAAAGGAGATAAGGAAAATGCTTCGGGAACTGAAAAAAATATTTAATTTGGCTAAAGACTCGAAGGAAACATCTAACTGGACTATGTTCTGACAATCAAAACAGGATAATCAAAGAATGTTCGATTAAAAAAAAGATTTAAAAAAGATTATTGCAAAACAACGTTAAACTTTTTTCTTGCAGTAACCCTTTAAAAGAATAAATTTGAATTTTCTTTGATTATCATGATTGAAAATGCACTTCTTTGTGCCGTTGACAAATATTGAAAGCATCCTCTTTTGGCTTGAAATCAATAAGAGTATTACAGTTCAACTGTAAGCGCCTGATCGGGTTAATGACCTTTCTTCTATGATTTAACAAAGTTCAACAAAATCATTTTGAGTTCCACTTTTTATCTTCACAACTTTGTGAAGATAAAAAGGGCTGTAAAATCAGGTGTGCCACAAGGAATCATTCCTGGCCCGGTACTATTTCTATGTTTTATGAATGTCATATCTGATAATATTGTTCCTATTATGAAACTTTATGCCAATTACTTTATTTTGTATAGATCTATCCATTCCATTCAAGATTGTGAAATTATGCAAAATGATCTCTTACCTACAACTAAATGGTCAAATAGATGGCTCCTTGATTTACATGTATCGAAATGTAAAATTATGAAAATGTCCCAAAAATTCTCAATAATTTACTTTCAATAACTTTATTGTCACCAGTTTAGATTTGACATGCTATTGAATTTAAGTGTGTGTTTTTATTCACTTTTATCTCCATAACAATTTTACCGATGCATTTCTTTGTTTCCTATCTCCTTTTTTATAATCATATATCTTGTTATATATTCCAACGAAACAATTATTAAGTTATTCACAACTGTCCTACATGACAAGAAAAAATAATACACCTAGTCAACCCCCACTCGGTTTTTGCACATAAATTTGTGAAGCATAGTAGTTCAGATGTTTGGAATTCTTCTACCGATTGACACTCGTAATTTGCGGTTAAGAGCATGATTAACTCAATATTGTAATAAAAAATCATCTCGTTTTGTTACAACCATCATAATATTTCTCATTTCTTAACATAGATTATTTCCATTTTACATATATACAACATGTAGAAATGAGGGTATAAATATAGCATCGTACGATATACCTATATTTCAACCAGATCAGGGTTATTCTATTCCTGTACTTTTGTTATACTTTTCAAAAATGTTTTATACTGTTGATGGTATCACATGATCCGATATTTAAGCTACTGTCATTAGTATTTAGTATTAATATTTAGTGTTTAGAATGTTTGGTATGTTTCTTTTGGTATCACCTGGAGAATATATGTCTACTATTATATAGTATAGGCGTGGCAACGTCTCAAGCCTTAGGCTTATATTGCCGAACCTCTGCGTGTTTCTCTATGCAGTATTACTGTAAAAGTATTACGATTATGAATACCTTTTACAATTAAAGTATACTACTATTTTATTTGTTTATTACCATGTTGATGATGCCATGTATTGTGATGAACCATGCAGAAATGAATGAATGATATGTAAAAAAAAAAAAAAAATAAATAAATAAATAAACAAATAATCAATACTGGGGGAATAATAATCACAGAGCCCGCAGAAGAGTAGTATTATAATACTGATGTGGCTACCCTAGGTAAATTCACATAGATGCCCAATTATATCCATATAAATTATGTTCGGGTTAATAATTTATACCGTATACTGGCTATCTGATTCTATTTTCTCCTCTTATATTTTTAATCGTATTTGATTTAATAAAGGCTCGAATTCTCTCTCATCATCCGTGCCTAGTACACGCCACCTATGATTAAGCTCAAAGTAATGAAAGTATTGGAAGTAAAAACACGTTTCAAATCGGATACGGGTCAGTTGCTACCATTTGTCGGGTTGACATCAAATCCGATATTGATGCCTTTTGATCCATGTATATTCTCCGTCAACATAATGAATATGATGAGAGTTCAATTATAAGCGGATTGATGAATGGCGATATCCAATTTTCTTTTTTCCAATTTGGGATATGATGTCAGACAAAACAAATACTTTGTTGAAATAAAACCGCGCTAATGTGTCAGTGTATCAAACAATAAGGTTTAGCCGACGCATGCTCGCGTTTTAAGCCCACTTCCCCCTCCCCCATCCCCACTATCAAGGCACTTGTAGTGTATACTTGGTCTTCAACACGCGTGGCTCCTCATATATATCTTACCCTTTTTCCTCCTGCAGTCTGTCGAGAATTCCCCTCCCCATCACCACTTTTTGTCAGGCCAGGCGACATTTTTTCTCGAGGTTTTGTTCTCATTCGCTATGATTCTCTATCATGATACATTTTATATGATAATCCTCTAAATTTCATTTAAATAAACTGTTCGAGTTAGAAGTGGATTGGAATTTGAATGTGTGTATCGGCGTCTTAGGTGTAAGATTATCAAGGTTATAGTCTGGGTTGTTTGTAATTTGTTTTCTATAGCTTATGTTTAGTGTTAGGGTTTGGTATAGGTTTGCTCCAAGGTTATACTTCAGAATTCGATTGATGGCGATATTGACCGCCAAGTATTGGGAGTCGTACAACAACCAGTTGTTAACTCCAGGACACACTACCGGTGTTTTTTAATATTTTGTTTACCTGGCTGCTGAAATAAAAGAATGTGAATGCGTATACGTAAGCAACCAGGAGATTAAGAACGATACGTATTACAAATATTTATGATCAGTGGTGTATCTACAGAACCATTCTCTCCCTTCCCAATAAGATACAAAATAAAATAATAACAGAGAGGAAACTTACGATAGAAAATAAAACAGAAAAGGGGTCGCCTTGAGCATCCCCGAGAATGGATATGTGCATGTTGTAAATGTAGCTATTATTTATTATCATAAACGATCGCAACTACTTTTCGAAAAATCAACTTAGGGGCTATTTCAATACCCTATTGTATATCCCTTAGAAATCATGTTCGTATTACGCAAGACGTCATTGTAATGTTCGCGCATTTCTAAAGGTGATATACTGGGGGTATTAACATTGCCTTGGGTTGATTTTTCAAAAGTAGTTGCGATCGTGTTTTATGTAATAATTTCACTACCTGAACTTGATTCGCTCCTAGACAACAAAACAAAAACGGGGTATTATCCTTATTTGTATCACTATGATTAAAGAGAAGGTTGAGTTCTGGGAAGAGGTGAAAAAAAAATTATGAGCGTTATCATTATTATTATGCAAGTGTGGGAGAGCATCAGATAATAAATGTTCACTGAAAAGCATGGCTCTTCAAATGCCTTAATATGCTAAATATGGCATGTAACATCGTAAAAATCAGGACGATTTTTTTATGCCACATGTTCGTGTAGTCCCATGTACATCTTTCTGTGTACAGTGCTTGTAACTTTACCAAGACTGGGCCAAATTTTTTATCATTTTCATGATTCCAGAACCTTGTTGTACACACCAATACTTATATGCTAGATGATCAACCTTTTCTGATTGATTCCACAACGTTTCTTTCACAATGCAATCGCATAACCAGACCTCAACTTTATCTTTAAGTCGCGTTGTCTGTTGCATTACGGTATTGGCTTTTGGTTCGTTGGTACATGCCTATCTTTAATGTTGGTTGCCAGTTAGCGCTGACTGAAAGACCGAAGGGCAATAGATATTGGATATTGGGGATCATCATCTCAATCCAACTAATTCCATCAATGACAACCCTTTTCACTTGGAAATTTAATTTTGTCGTGGCATTAAAATGTGATCGTAATTTGAATTCTCTTCGCTGAGTCACGTAAGAAGATTTTCACTCACACCCATATCGCCACACACACACTCACACGAACACGCACACGCGCGCGCACACACAAACACACACACGCACACACACCCATCGTATGTTAGTAATGACCTATAACTTAATTCGTAATTCAATGGCTGCATTAAATATGTCGTGGGGCTTTGACAGTATTTAATCCAATTGACCTATAATTTCTCATAATCCTGATGAGTCGATACATATCCACGTATTTTAATGGCAGTGAATAGATAACGTACAACAATTTTTTTATTAAAACTTACCTATTGACAGCCAGAAAGTCATAAAGTGTTATTCGTTAAAACGATACACTGAATAATATATTGTAAGTAAATTAGTATTATGAGTAAACTTTTCTTACGAAATTTTCGACAGATTGACACCATTTCTTCCAAAATAAATAAGTGGTTCAGAATATTTGCGTTTCGATTTTTCTGTAATAAAACCTTATTCATTTCAATCCTTGTAAGATTTATTTTGTTTAAAAGTCAACTGCAAGCCTGTTACTTTGTTACTTGTAAATTGTGATGTGCTTTTCCCTTACAAAAGTGGCCGCAAAATAATCACACAAAATAGACATAAGGAAGTAAAAATTATAAAAGACGAAGGAGAAACATATAAAATAAAAAAACGGAAGAACAATACCAATGAATGTACATGCATGGGGCATGATAAAAAATGGTGAGCTGCGTGGCGTTTCAAAGTAAATAAAATCAACCCAAACCAGAATGCATATCGCCATACTCTTTTGGCAAACAATGTCGAAAGAGAAAACAAATTAAATATATTCCACCTCGTAAAAGTACAATCCCTCTTTCGATTTCTCAATGGGAAGAATTTATTTGATCAATAACTAGGCCAACTGCACAGTCAATACTCTCTACATCGGCAGATAATTAAATATTTTTGTCAGGATCACAATTGAATTAAGGTTTTAGGTTTCTGATTCTAACAAGTGTTTTAGTCTGTAGCATATACGTACCTAGTGTATTTATTTTCAGGGGCGTTGCTTGGGGAAGGAGGGGTGGGAGCTTAAACTTGCAACTTTCAAATTACAAAGTCTTTAAGGAAATAGGTGTCCAGCAAGCGGGCTGTTCAGAAAGAGATTTCAGTTGACCAAGTGCCTTATAAAAACAAATCTGACATAAGTATGACCGGCGGACAAAAAAAGTTTGGGTAATATAACATCTGTGGGTAGACTTATAATAGTAATCTTTTATTTTTCTCGATTGTTTTTGCTGTTTATTCAGCCTTTTCGTGACGTACATTAATTTTTGTAAATAAATATTATATTTTGTATCGTCGCCCGGCAGTGCTTTTTTGATATGAGTACTTCATGTTGATTCATTAATTGTCACAAGGTTCAAAATGAAAGTTCCCTTTTTCTTTCTCTAACATACAAGAAAAAATAATTTAAAAAAACGTCTCATGTCGCTTACTTCTGCATGTTCCAAGCAACATAGCAGACCAAGAAAACTGAAATCTATTCTTATCACAAAGAGCCAAATATAACTATCACATATTATTCACATGCAGTACATTTTAATCCATCATCTGTCGAGAAAAGCTTCTTTCTTTGAATGAAAGATAGTTAATGCAAAATATTCGTATGACCTCAAATGTAAGAGCACATTTAAATGTTCATATCTTTGACTTTTTGAAGAAAAAAACAAACTCAAATTTAAGCGTAATATGATGTTTGTAATTCTTTTTTAATGAATTTTTCCTCAGAACCCTGAAATCATTCATTCCTCATATCATTCATCAGGCAAATAAGCCTTTTTGATTTACATGAGGCCGTTATGCCAATACAGGATAATGTGAAATCATACCTCATTTGATATAAATCTCAATAAAATTCATGAAAATTTTGAATGATCATGTTTTCATTTGACCTCACCTCATATACAAAGATGGCTGGCTTGTTACTTTACAATTAATGCAAAACATTATCATGGCTTCAGCTACCCAAACAAGTTTTAATCACATGTCTACGTGTAGCGCTTTGTAACTGCAAGGAAAAGGCGCTATATCAAATATCTTTTGGGTTGGATTGGATAAAACCAAAAGTATTAACACAAAAGTCGACTTAAATTTATAATGTAATTTTTTTCAAACCTTCATTTCTGTTAATACCCGATTTCACAATGAATCACTTTCTCCACGGTGACGATTTATACAAAATATTGTTATCAAAGGATTAGTCGAGTTTTCTAAAAACTCAACCCTCTCACTTTTTTCTTACCGTTAACCTTACTTTCAACATTACTCAAAAATTGGATGAAACAAATATCAACGCCCCCGGTAACAGACAAGTTGCTGGGATTATTATTGGCGGCGTCGCATGATTATTATATAATTATCGACTCAAATTGAACAGGTACAATCATCCAATTATGTGGCTTTTGACATTTCCATTATGACATTTTCACCGGGAAAAGCAGTTCTCTTCAATTTTAATATGTAATTTAACCACTTGCTATATTTGTCCTTCTCTTTCACTCTGGTTGTTATGCTTTCTCTGCCCCTCTACGTCTCCTAATCTCCTTTGCTATCCCACCCCCTCTTTCTATTTTTTGCTCTCTCTTTATCTGTCTCCCTTTTCTCTCATTCTTTCTCTCCCCCCCCTCTCTCTCTCTCTCTCTCTCTCTCTCCCTCCCCTACCCTATCTCTTTCTCTCTCTCTACCTCCCCTCTCTCCCCACCCCTCCCCCTCTCTCTCTCTCCTTCTCTCTCTCCCAGTCTCATATCTCTTAGCTATCTCTACTTCTCTCTCATCTATTCCATCCATACATCTTTCATTCTCATCCATATTTGCCTATTAATATATTGATCGAGCCTCACTTCCGCCTCTATACGGTAAAATGATTAATCAATTCATTAATCAATTAATCAATATTAATGTGAAGACAGAAAAATGAAAGGCGAGCATATGAATGGAGCGGTGGATTTTTTTAAACCCATGACCGTGTAAAACAGTACAAATTCAAATGACGGTGATTTTTTTTTTTATCTCTCATACTTACAAATGTTTGCATGGGAACTGTAATTCCTGACTATGATATTTCCTTCTTGACTTGTTTATAATCATTGCAGAAATGATTACAATAAGTTTGCTCATCTGAAATTTGTTCATACAGTTCGCTTTGATGAATGGCTTTAACGCACAACACGACGTTATCGCGTACAAATTATTGAGCTTATGAAACGATCCACCTTCATTTATATTAATACTAGACCCTAGCAACCATTCTTGGATTGTGACTTCCCATTTTTCTCAATAGTACATGACGTGCAGCTAATTTAGATGTCTGAAAGCCGATTTACATGAGAGGAAAGTCAAATATAGTCCTTTGAAAAAATATTATCGAAATAGCTTGCATTTCCTCACGTGTATTCATGTCTCTTCTAACTTTGCATTTTCCTCTCTTTCCCCCTCATATTTCAGCATCCTTGATCCTTGTTTACAAACTTGGTTTTTTAATATTTCTAACAGATAAAAAGAAATATATTTCAGACTTCCTTCGCATCAATCAAGTCAGCTACATTAACAACCGGGCCGAAGATCTATCAACTAGATACAATATATTGATATAAGAGTTTGAAATATCAAGCAAAATTGGAAAAGAGAACATTATTTTGTAGATTCTTGACGTACATAAAAACAATAACCATCAGATCTCTTAAACTTGATATTTCTTTTACAGTGGAGCTTTAAGGACAAAATAAACAGTGGGGTGTTTCATAAGGCCTTAAAATTGATTTTTGAAATCGAAATAAATTTGAGTAGATGAAACACCCCCAGATCTTCTTTCTTTGCTATAATATTATCCCTGTAATATTTAAAGATAAAGACCAGTAATGGTAATGCGATTGCATTGTGAAAGAAACGTTGTGGAATCGATCAGAAAAGGTTGATCATCTAGCATATACGTATTGGTGTGTACTGCAAGGTTCTGGAATCATCAAAATTATAAGAAATTTGGCCCAGTCTTGGTTAAGTTACAAGCACTGTACACAGAAAGATGTATACGGGACTGCGCGACACGTGCGCGATATCTGTCAGGTCCAAATAGATATAATAATTCACCAAGTATATCAATTAGTAGGCTGTTTCTCGGCAAAATTTGTATCATCGCGTATTAGTCAAAACATGTTCTTTCACATGATTGGTAATAAGAGCTTCCATTTCACTTTTTGAGAGTGGGGCATTTCCAAAACTGATCTTTACCTTTAAGATAAGATCGTGACGTAGCGTTCTAGCGTGTGTATGCCAAGCCACCAACTTGGTTTGATGTAATTGAAAAGTGGACAACGAATATAATTATACAAGCGAATGTACTTGGGGAGGGATCATTATATAAGCACAAAAAAGGTCTCTGTGGAAAATGTAACCTAAACAAATATCTGCAATATAGAGAAAATCACATTCTAAAATCTATTTTCAGAATGTGAATGGCAAAACTCTTGGTTCCTTTTGATTTCTTGTTCCTTAGGACACAATGACCCCCCCCCCTCCCCGAACACAAAATATACCAACCTATCCATCGTTAAAAGATATAGTAATAGATAAAATTAAGACCAACATGGAAACATAAAACAATGGTGCTATTCCAACACCCTCTCTTTCAGGTTTATGTTGTCATAAATATAACGATAGAGTTTTACACAACACCCTAATTCAAGAACATAAGTTCATATACTAGTAGCCGAATACTGCATGAAAGCGAAGCATCAGTGCACCCCTTTTAGATATTTTATGCTCATCATCTACCCCCTTCCATGATGTAAAGATACTTTCCAATTTCGTTGAATAAGGAGTAAAGCGCACAGCTTTGGGGAGCTATCAATGTGTAATATCCTTGGGGATGACTGGGGTTTAAGAGAGCCAAATCCCGGGATGGATGATTCGTAATGTCAGGCTTCATGACAGAATGAGAACCAGGCAATGTTCAAATAAGCATCTGATTGATGAGCAAGCTACTCGCGCGACAGTCTCTTTTCTTATTTGTCGATTGGAGGCTACGTTAATTTGGCCTCATCAGGCTGAAGTTAGCAGACACGGTTGAAGCGCGGATGGCGAAGATGATCAGTGGTGACACTTGAACAAAGACCCTCGCTCTGATCCCCTTTCATCGCTCGGGTTTGGCTTTATGAGCTCGAGGATTTATTTCAGACACGGGAGCTTGAACTGTTACATTAAAACAGAAAAAGCAGATAGATGTATCCATATATCGATGAACTGGGGCCAGGGAAAAGGGGGAGGGGAAGGGGGTGACTCTGGGCGGCAACCAGCGAGCAGATGAGTAAACGGAAATAATTATCAATTTCATTTAGGGGCGTCTGGAAACGAGGAGGGGGTATACGCTATCCTCACTCATTTATGGTTTTACGCCAAATATGTATTTCTGTGCCAGATAAACCTGATTCGTATTATGGTTTATGTTGGGCCCGTATCCGGGGCTCGGTACTATAACAGGGGCTCGGTACAATAATGACAATGGAGTACATATAGCCATTTTGAGGGCACTGACATCATGACGGTGAGGCACCGGTCTTAAAGTAAATGAAATAAATATCAATCAGACCTCTGAAAATCGAAATAGGGGGAGTATGTGTGAGTGGTCTTATCATCGTCTAGTCGTGTTCTCTCTCTCTCTCTCACTTTACTCCTTTTCTCTCTCTCCCCCTTTTTTCATCTCTCTCTCTCTCTCTCTCTCTCTATTTTTTTTCTCTCTCTCTCTCTTTCTCCCTATCTCTCTATATCCCCCCTTTTCCCATTTTCTTCGCCATCCTTTTGGCGGGGCACGTGCTTCCCCAAGCGGCGTGAACGTGTTCTACTTTGTAACGTTCTCCTAAAATTTGACTCTGGACCACCAGAAGGTCAGAATGTCACCGGGGGCGTCGTGCACACTGACTCGTAATAGTTTTGGTAGGACCACTAAAAAGAGTGTCAGTGTAGACCCCTAAGCAAAATACCCTTCAGCAAAATGATTCTATATGTTAAAGGGAAATCAAACCCAAATAGTCAACTTTCAACTTTCAACAAACGAAAGCAGAAAAATCAGAGAAGCAAACTGAAGAAACTGACTAGTATAAGAAAGTTGTAATCAGGTTACGTATGGGCACGTCAAATTGGCTGAAGCGGTAATGTCAATGTGATGTAGTGCTGGACTACTTTCCCATTTGTTCCAACATATAAAATGAATAAAGTTTAAATTTTTCAAATATTCATGGCTCAAGAGGGTCTATTCTTTTTAGAGGACCTATAATATTATGCAATCTAAAATATATTTTGAGCAGTGCTCCAAGGGAGAAGGAATTTTTGTACACGGCAAATGGGATAGTTATCCACGTCCTACGTCACAATCCAATAACCAAACTACCAATTTGAGATTCGCATAGACTTAGTGATCTCATATTTCAAACATTCATAACATCCTTACTTTTGCCATTCCGTTTCTGTTATTTTTCTGCTTTCATTCAAATCAACTTATTACAAGGGTTGGATTGCCCTTTAAATAATTATTGTCAACCGTCTTAGGCAACGATCAAAGCTAGCTAGCTGTAGATGTAATATTCAAAATAGGTGACGCTATATAATACACCTGTTAATGTAGTCAAGAGCACAGATTTGATGTAAAACAGAAGTTTAGATCTTAAACTCATTTTCAAAGTGTTTGTATACCTGCAGAATAGTCTAGAGGATAAGAAAATAGAAAAAAATTCTCCCCGGAGAATACTGAGAGTAAACAAATAGGCCCCGCGAATGGCCGACGGAGAATCCGATGGTCCCGGCACAAATCACTCAAGGGAAAAAATATTTCAAAAAATACATTTTCGTAATTGTTTTGTCTTTTTTTATTATTGTATTAATTCATTTATTATTAGGAGGGGTTCAATCAAAAACCAGATTGAACAGCACCTACAACAACCTGTGTCACTCACTTGTTCCCACATACATCTTTTACATACCTTATATGCTTCAGTACAAATGTGCCTCTGGACATGGAAAATTTCTCGTGATTTATTTCCAATCAATGACTCATAATTTACACAAGATTATTGTATTTGATGTGATCTATCGGCGGCAATTAGGACTTTGCTGTGTTTGAACATAATCCTTCTCAATCAACATTTCAAGCATAACGTGTTGCTTGTTAATTAAAGACCAGTTTGTTCTCTGTAATGATCTGGTATGATGGTATACTTAAAAAAAGCTTTGACCTCGTTCATAAAGAGGTCAGTTCTTTTGTGTACACCATTTTACTCGATTGATCCTAAATGCGGCTAGTTTACAGAGATCTAAGGAAGATGTGAATCTATGATGGCCGTTTTATTTTTTTTATTTTTTGGGGAGGGGGTGGTTTCCGGTCATCGCCTGTGATCAGAACGCTTTGAATAATCATTAAGGGCAATTATTCATTTTTTTTTACAACCATCAGGGGGGGGGGGGGATAAACAATGGATGCAGGATTAAAATTATATGCAAGAGGAAAGGGGGGGGGCACATATGCGAAAATGTAGAATTCAGGGGTAATATTTTTTATAATTATATACAATGTTTGGCAAATTTGGTTTACGGTCTGCATATATATTTTCCTATAACACGAAGATTTTTGAAATTTAAGTTTAGATATTACACAATAATTTTTTAGATTTTTATTTGATTTTTTTATACTACACAATATACCAAATTTATCTTACTCGGCCTAAGATGAGTCTTAATCATTTTTTAGAATCCGTTACGGATATTAAACGAGAAGGTACAAACAATATCATTACCATTTCTTTCCTTTTCAAGAGGAAAACCCTTCCTCTAAATCTATAAAGGGACGCATTTTTATTATACCATAATATTGATAGGTTATTAAAATGATATTAAACGATGATGATGATTACAAGAAGTCAAGCTATCTAGCGCATATCCGTTCGTTTGAATGCAATTTACTATCAAAGCCCTTAGGCACATAAATTATCTGCTTGAAATTTCCTCTTTTTTTCATGCTATTGATTTTATTGATTTGTATACTCTATTTGATGCCTAAATTAACCTTCACACATAGAGAAATAGAGAAAGCATGGTAAGGAAAGGCAACGGGAAAAAAATGAAAATGATACGATCCTTTCTATTTCCTCTCCCTACTCCATCGCATGGCCTTTGACAAAAAATAAATAAAAATAAATCATTTCCCAAGTTAATCTGGTGAACCAAGTAGCCGCACCCCTCCTCCCCCTTCGATTGATAAACCCACGCTACGTCATTACTTCAAGAAAAAAAGAAAGAAGACACAAGAAACATTACAGAAACCTCTCAATCATGTTGACCTACATGAAAGGTTTCTCTTGTCTTGCCTACACAAGGAAACCCCCTTTTTTTAATTGGGTGGTAGACCGAGGCAAAATTGTGGCAGTGCTTGTTATCTTAATGGGGGTTATGATGGTGGTATAGATAACGACGATGAAGGTCTTGGCATTGTAATATTTGTAATATTTAGAATGGCATCACTATAAGTATGTTCAAGGATAATTGTGGTGGGGGCGTCAGTATTGACCAGCTTTATAGACTTCCACCGCTATGGCCCTGACTGAATAATGCAAATTTTAATATAATTTTTAAACATAAAGACCTCTATTCAATACCTCTTTCAACATGGAATCAATCTTTCAGAAAATGACAAGTGCAACTAAATTTTAAAAGACAATAAAAAAACTTTTACCAAAATCCCGATGAATTATTCGTAAGTCAGACGGTACAATTCACTGCAAATGGATTTCAAACGACTTGAAAATGGAATATATATTTATACACACACACACATAATCTAGTACATACAAACTGGACATGAAATAATAACGTTAAGATGAAAATGCATTTGATAAAATGTCGGAAATTTCTATATTTCGTAATTATAGTAGACTGACCAGTGGTAGAAAAGAAAAGGCATAAAGCCTTGCTTGTTTAAAAAAAAGACCAATTTGTTCTCGGTAATGATCTGGTATGGCGGTCTACATTAAAAGCTTTGACCTCGTTCGTAAAGGGGTCAGTTCTTTTGTGTACACCTTTCCACTCGATTAATCTTGAGTGCGGCTAGTTTACAGAGATCTAACGAAGATGTGAACGTATGATATCCGTGGGGGTTCCGGTCATCGCTGGTGGTCAGAACACCTTGAATAATCATTACTAGGGGCAACCATTTTTCTTTAACAAATACCGGGGGTGGGAGGTGATAAATAGTGGAAGCAGGATTCTATTTTTAAGCGGAGATAGGGGGGGGGGGGCATAATTGCGAAAAATATCAAATTAAGGGGTAATTTTTGGTTATTTCCAATGTATATCAAATTCAGGTTCAAAATGGACATAGGCCGGTTGTCCGCACCATAACAAGGTCAACTATTCCTTGATATCATGGGAGGAGGGGGAACATGCAAGAAAGGAAGGGAGCTGAATAAGGAGTGAAGTGGTCTGGGGTACCCTCCACCCCAGCATATCCATTCTCCTCTTTTGAAGAGGACAACCCTTCCTCAAGATCTTTCCAGGGATGTCTTTTTATCATACCCTATATTGATAGGTTATTGAAATGATATAAACGATGATGATTATATTAGAAGTCCACCATCTAGCCCATATCCGTACGTTTGAATGCACTTTACTATCAAAGCCCCGAGGCATACGAATTAACTGCTTGAAATTTCCCGTTTATTCTGTCTATTGATTTTCTCGATGTTTATACTCCATTTCATACCTAAATAATCGTTCACACCTTGTAAAACGTCTTCAGTATATGCACTTTGGTGACCGAATAAATTTCCGAGTTTTCCTTTTTTCCTCATTGCCATAGTTATCACAACATCACAACATATTTCATTTTGCCCTTTATACAACGGGTTGTCACCTCCGTCATAGTGTCTGCCATAGTAGGAGGCTTCATGAATGTCGAACAGAATCCCGGTAATTCACTAATATTTGTAACGTTTACGAATTTCATTCATTTGATAATTTTGTTGAATAATAATTTGTTTTAAGCCATCGTTTTTTTTCTTCATTTAATATTTTTCTGTTTTGGGAGGAGGTGGTGGCTCCTGTTATGGCCTAGGCCAATACACGTTTTATTCTTGTGAATCAGTGAATCAGTTTATATAATGTCGATGTCGATGTGTCATCTGAAAATTATGGCGCCAACACAAAAGTATTTCCTGGAACTTTTATATCTTAATAGAAATTCAGTGTACCATACGTGGTTACTTCGCACTATACCCGTGACCGTATACCCCTCCCCCTCCCCTCCTAAAAATAACAAGGTTCGGGATGTCGGGACATAATTGGTGCCGGATCACAGTAAACAAATCTTGGAAATCAAGTATAAGTATTACATGTACAAGGAACCCTCGTATTCTAGTCGTGAATGCACTAGTTCCATGAACGTACATGTACATTGTAAAATTTAAATCGATGCCTTATAAATATAAAATGTTATTTTGTAAAAAAAAAATCTCTTATCCTCAAGCGAGGTTTTTATTTCCATGATATCAATACATATATAACTCAATGATTGAGTGAAATTTTGTAAGTTAAATCAAACAAACACACACACATTGTCTAGTTTAAGGATATCAAACTAGACGATGTAATACGGATTCAAAAAAAGAGCGTGGAAAAGTTACATAGAGCATCATGCTCTTTTATTTAATTTCTTTAAAATGCTACAATTGGCACGTCCGAATTTGTCGTATTTATGGCAGGTACTTGTTTTGGTGCAACACGTACTGATATTGCATACCGCATTCCGATAAAAATAAAAGTAAGGAAAATATGTCATTTCCAAAGATCAGCTCACATGCTTTTTGGTTCTTTTATCTACTGCCGATGTTAAAAAGACATGTTCACATCTCATTCAAATAGGGATACGTGCCCTACATCGCGAACGTGTTGCCTAAAATATTACAGCGACTGCCACGCGACGCCTCAACGTGTGGATATATTTCTATCGTTCTTCTGCTTTAAAGGAACTATGCAGCATTTCGAATAAATTCAAGTTGCACATGGACTTTCACAAGGAAATAAAAGTGGGCTTACAAAAAATGAATGCAAATGCAAATGCCAAACACAACGAGCACTTTAATATAGAGACTGGGGTAATGATCCTAAATTTATAAGCTCCTTGGTCGGTTACATATTAATGGTGGGGCAGTATATAAGAAACAGTTATAAATATTATCATCATTATTATTATTATTATTATTGACATTACTATTTTTATTACTTTTATATTATCATCATTATTATCCTATTATTTATTGTTGTTGTCCTTGTTGTTTATGCTGTTATTATTAGTATACTAAGTAGTAGTATCATTAGTAGTAGTATTACAAAACGGGGTTTATTTCGCTCTCGAGGTACTGTTCAGCCTATTAACTATATATGGTGACAGGAAATAAAACGAGCCGATCTAGGGGAAAACAGATAATACATGCATTAGGCTATACCAACGAAAAATCCAATACAATTTAGAACAACATATTTTTTTAAATTTCGTTAACGAATTAGATAAGACAAGATATCGTCCGTTTAGAGACAAAAGTCCATTCACTTTGTTAAAGTATTAGAGTTAATGTCCTTCTGGATCCAAACAGACGGTATGAAGATAAACAAAATTCGACGAAACCTGCACCTCGAATCCCAAAATGATGTCGATGGTTTCCCACAAATTGCAATTTTTGCCTTTATCAGGGTGACTGCAGCGTATTCGTGTACAGGTGCATACTGATTAGAAGAAACAGTCACGGGTAGCCTGCGGATAGGAGACATATCTTTATTGATAAACCATTTAAACAGGATGTCAAATTAAAAAGGATTTAAAAGGGGGCGCCCCCACGCTCCTCCCCTGGATCTACCCCTGACAATTTGCGGAAAAGTAATCAGGGCAATGATAATACTGTTAGCGCTTTTGTCAGTTAATGGTACAGCGCTATATAAGAAACCGGTATTATTATTATCATTATTATTAATACATCCATGCTGTAATTGTTGTTGAGTAAAATCAATCATTGTTCAATGTTCATAATTATACCGATGTGCACAAATTCATAATGGCTGGGGAAAAGGTTGGTTTGTGTCCTCCTGTTTCTACGCTCAATCCAGAACTAACAAAATTAATATGTTAGCAGAAAAATTTGTGCTCAATTTGCCTATCATAATTTATGCACACAAATCTTGAATCGTTGGTCTTTAATACTTTCAAGTAACTAATATAAGCCTTAAAAGAGCCATTTCTTCTGGCCTTGCGAATCATTTTTGTTTTACACGAACCGTGATGTAATACTTAATCCGATTATGGTTTAAATTGGCAATACAATTCGATATTGAAATTATTCATTAGAGCCGATTCCTTTACAATCTTTAAAGCCGCGATTGTGGTATACAGCGTCACACAAATACAGGTCAGGCAAAATTTTAAAGAGCAAAAATAGATCCGACTTGCTATACATGCATTACAGTGTAGATACATACTTATATTAAAAAGATGAAAGTTCATAAGGTTCATCTTTATTGTCCATTCAGGAAAGGAAATTTGAGGTATTTATACATGGTATATGGTTGCACAAATAGAAATATACACATCTAATTAATACAAAAAAGACAAATTCAATAAAAGCTTTTTTGAGTCAACAGAAAAATAAACAAACAAAATCCAAATCCCGCATAGACCTCTCATGCATCGAAAATAATACATTTATATAAAGTAAAGTGCACAAACGATAAGTTTACAGGTGTCAGTGATGTTCAAAATATAATTTATTACTATTATCATCATTATCATTATTTGTATTATTCTTATTATTATTATCAGTAGTAGTTGTATCACTATATTTATCGTTGTTTCTTGTTGTTGAAAATTAATTGTATTAATATTTTCGCCATCACTATCATCATCATACACATCCAGTTGTTATCACGTCTACTGTACTAGTTATATTAATATATTTTTTTTAATTAAAGTTAGTATAAATGAGCACCAGAACCGCTTGTAAACGTATGGAAACCACTTCCCCACTCCTCAATTGAATAATTTGATGAAATGAGGATGATTTTTTCATTGTCACAAATGCTCTTTCAAATTTGACACTCGGATATTCATTATCGCGCACAAAAAAAATATTTTGTGTAGCGCTCTCTATACCAAAAGCTCAACTATCCCTCTAATCCTGACGTGAAAAAAGAATGGATGTTTATAGCATTTTATTGACAGACACTATAAACCATATATTAACCATAATTTAACACTATACGTACTTTCCTCATTTCACGTTCGAATGGAGCTAAGTACAAATGAATCCAAGAGCTTATTTTTGTGACAACGTGCTAATCTCAACCTGTTATCGAGCCCCATTCTTATAATATAGCTTTCATTCAGGGTGCATATTAAAGGGATAGTTGAGTTTTCTTGCAGAGGGCGCTACACAAACTAATGTTTTTGTGAGATAATGAAAAACTGAGTGTCGCATTTGAAGAAGATTTTTTTTTTTTTTTTGAATGAAAAACCATCTTTGTTTGATCAAAATCGGTTCAAAGACAGCTGAAATATCCATAAATATAACGATTTCTAATATTTATGGTGCCCAACAAATATTCGATAATTTTAACCAGCCGTTGAAAACACGAAATTGCGCCTTGTAAGTTTTATTCCAGCCAATGCCGATGTTGGCTTTTTCGTGTTGGTTATCATACGCACAACCAGCCGACCCGTGTATGTTTAAAAGTGGAGCTTAATAGGTATGTTCGCATTGGCTAAATGCCACACATTTTGGGCTCTAAAATTACCTTCGTAGCAATTTTAGGTCCTAAAAGGGCATAAGAATAAGAGCACAAGGCATTTGCGCTCTGAAACAAGAACTCAACTATCCCTTTAACCTCTAGGATGGGTTTGGCTACTATCCTATTTCGACACAGATCTCCGAAGTTTAATTCCTGCCCCCTTATCTTTTCGACCTGTCTTACGATTAGTGAGGTCTCAGTTACGACAACATGTGTACCAGACTACACAATCGAACGCGATGACACTTTGAATTATAGTAATGTTTTAGACAAAGCCATAATGGTGCGATCAACGTAAAATGTTTTCAATTTTCTCGGAAAGTATACTTAATACCCCCTTCACATACACGGATTTTTCTTACGAGACCTTACGGATCGCACAATTTCACGGATCTTTCACGGATCCTTACGATTTGGCCACTTTTACGATCGGTTTAAGAGTTATTACGAGCTGTTTGCGGTTTATTACGGATTATTACGAGTTATTACGATGCATTTACGGCAACAGTCCACGATTTGTTACGAGTTGTCACGAATAACTACGAGCAACTAGCGTGTTAGTTTCGACCTGTTTACGTGTTGTTACGAATAGTTACGAGTATTTACGAGTCCTTACGATTTTTAGCAAAAAAATAACAACTGAAAATTAAGTGTTCGAATTTGCAGCTTTTATACCTTTCCCCAAATCGTAAACAGTTTGTAAGCATACGTAAAGTATACGTATCTATTCGTACAGTTACTAGTAACTACACGTAAACTGCTCGTAATAACCCGTATCAATCCGTAAAGCCATCGTAAAATGACCCGAATGAAATCGTAAACAACACGTAAGCACACGTAACCATCCGTAAACCGCTCGCAAGAATCCGTGAATAATCCGTGAACAAATCGTAAACTAACCGTAACGAATCGTTACAAAAATCTGTTACGAGTCATTTACGGATTCTTGCGAGTAGTTTACGGATGGTTACGTGTTGTTGCGAGCGGTTTAACGATGGTTATGGATTGTTACGAGCTATTTACGAGCTATTAACGTACAAATCAATCCGTGGACAATCGTAAGAAGATTTTTGACATGTCAAAAAAATTGCCTCTCCTTTCACGGATCCTTAAGAGTGTCTACGAGTTGTTGCGAGTTGTGACGAGTTATTTACGGATACCAGCGAGTTATTTACGGATGCTTGCGATTGACTACGAGTTGGCGATCCGTAAGGACTCGTAAGAAAAATCCGTGTATGTGAAGGGGGTATTACACCCGCTGTAGTCCATTCTTACAAACTACACTGATCCCCTACTTCAAACCATCGTTAATGTTGACCAGGGTATTCATACGTATGTACTATTTCAATTATCTCATTGTTTATTTTTACAGGACAACTGCTTGGTTCGGCTGGATTATTTTCTAATAACAATCAAATATCATCTTTCGTTTTCGGCGTGTTGAGATCTAGACATTTTTCATTACTCCAGTCAGAGAACAAATCTAAACAAATTCATAGTTATTTTCACATTTCTTGATTAAACCCGCAATAACAGTGTCTTCTGCGTATTATAGAGACATTTAAAGTCGAAAAAAGAGGAAGAAGCAGAAGAAGAAGGAGAATACTGGTATTTAAAAAAAGAATCACATCATTCACAAAGTTTGCAAAAATACACACTTTGAAGAAGAAAAAAAATTGCTTTTAATGCTTAACGAAATGTACCCTTTTAGGCTATTAAGCCCCGACTTGCAAAATGTTTAGCCGCCACTGTGTGGCAGTGCTTTGATATCAAGATAATGCATTGACGTCTTTCTATAAAGTGGCCATTGCCATGAAACTGGTTTATTTGCGTCAAGAATGTTCCAACTTGGAATGTTCGTTGTCTTAAAAAGTAATCAGACAAACCGCATGATGGGGCTTGTTACAATCACTTACGTAATCACGTTTAAGTTTTGGTAGAACACGTCTTATCATTAATTTCGGTGATTTTTTATATTTTGTATAGGTATAGCCGTATAGGGGGGTGTTCGTGTTTTTGTTTTCGTTTCGTTTCGAATGTTTCTGTTGGTTGTATTTTGAGCGTTCAGTAAAATTCGACTATTGACACCTAGTATGGTTCCATCCTAACTCCCTGATTAAATCAGCCGAGGAAGGCGAGTCGTACATGTATTTATAGTCCCTAGCATGGAAACACTGTACGCCTTTGATTCGCTGATCCACTGCTAGGGATGTATCGTTCTCGGCCAACGATGCTACATAAATTGAGCGTTTTGAATGAGTTACTGGAAGGATAATTATAATGGAGAATGACACCCCCCCCCTCAAACAAACACATTCACCACCACCACCACCTCCCCAACATGGTCGGAAAACACATTAACGTTGCATGTTAACCTGAGGAGCCTTCTTTGCCCTTTAACTTGGTGGTCTTATACTTATACAAGGGAACCTACAATATTTATAAGCTTAGATTCCCCCATATTTCACTACAACTATAATTTGCATCCATATCTCCGTATGTCATTTCGACTGTATTGTTACTTTAATTGCCTGATACCATTGAATGTATTTGTACACCTATTGAAAGACCAATTGTTGTTTTCATTTTTATTGTTTATTACTTATGATTTATGTAATGAATGCGAGTGTGCAATATGCAGTAAACTAAAATTAAACTCGCCTGCATATTTTAAAAGCAAGTATTTCGTTCGTTTTCTTAGGAATACTTGCAGCACTATTGGCAAATACCATATTATGTTATTGAAGAAACTCTTGAGTATACTTTCTGTTGAAGAATGCTGAACCACCTTGCCGGAAAATTGTGTAAGGCATCCCACCCTCTCTCATTCAAAATGTTCTATTGACGCCCTTGCTTATTTAAACAAAAATATTGAAGTACTGTGCTGCCATCAGTCCGCCTCGCTCGCATTTTATTACGAGCTCTCTTATGCGAGTTTTATATATTTATATGTCTTTATCAAACATTAATCTCACATTTTCCTGAAGCAAAAAAGAAATGTATGGAGGATTGAAGGGGGAGGAAGTACACACGTGCCAATGCCATATCATGGTCATTGGCTATGAGGCATATAATTGTCTCATTGTGCGTGTTTTTAATAAGCAGTTTAGCCTGACCCATTTATTGCATGCTCGTTTCATGTTGTTCCCATTTTCAACAATGCACACGCCACCTACGTGATGCCAGCTTTTCAGAAAACATCTTTGAAAATCGAGCCCTCGCTGTCAAACGTTGTGTATTCTTGTATTTCCCGACGTTTACAAGAAGTCAGCCTCGTTTAACAGCCTGATCAGCTAATTTAGATCTGAGAGAATTACGATAGAATATTCACCGAAGCAGCCAGAATTGTTATAAAGAGGGAGGGGGCGGCCAATCGTTTAGTTTTTTCTTCTTCCAATTCTGAGACCCACATGTATCCATAGATGTAGAATTTTACATGACGCAGCACATTAACAACAAAAAAACAGTTTATATAAACACAACATTTGCATTCATCACGTTATTCAAAGGGCTCCGAGAAAGGCGAGAGCGTGAAACATTTTCTTTCCACGTTGCCAAAGTTACTTTCCTCCCTCCCTACCCCTTCCTCTCTCTCTCTCTAGCTCTCTCGCCTCCCCCTCTCCCTCTAACACACGTCATTCGATCGAGGCGGGGATTGGGGGGGGGGGGGGGGGGGAGGCATCCACGTAACCTTTGCATCAGAATCGGCTTTCACATCTAACCCCGGTTCCATTGTTGACCATAACTGACCCGATGGGTCTAAGTGGTCATTGTTAAAATCAAGAGCAACCAGATGGAATCAATCAATTTAATGTGCGTCCTCCGTTAATTAAACAAGTACCCTCGGTATCCACGCATCATGCCAGTACCATGCAGGTCTCTTCTTTCTTCTAAAAAATGTCTTCGAAGTCTCTGCCCTTGTTACATTAACATCTCTTATCTCACCTTCAATCGATCCTCCTCTATCCTTCTATGTGTTCTCTGATATATCTTTCCTATCTATATTTCCTCTACTCCCCAACGCACACCCACACACTCTCTCTCAAACCCCTCTCCCACTCGACTGGTATCTCCCTGCAATTTCCTCGTCATCTCTTTTCACTGGTTCCTCTCTCTCTCTCTCTCTCCCTCCCTCTTTCACTTTCTCTGTACCTCTCCTCGACCACAATCCTTTCTTTGACACTCCTGATTCTCTGTCTTCAGTCCACTCCCACTTTCCAAAAATGAAACGTACATTCCCATTGATCTAGAATTATCTACCTCATGATAAATAATTCATTACTCCCACTTTACACGAGTGGGAAATGCAGTTGCTTCGAAAATTGTCGTTATTCAACTAAACTACAGGATCCAATCGATTTTACATACTATTTGCGTCATTTAATAACATTCTCCAAGAAACTGTACTTGTAAAACTAGTTTCAATGAAATGACAGGAAATCTAATGTTTTTTACAAACTATTTGCGTCATTTGAAAACATCCTCTAAAGAAAATGTATTTGTGAACCAGTTTCAGTTCGAATGAATGAATAGCAAAACTATTGCATTTCGATTTGCGTGAGCGGTCAACCTTTGTCAAAAGGTGTGTACAATCACTAAGAATATGAAATATACAGGGACATGTTCCTTATTTCCCTTAATTACTAAAATTGTTTCCTCTTTTCGCCCAAAGAAAAGTATTATGCACACATTCAATATACAGTCATTTAATGTTCAACAGCATGTTGACGCTATTTCCATAACAACATCAACAAGCATTAAATGACGTTTTAAACGTGGGATGAAATTCCTTAAAATAACGATCTATAGATCTTAAAGAGTCTGTGAGGAAACAATTTAAAACAAAAAAATTGGCACCGTGCCAACCATCAAAATACTCTCTAACAGAGCAGTATTATCGCGAATGTATGAATAAATCTTTTGCGAAATGACGTAGAATGCACAGGCACCCTAAATGAAAATATGTAAGATTTATCCCTCCATACGAAGCAGGCTTCAGATAAATTATTGGTAACATTTTCCCCTCTTTTTCATATCCATGAGAAGAAAATGGGAAAAAGACAACAAAGCAACAAAAAAGGAAAACAAAGAAAGACAAATGGAATTATTTTCAGTATTACTATAAAGGTAGAGTAAGTGGGTTTCATAAAATCGCCATTATATGGATAAATGATCGTATGGTGGCACTATCATAACAAAAATTTAAACTAAATCATGGCAACGTTTACTGCGTTTTCGCACGCAGGCTTAAACAAAATTGTGGGTATGAATATCAAATCATTTATTATTTTTTCAGCCAGCACATACAGGTGATGGCGCTCTTCCAGATAAATGCAGGGTGAACATTCATTTTAAATGATTGGAGGGTGTGAGGAGTGAGGAGTGAGAACCTACCCTTTTTTTAAATAGATTGTTCACCGATCATTCAAGGAAATGACATCAGCAACATTTGCGGATCTTTTAAGCAAATTCAATCTAGTATACGTAACTCACAGCAAAAACTATGCTAGTCAGAGATAACGCATCTGAAAAATTGTGTGAACCCTCTTGTATATTTCCTCATCAGAGTTTGTTGTACAATATATTTTGTTTTGGTAATGACAAAATGCAAAATAATAACAGACTGAAGTTTAACAACACTTGATCACCACTTTATGTTTACTTTATTGATACATTACAACAACAAAAGTTATACAAATTGCATTTATACAATGGTAAAATATTTGTTTAAATCAATAATTGTCATAAAAGGAATAGGAAGTGGATTAAATACCTCAATATCGAAGATTATGGCAGGTTATTGATAAATATGGTACAATATTTTAGCCGATCACTACTTTTAGTAAAGTGTGTTTAGATTGTTGATTTTACAGTGTTATCATTCTGCAATGAAGGTACTTATTTAACTTTAACTGAAAATACACCTTGAAAAGATCATAGGCAGCAGGAGTACAGTGCGTAGCAGTAACATTAAGGAGTTTCTGTAAAATTACTTCCCTGGTTATCATATTTATAATTTAAAGATGACTTGCAGTGAGGTAAAACTGGAATTAAAATGAACATCATTTTTCTCATGAAACATCAATAACTTGTTATGATGTTGGATGTTCTTTTTACCCTCTGAAGTCAAATTAGTATACAAGTGGATCATAAATAAAGTTTCAATAGGAGTTAATGACGCAGAAAAAAATAATATTATGCACCAAAATAATGATCTTTCCACCGTTTTTAACACCAACCTGATCACAATATAAACGCTGCTCTTCAAATCCTACACTCCTCTGATTACCACACTCGAAATCGGGGAGTGTAGTTTCCCGGGGGATGTGCCGCTCAGAAGGGTGACTTTTTCAGGAAAGATCCTTAGACATGGGTCCCCTTTTCATAAAAAAAATCCTTAGACATGGGTCCCATTAAAAAAAAAAACCTTAGACATGGGTCCCTTTTTCCATTTATTTCTTTCCCCTCCAATGAAGATGGTTCATAGAACTACATAGAAGTAAGTGATGTAAACACTATTGCCTTTGTTGATATTTTTACTCAAGTGAATCTTTGAAGACCAGCTTTTAGCTGAAAAGGGTGATCCTTCCCATATGTGGAAAATTAATAAATACAAATTAAAAAAAATGGAACGGGGATAGTTATGCTCTGCCAAAGGAAGAGGTGGAAGTGCTCAGGAAAGAGTCTGATAGTTTGGTAAGACCAAATACAACTAGATGTACTTCTAGAAGACAAAGGGAGCGAGAGCTAGACAGCTTTGATGGCACTGTGCGAGTGACCATTCGTCCTGAAGAGCCTTCTTCTAAACTAATAAGACGATCTAAACGTACACGTACTGCCATTGAATATGTCACCTATAAATGCAAGCCTGATAATTTTACTCAAAACATCTTAATATCAGGTTGACTTATGAAGTTTACCACAAATTATGGTTTCTGAATACCCGTAAGAAGTTTTCTGTTCGTAACAGCAAATATAGTTGCCTATCTATTATCCTGGTTCATGTAGATCAGTCACTCTACCTATTGGACCTCATGTGTATTCATCATGTATTTGAAAAAGCTCTCTTTGAAAGTGTACAAAGAAAGTAAAAGAAAAATGGTTAAAACATAGAGTAAACATAAAGGAAATATTTTGCCATATGAAAAGGAGTGTATAAATTGTTTTATACAAGTTGTTTTTGTGCCAGTGTCGGCGGTGGAATGGCAAACAGAGGTAGCTGGTGGAGTGAGGAGGAGACATTGTGTCTACTAGGAATTTGGAAGGAACAGAATATTCAGGATCAGCTAGACGGTACGGTGAGAAACAATATAGTCATGCGAAAGATAATGGAGATGATGGCTGCGAGTGGCTATGAAAGGACAATACTTCAAATCAAGAACAAAATGAAAAAGTTACGGGTGTTATTCCGATGCGCCGAGGATAACAATCGGACATCCGGACGGGGCCGAAAGACATGCAGGTATTATAACGAGCGGGAAGACATTAGTTGTAAGGACTTTATACATTTTTATGCCTGTATACAATATGTTGTATTTACGGTAAATTTGTCCTTAACTGCTTTGTTATATCTCTATGTTTGTGCTATATTTGTGATGCAACTTTACACATACTAAGATGTAAAGCTGAGTCGACGGCAATATTGAATTGTTAGAGAATATGGCTGTAGCTTTACACTACAAAACCACTGTTAAAACCACCAACAACACGTTTTGTGGCAATGTCTTAGGTGCTAAAATGTTAGATAATTTTAGTGTATCAAGAAAACTAGTACATGATATTAATTGTAACTCAACAATATTGTGATCCAGAAAATTTATATTGTTTGAACACACAGACTGTTGATGACATGGCGCATGTAGTAACTAGTTCGTACATTCACAAGATGAGGCAGAATAAGACATGGGCTGGTGAAACAGAAATCATTGCCACCTGTTACAACTACAAGTGCGAAAGATAGTACAACATCAGGTTTCTACATGCACAAATATGAAGAGGAGGGTGCTATTAAAGACACTATATTTGGGGCACATTCATGAAACCCAGTATGTCAGCTTAGGTATGTTAACATGCCCCTCTGAAAACTGTGACTGTTACAATCAGACCCAATACCCCATCGCCAAGAATGTTAGTCGTACTACAGTCACATCACCGATGCTAAATCGCAATACCTGAGGAATGAGATTGCCAATGCTGACTCTAAACAGATGTTCAACATCGTGAAGAAACTCTTCACTCCTATATTACCGTAAGTCTTCTATTTATCCCGAAAACTCATCCGATTCTGAACTTGCAAATCAGTTCAGTGAGTACTTCAAAAAGAAAATCAGTGATATAGTGTTTTCCTTTGCACCTGATGTTATTTATGTGCAGTGACACGGCTAATCTCCTGAGAACTCTTTGAATTGTAGCCTGAGTGGGTTTATGCCAGTGACTGAAGTTCAGCTTCGACGTCTTATCAAGTCTACTCCACCAAAATCTTGCAATTTGGACCCTATTCCAACTTGGATGCTCAAAGATTGCATCGATGAACTGCTTCCGGTCCTGACATACATCATCAATGCATCATTGTCATCGGGTGTAGTTCCTCTGACTTTCAAAACATCACTCGATGTCCCTCTGTTAAAGAAGCCTAATCTAGACCCAAATCAATCAGATCTTTCATATACAAATGCGAGATCAAGTGGAAAAAACACCAATCGTACATTGAAGATCTTTCTCCAAAACTATGGTGATTGGCTTGATAGCAGTGTGTTTGATAAAAAAGAGACATCACATTATTATTGATGCAGAGAGTACCTGGAACGTCTCATCAACAACCCGCTGCCATGGGTGTGGGCTGTCCGTCTAAAGATTGGCAATCTCTATCCAATGGAGTGGTAGCGCCATTTTTGAGCTCTCACCATTACATCTTTAAAATGCTACTTTCTACGTCTGGAACCATTATTTAAGGTAATGAACTGATCCTAATACTAATTCAACGTTTTGTGCATCATTTGACGCCTTCGATATATGTTTTATACGGCCTCATGAAAAAAGCTTATGAATTAAGAAGTAAAGGCCATAAGCAACGTACTACCAGTACCAGTGCATCGAGCCAACGCCCATCAACTGTAGACCCGAAGATCAGAGATATATTTAAAAAAAATCAAATCTCCTGTTCTACGGTTTGAAAAAGAAGGAAAATGAGAATGTTTTGAATGTGTTTTGGTTTGAGCGAGGCAGAGGCGCAATCCGTTGCCCTTGCAAACGCCTTCCATCCAAGAATCGTGACAACACAACAAATGCGCCTGAACCGATCATGGCCAAATTTGTAAACATGGCCCAGAGAAATTGGTTGCTAGCTGCACTTGAAAGGAGGCCACAACGTCCTGGAAGTAATCAAGTCAATGCAAGGATCAGTGCAAGGACCGACTTACCCCCGGCACTGAAAGCCGAAAGAGGCATCTTGGCAACAAAAGCTTACAAATTCAGAAAGGGAAACAATTTGTTGACCAAAATTGTTGTTGCCGGCTGCAAGGTCATCCTCTACACTAAAACAAAAGATTCATCTGAATGGCAGCGCTACAAGGAATAAGGGTAAGATCAATTGATCATACAGCACTCGGAATCATCTAGGAAAAGAAGGAAGCAAGCAATCACTAAGTTGTCGGGGTTCTTGAGGATGGTGAACAACTTGTTTGTAAATGGGGCTTCCGGTCAGAGTGAATACAAGCAAAGATTTAGCTCCACAGATTAATCTGACGAGAGTTTGACAACATGAGCGATGTTTTTCATAGACTTACGACAACCAGCGATATCGTCATCAGCAGTAGGTCGATAGGAGCACCAAAGTCCTGACCATTACCTCGTGAGGTTCAAGAAATGGTGAAAGCATCATGTAGTTTTCTGGACAATGAAAGCTCTGACAGTAATTCTAAGTAGCACGGTAAGTGCATAGAAAATTTTGTTTGTTTTTTGTTGACGTTCGAAGATGGCTGTTTGAAGAAAGTTACACGTTAGTAAGACTCCCTTTTACTAGTGTTTTTTTTCCTGCAGCAAGCCTTAAGAAAGACATTCTCTTCCTAAGAAGGGGGTACACCCCGGCCCCCCCCCCCCCCCCCCCCCCGCTACAAGTCCAAAAACACAGTTGCTTTGAAGGACCTGGTTTGGAGAACGAATGCTACACTTAAAATTGGGGCAGCTAATAATAAATCACCTCCAAACATGAAGAAGAGCCAATGGATATTGAGGGGGAAGACATGCGCAAGCTAAAAAGCCTTGAATGTAACATCATCACTGAAGATGTCATGAAAAATGTACAAGAGGAGTTCTATGGATTGGGTACTCTGACCGGGTAAAGGGAGTATATTACCTAGGGACATCAGCATTCTCCAGAAAGGATGTCATAAGAACCTCACATAATTTCTGCCAAGTCCTATCAACCCTGGGCATAGATTGCCAGTGTGTCAAAAGACATTTCTTGCTACACTAGACATTAGTACTCGCCAAGTAAGAACGATCTTTGCCAAAACCTGCAACAAGACAGGTACATTGGAAAGAGATTAGAAAGGGGGAAATATCTGGGTCCCACAGAAAAGGAAAAAGATCATTGCTCACTTACAGAAATTCACAAGTGTGCCGTCTCACCATTGTAGTGCGAATTCAGAATTCAAGTATGTTACCCCAGACCTCACAAAGGCAATAATGTATAAATTATTTGTGAAGGAGAATCCGCAAACCAAAAAAAGACATGTGTGGATTGTGTGCAAACTACACCAATGCTCAGGGTCAGCTGAAGGAAGATCTGATCAGTTTGCCAGTGCTGTGTTTGACCTTTAACAAGTCATGGACTTGCCAAAGATCAAAAAGAAGTGAAATCTTCTATAAAAGACAACTTGCTTGATACAATTTGACTGTATAAGAGTTTGAAAAAAGAGGTGGACTTTGCTACTTGTCAAATGAAATGATAACGAAAAGAGGTTCTAATGAAATTGCTTCCTACCTTCTGGACTACCTAAGAGAAGTTGATGAAAAGGATGTAAAAGAGGTAGACCTCTACAGTGATGGATGTGCTGGGCAAAACAGAAATTCGGTCTTGCCAGGAATGGCCATGGCTTTCATGAAGGAGTGTAATAATGTAGCAATAATCACTTTTCATTACTTCAAGAAATGCCATGTGCAATGTGAGTGTGACTTTATCCATTCCCATATTGAGCAAAGGCTCTCAAAATCACATGAACTTATGCACCCTGTTCAACTTTCCTCCATCATCAGGGAGGCAAGATCAAACCCAGGTCCTTACAGGGTCAAGTGTGTCAGGACCCAAGACATCTTGTCCTGGCGAACATACTCACAGCAGGTGGGTATTCTTACGACGAGGAGATCGGAGGAGAGTGTTGCTGTGGACTGGACTACCGTCAAACAGGTTCAGCTCAAGAAGTAAATGTGTCCCATGCAAATCTTTTTCAAGATTTCACACTTACAGGATCAATATTACACACTTTCTCTAGGCCAGGGTCATCTTAGAAACCTTGCAAAGACTGTACAGCTTCCTGGTCAGCTTTAACGATGATGATGAGTAAAATATCCTATTTTCCAGATTGAAAGGAGCATGTTAAGTTATTTAAAAGAAATTATAAAAAAATTGGTTACAGGAAAAAAAATCTAGTACAACGTTACTTTTTACAGAAGAGCAAGGTGAGGAAAAGGGTTCCCCAGCCTCAGGAATGGCATCAAAATATCCAGATCAAGCGGATCCATGGTCAACCCTACCAGTCACGAAATGGAGAGGCACGTGAAGCATGAATGATTGGAGAACCATGTAACGATAAGGATAAGTATTCATGTAAGCTTGGGTGAAGGAGAATGTAAACCAAACCCTGCTCAAAGAACAGCCAGTTTTAATCAGTCTTGGCCGTCTAGGTCTTTTGAGTGCCAAAGAGATTTTATTTGTGAGAATGCGTTTGATAAGCAGGGTAGTTCAGGCAAAAAGAAAAAAAAACATATACCTCCTCCCAAAAAAGAATGGTAAGCAGAATGTATGTCACTTGTTTTTCCTGAGAACTCTATCTGTTTCTCAGAAGACTGTTCTGTACACCCTACAGAAACGAGATGGGGCATTTTCAGCCAAAGATAGAAATGATTACTTGAATGCCGTGAGAGATCACAATAGGCAGTTTCAAGTCATTGAATTTATACTGTCGTGCATCCACTTCCAGGCAATATTTGCTTGCTGACTTGAGTCTACAGAAAATGTATGACATGTACATTTGTATGTATCACAATCCCCGATCATAGGGGCTTTAATACTATTTTAATCTAGGCTTTCATCCTCTATTAAAGAATGATCAATGCAAGACCTGTTCTTGCTATGGCAATAGCAACTCAGATGAAAAAGAGTCAATGACAGTTGCTTTCAATCAACATCTTAGAAAGCAGGAGAGAGCCAGAGTAGAAAAGAAGAATGATAAAGAGAAGGCTTAGCCTTGCACAAACAGTGCTGCTTATGGATCAATGCAAGACCTGTTCTTGCTATAGCAATAGCAACTCAGATGAAAAAGAGTAAATGGCAGTTGCTTTCAAACAACATCTGAGAAAAAAGGAGAGAGCCAGAAAAGAAATGAAGAACGACAAAGAACAGTGCTGCCTACATGTTTGATCTACAGCAGGTTCTCAACTGCCTGTCTGCCTGAACATCAGTACTGTTCTATTTACGTATAAAAGCTGTCTTCATACAACTTGACAGTGTACAGTCAGGCAGATGGTGAGGTACATTGCTATATATGCGGAGTGAGGTTGATGGGAATCGAGATGCCTGTGAAATAGGCTCATGTTTGATCAACTTGAAAGTGTGACAGATGTTTCACTTTTCAGTGATTCCTGTAAAGGGCAGATCAAGAATAAGTATATTACTGCTGCAATATTGCATGTTGTTCAGTCTTCTTCAATCAATGTCATAGATCAAAAGTTCTTTGGAGTCGGGACAGACTCTGATGGAAGTTGTCTCCGTTCAAAGCACCATAGAACAGGTCAAAATCAAGGTCCAGGTACACCATCCGGATCAGTGGCCTATGGTTGGATCCATGGCACGTCCAAAGCAACCTTACTATGTAAAGCAGCTCAGGTTTGATGAGTTCTTTGATTTGAAGAAACTTGCTGCAGAGATTCTGCATAACACCCAGAGAGATGTGTCTGGAGAGAAATTGCAGTGGACAAAGCTGAAGCACTTGAGGTACGAGAAAAGTTCACCTCTTACCATCAAAACTTAAAGAACCCTTTTGGCGCAACTGGACAGAATGCAGCCCAAATGTGGTGCCTGATTCGTCATTTTTGCTTAATGTTTGGGGACTTGGTTGAGGAAGACAACCCTTTCTGGCAGCTCATAGGCCCACTGCTATGCTATATGGATATAATATTTTCTTCAGCAGTGACGAGGCAAGAAACATACTTTCTGAAGCACTTGATACAGGATCATCATAAACTTTTCATGGAAATATTTGAAACACATCTACGACCAAAACACCACTTTATGTTGCATTATCCGCGGGTACTGAGAGAACTTGGACCTTTACGCCAGTACTGGTCCATGCGGTTTGAGGCAAAACACAATGGCCCGAATTCACAACAGTGGTACAAAACCCCCCGGGGGTTTAAACCCCCCCCCCCCCCCTAGGTTTTTGAAACCATGGTTTAAACCCCCAGGGGGTTTAAACCTCTCTCTGATTCACCAACGATGGTGTCATTTGTACCATGGTACAATCCATGGTTTAAACCATGGTACAATCTTAGACCATGGATTGTACCATGGATTGTACCATGGTTTCTTTCTACTGAGCATGCTCAGTAGATCAGATGCTGTCTGCTACATCTAAAAATGGAGGCCAGGGGTGATGCAGCTACTGTGTGTGCAGGGAGGGAGAGGACGAAAGGGAACTGGCAAGTGGGAGAAAGAAACTTCGATAGAAATGATAAGCAAGAGGAAGGGAATATTACTCTCTAGAAAGACCGATTATCTTACAAACTCGAACAAAGCTGGTGCATGGGAGGCCTTGGTTGAAGCTTTCCATGCCAAGTTTGGAAGGAGATGGAGTGGCACTCAGATCAAGGATCAATGGAAAAGGATCAGAATCAATGCAAAGGAGTATGCCAACTATACCAGAGAGAGTAGAAAAACAGGAGGAGGGCCACCTCTACCTGAACCCAGCAACCTAACTATAATAGTTAAGGAACTTTGCCCGTATGACTTTGTACAGCTCAGGAATAAATTTGACGATGACAACAACCAGGACCAAGATAACATCATCGCGATAAATTCACTGACTTCAATAGCAACTGGCCGTAATGAGTAAGTAACTAACGTAAGATCTGTATACTTGGGTGTAGAGACTGGAAGCTTAGCTTATTTTCCCTCTTTACTGATCCATCCCATCTCAATTATGGTTCAAACTTAATTAAGATTGTTTCTCCAATACCTTTCTAGGCTAGGCCTAATACTAATAAATGAATAATTGGTGGCAGCATTGACCAGTTCTTTAGGGAAGGCCATTCCAATTATTTACACTCATTATTGAGAAACTAAATAGTATAGACTCTACTGCCTAAGTCTTGTATTGAAACGTTGTTCGACTACCTTGAAATGATGGCCTCTTGTTGTTGAGCCAGTGGCTAGTTGGAAGAATTTTGAGGAATTTACTCTGTCGAAGCCGCTCAGGATATCAAATTCAATTCAGCTCTTTCTAGACTAGTTTCTTCTCTTTGCTACTGTGTGTGCAGGGAGGGAGAGAACCAAAGGGAACTGGCAAGTGGGTGAAAGAAACTTTCTCCTAGAAATGATCAGCAAGAGGAAGGACATATTACTCTCCAGAAAGACAGATTAACTAACCAACTCAAACAAAGCAGGTGCATGGGAGGCCTTGGTGCAATCTTTCCATGCCAAATTTGGAATGAGATGGAGTACAACCCAAATCAAGAACCAATGGAAGAGGATACGGATGAATGCCAAAAAGGACTACTCAAACTTTGCCAAGTAGTCCAGAAGAACAGGAGGAGGGCCTCCTCCACCTGAACCAAGCCATTTCAGCTTAATCGTGAAGGAATATGCCCATACGATTTCATTCAACTCAAGAACTTTTCGATGATGACAATACCGAAGAAGACAACATCGCGATAATTTCCCTCTTTTCCATGGTAACTGGCCGTGACAATCTTCACGAGTAGGTAATTTAACCTTAGATCTAGATGTGCAAATTTAACAAATAAAATCACTCAAATTGCTAAAGTTTGGTTATTATCAATCATTCTCCTCGGCGACCATCCCCGCTTCACCATCTAGAGAGAACTACATTTAACAAAAACTCCTATACATCACTGGATAGCGTACGTGTTGGTGATTATTTTCTGACAATTTTCTAGAGAAATCAATAATTTTTCATCTCAATTTTGGAGCCTTTTGTGACTCTTTTTTGTTTTTTCGCTCTATAAGAACTTTTGAATATCAACAAGGTATTCGTGTATCTGCTCAATTTTCATAACAATAAAAAACATTCCGTTAACAACCATCACTTTCATCAGCTTAGCTTACTTTACGCATCCTCATCACATCTTTGGTTGCAACGCGCTTCATCATTCGCTCAGCTCAATTATTACGTCATATCTCTAGTGTTACATCAAACTTTAAGTCACCTGTCATGGCAAGTAACTTTCACGTACTAGACAATGAAGTGTCAATGAAGTCGATGAAGTCTACTCTAAAGGACTCAGTTTCGGAAGCTGTTAGCTACGCTATGGTTACCAGCGTTAGCTCAAAGAAGAGGCAGTCTTCGACAACGCCCTTGTCACCAGGACTGAAGCTAAACAACGATCTGATTGCTGACCTAGTGCGACAGGTTATTGAGGTCCTGCAACCCATCATTATCAAGACCGTGGCAACTGCAGTGACTGCGGCCATGGATTCCGTCATGGAAGGCTTGAAGAAATGGACTCCTCCTCCTCCTACTCTGTCAGCAGCAGCATCGATCCGCCCAGACCAACGTTTAAAGATTTGAAATGGACCTTCTAGAACAATATAGCCGTCGCAAGAACATAAAGATTTATGGTCTGCCTGGTCTGCGTGATAATGCCACCGAAGAAATCCAGGTCGCAAGTTTTAAGTGAGGAATTAGGAGCTGGGCCTTGTGGGAGCAAAATTGACATTGCTCTCTTTTCAAGGAGATACAGACTCTGTTGTACACCTTGACTGGCAAGCTGGAGCTCCTTAGGGCTGCGGTGCAGGAAGTGAGGGAAGGGCAGACAGACATCCTCCGCTCTCTATCCTTCCTGGATGAAAAATTGGAGGGACTTGAAGAGACGACACAACGATTGGAAACCAGGTCAGCGACCTCAATCTCAGGGTACAGCACCTTGATCAGTACCATAGGAGGATCAACTTGGAGCTGGCGGGAATGGCAGAGAGCAGAGAGGAGAGGCCACAGATGTTAGCTTTGAAGGTCACCCAATGTGTTGCCCCTTCGCTGAAGGAGAGCGATATCGACATCGCACATCGGCTGGGTTCTCCAAGGTCTGTGGCAGATCGTTGACCACGATCTATCATTGTAAGACTGAACAGTCTACAATGGCTGCAAGAAGCTGAAGGATATTACAACCAGGGACATCGGTATTCATGGCAGCACAAACAAGTTCTACATAAACGAGAACCTGACGAGCGTTACCCGAGAGCTGCTCGGAATCGTGAATGTCGAGAGGAAGAAGGCGGGCTTCAAATTTGTGTGGACCCTCAACGGAAAGATACAAGTCCTGAGCTTATGAAGTTTGATGGTGACCCATTGAAGTATTATGAATTTGTACAGTCATACGACTGTATGATTGGCGACACCTCATTGTTTGTCCAGTAGTGGCAAACTGATGAGACTGTTTCATTGTTTCAAAGGAGCAGCAAAGAAGGTAGTTCAATGCTGCATGATGATGACACCAGATCAAGGCTACCTAAGAGCTAGGGAGCTCCTTGCCGAGAGATTTGGTGATAGCCATAAGATCGAAGAAGCCTGGTTGAGGCGAGTTACAGATGGCCAAGCTGTATTAAACAACTGTAATCAGCTAATAGAGTTTGCTGAGGAGTTGTAGACTTGCACAGAGACCCTCAAGGTTTGACGTTGCATTAAATTATTAGAGAAAAAAGACGATCGTTGTACTGTTCTCGACTTTTTGCTCCCTTTTCTTCCTACAACTGCCCCCATGCTCCCCCCCCCCCCTTGGCTATGCGCCTGAACTGCGGAACTCTTATGTAACCACCTCACTCACAACAATGAACTAGATAGAACTTCAACTGCGCGCAGTCGAAATGATGCCTCCGTCATAGAGCAATTTTACAAACCAAAACAGAAGAAATTTTTCAAATTCAAGTAATCCGTTAACAGGTTCTCAGAATATCGTGATTACAAGCAATTTCTCATGTACATATATGACCCTTTGATCTTTGACCTCATGACCCTAAAATCTACTCAGTGCATTGGCTCTGCAAGATGTCCAGAGTTAAATAGTAATCCATCTGTCAGTTCTAATGAAAATGCGTTCACAAGCTATTTTTGCATACATAATGAGCCGCATGACCTTTGACCTTGACCTCATGACCCCAAAATCTAATCAGTTCATCGGCTCTGCAAGTAACATACATGACCTAAGTTTGGCAGGAATCCATCAATCGGTTCTTTAGATAACGCGATCACAAGCTATTTTTGCATACATAATGAGCCCTGTGACCTTTGACCTTTGACCTCGTGACCCCAAAATCTAATCAGTTCATCGGCTCTGTAAGATACATACATGACCAAAGTTTGGCAGGAATCCATCAATCGGTTCTTCAGATAACGCGATCACGAGCTGTTTTTGCATACATAATGAGCCCTGTGACCTTTGACCTTTGACCTCGTGACCCCAAAATCTAATCAGTTCACCGGCTCTGTAAGATACATACATGACCAAAGTTTGGCAGGAATCCATCAATTGGTTCTTCAGATAACGCGATCACGAGAACGGGACGTACGGACGGACGGACGGACAACCCGAAAACATAATGCCTCCGGCTACTTCGTAACGGAGGCATAAAAATGTGAATTCTGCAAGGAAAGGTTGGAGTTTTTTGGCCATGTACTAAGTGCAGATGGGGTATCACCGGACCCCAAGAAAGTGCAAGCGATAATCAACGCATCAGATCCTGCACCTCAGTCGCATCATTTAAGAGAAATCTAAAAACGCATTTGTTTTCTTTGTAATTATTATTTTTATAGTGTAATGCACTTGGAGAGCATATAATTATTCTTTTTTTCATTTACTAATGTAAAGCGCTTTGAGCATGTTTATGTAAAGGCGCTATATAAATATCAATATGTATGTATGTATGTAGCCATCTAGTATTCAGGAAGTGTGCAGTCTTGTAGGACTTATCAACAACTGAGGCCAATTCATTCCTGACCTAGCAACGCTTTCTACTCCTCTTGGTAACCTGACCATGGAGAAAGTAGAGTGGCAGTGGACCAAAGAGCATCAGCAAGCCATGTGTGATGTCAAGCAACGCCTTGCAGCAGGATGTACAAATGCATTCTATGATCCAGAGAAAGATACCCAGCTTCGCGAGATGCCAGTCTAGTTGGAATTGGTGCTGTGCTGGCACAGAAAACCAGGGATGGAAAGCCCTCCGTAGTTGCGTTAGCTATTCGATCACTCACACCAGTAGAGCAGTGATATTCCCAGATAGAGACAGAGGCCCTGGCGATAACAGGGGGATACCGCATTTTCACCTCTAAATCTATGGCAACACTTTCAAAGTGGTTACTGATCATAAGCCTCTGGTGACAACCCTTGAAGCATGTCAGGGTGAGCTTTACATGTACAAATGTAACTAACTAAAGTGAGGCATTTGTGTTGTGCCGTTTTGTGTTGTATTGTCCTGTGTTGTACCGTGTTCTGTATACATCCATTTACTTTATTGATATGTTATTACTGTATGCGATGTCGTTGATTCAATAAAATCAAAAATACAAAAACAAAAAGCCTCTGGTGACCATCTTCAACAATCCTCATAGCAAACCTCCCAACAGAAAATTTAAGCTAATATTCCAAATCTTCCTGCACAAATTGAGGCCTCTACTGAAGAATTTATTGTCGACGGAAAGCTTTCTTCAGAAAAAAGTCAAAGGTTGAAAAGAAAAGAAGGAATATGAACTTTGCCATCAAAGAAAACGTAATCTAAAGGAGGCATACACCAGCGAAAAAAGCAAGAGAAAGATGCCCTCTCAAAGAGAAGCGAGCTTTGCAAACACTTGCAGGCAAATGTTTTTAACAACACTTTGGATTTACAGACGAGTTAAAACTATGATGAGGCCATGTGGTGTCATTGAAGATGAGCGTAGAGGAGGGCTACAAACTGTTAAGAAAGATGAAGAACTTTGGGAGAGTGTAAAATCCCACATTAACTGTTTCTCCATATGGAGTTACACTACTGTCCTTCATGTTACTGCTTTTCATATCTTTAAGGCACTCAAATTAAATCACTTGATGATGTGGAAAACGACTTGAAAATTAATTTGACTATGAAGAAGATGAAGACAGTGATATCAAAATGCTTCGCATCCCAAGATATATAGTCAGTACAAAATACGACCCATATTGAAGTGCCTTATTGGGATAGCACCTTGTGGAAGTATTTCAACTCTGTCAAGACCAGCAGAAGCAACACGTTAGATAAGAAGTTGGTCAAGATGTCAAACATTGTAGACAAGTTTGAGGAAGGGGATACCACCTAATATAATAGGTTTGTAACATTAAATTGAAAATTCCTGTGTATTTCTTGTTCATAATCATGCAGTCAATAGAATGGCACTATTGTGTGTGGATGATCTGCGTGGGGTATGTGAGGCCACTCCTGGAGTATGCGTGTCTTGTGTGGAACAGTGGACTCACAAAACAACAGATTGCATCTCTAGAAAGGATCCAGAGGAGAACCCTAAAAATCATCCTAGGTCCTCGTTTCACATCATATGATGCACTGGACTTGCCATCTCTACCTAATCGAAGAAAATATTTATGTCTTTCCTTTGCACAAAAACTTGTAAAGAACGAAAAGATGTCTGACCTCATCCCTTGACCCCAAGATGTCGGCAGAACCCTGAGAAACAGTGGGGTCAGGCAGCAAGTACAATATCATACCTCATTGACTTATTGAATTGAATTTAAATTTAAACTGGAATTTTGACACATCTTCTGTGATATTTTGATGTAAAGTTCGAGCTGGTACATTTTCTTTTTTTAATTTTCCTAATTTAATTCCCTGCAATTTTGTGTTATACTATTTGATCAAACTTGGAAATAACTCTTAAATTGACTGCAATGTTTCACGAAAGGAACTTTAAGATAATTATTTTAACATCATGTTTTTATTACATGTTATTACTTATTTTGTTTCCTGTAATTTCGATGTTTGCTTTTTCTATTGTACAAAATCTGTAATTCAGCTTTTGAGCCGCGATTGATTTTTATTTCAATAAACTATAACTACTACTACTACATTTATTAATGCTTTTGAATAATAGGTAGATGATAGGCTAGCGTATGGTGATTCATATTTTAGAAGAATCAGCTCTTGAAGGATGCCTCACAAATTAAAGGGGTCGATACTTCTGCCTCCTTTAATTAAATTCAACAGAGCCAATAAGTCATTGCATATTCATGAGTCCCTAGAAAATGTTAGTAACAATTGTATACACATGCAATACAATTCAAGATTCATGATATTGCATTTAACAATAACCATAAAAACACAAAAAAAATAATCAATAGATCTATTGCAGAGCACTTGTATAAAAATCATTTTTGAATCGACCCTGAAACAAAGGTATCATTATGTGAACAGATCAATAAATTACTTCTATTAAAAAAAAGGGCACTCTCTATCATTGTGCTAGACCAGTAAGCTTTTCGCTGACCTCCCAGAGTTTCCTCGCTACCCCATCATCTCTTGCCTTCGCTGATGGAACTACAGGACGACAGTTGTCAAAGTACTGACCAGTGACCCCGTTGACCTCTCCCGATACAGCCAGGTAGAGAGAGGTCTGTGCTCCTACCTCAGGATCCTGAAATGAAAAGAAATTTAACAGAAAAAACAATGAAGTTAGAACCTTTTGTAGGAAGCAGGAATTATAAATGCTCAAATGAATCAGATTTTGTCTGGAAAAAGTGATATCACTATCTTACTTCTACCATATTCCAGCAAATTATTTTTCACCCGATATGAGGATACATAAAACATTTTTTTTTAAATATAGATTTTCAGTATTTATAAACTGTATGGAAACCGATATTTTGTTTTAGCGAGGAGGCCACCTGGAAATTAAGTTGGTCTTAATAGAAGCAGAAAAGTTTGAGAAACGGGTCGGTGAAAGTGAGAGCAAAAACGGTTTGAAAAATAAGAAAGTTATGAATTTTTGAAGGCGCAATCAATCAAACGCAAATTGGTAACTATGACATATCACGCAAGGTACCTTCCAATTCACCCTTTACTAAAATCAAATTTATTTATTTAAAAAATTGTATATTTTGCCTGGACATTCACCCCAAATACAATTCTTGCAAATATGTTTTTATACAACCCCGTATGAAACATGTCTATTCGATAACTAAGAAACAACTTTCCTATTTAGAATTGGACATTATTCAAACTTTCACTAATTTGTTTCTCTCATTTTCCTGCTTTTAATAAAACCAACTGAAATTCAGAGTGGACTTTCTTTAGAAGTGCCTCACAGTGAACAATAGTGTGTACTGCAGCATTAATAAAAGAAATTATCCAAACAAGTTTAAAATTTTTCTGTTAATGCAAAAAATCTGATACACATTGCTTTGCGGACTTATTTAAAATCAGTGTGCTTTAATAGTAGTACTAACCTTCCAGAAAAGAGACCCAAAGATGAAAGAAATAACTTTCAGGTGTGGTCTATAGTTAAGAAGAGCTGTCCTCACAGTCCCAGGGTGAAGACAATTAACAGTTATACCTGAAATTGAATAGAAACAAAAGTTGGAATTACTCTCAAATACTCTCACTCATCCATGTAAAAGTAGAAGACTTAAAGCCCCACTGCACTACACTTATAGCTACTTGCGCCCTCTATATAGCAAACAATGCCTACTCGGTGACCGCTGGTCCCCCATAATCCCCTTTTTCTTATGTTAATCGAGAGCTGATTTGATGAGATAACCATTTGCCAGTGACCTTGCGGCCATTGCGGGGAGGTCTAATCCCTTCTGGCCAAACTAATGCAGGGGCTTTAAAACTAGAGTCCCGGATTGCAGTTGAGAGGGGGCAATTTTCACAATATTACTCTTTTGTAAGGCCAGTTAGTAATTGTATGAAGTGCTTTGTTTCCTTGGTAAAGGGTTCTTGTATGCAACAAATTCAACACTTGCACCAATCATTATTATTCAAATAAACACATTTTAAGCCATTGAAACTATCTACAATCTCCATTACTGAATTAAGTAATGAAGTAATCTTAAATGGAAATGTCACTATAAATCATTCATCCGTCAAAATCATCTAATTTAGTTCTTTGGAAACACTTTGCACACAGAATGAGAAAGAATAAACCATTCACAAGTATCTCTATTATTCCTACCTGTTCCCTGTAATCTGTTGCTCAGTTCTCTTGTGAAAAGGATGTTAGCTAGCTTGGTGTGTCCATAGATCGTATAGCTGCTGTAACTCCTCTCCGCGCACAGATTATCAAAATCAATGCTACCCATTGTATACACAACAGAGCTGACATTGATGATACGACCAGGACCAGTCTTCTTTAACACGTCTTTCAAGAATGAAACCGAAAAAATACTACATTGGGAATTTCTCTCAAAAATATTATGTAGTGTTTCAAGAACTTACTTAGCCTAAGTGGGCATTTACAAGACCTCTGTATATAAATGAAATTACACAAAGTGAATCTACTCTTGCATTGAAGAAGCAGCCATCACACAATTTGTCCTTTTTGCACATTTCTTATTTCAAACACATGCATGCATATCATATCATAGATCAGCATTAACTGATGGCCACAATCCTGTTAGGTTACTAATAACATCAGTGGAATATATTGTGGTGTGGTAAATACACATGTACATATCAATGCACAAGTTTGTTTTCATTCTGCAGAATGAAATGAATTGTAAAAAAATGAACTGAAAATTTCATTGGTGTACTTATTTCTTGTAATACTTACCAAGTAGTAGGTTTGTTAAAAGAAATGGTCCAAAATGGTTTGTGGCATATGTCAATTCCAATCCATCCTCTGTTGTGGTCTTTTTGGCAGGAGCTGCCCATAGAAAAATAAAGAGCCCATAGAAAATTAACAATGAATGGAAGAAAAGTGCAATCTACAGCCAAATTCATCCAACTAAAAAGAATCAAGGCCTACCATTATTTTCAGAGGAAATAAATGCTTTCCTTACAGGCGTCAATTACACTAGGGGTCTACAAGGTACACACCATTCAAATTTCTTCAATCCTTTTTTATAAGTTGATTTGTTGAACAAGATATCACTTGTATAGTTAAAGATAGGCATACAAAAACCAGAATTTTAACTACTTTGTAGATGAAGAGTCCGTTTTAAAGACATTGTTTAACAATGTCAAATCTGAGATGCATGGCCCTACTTGTTATTAGTGTCTGTGATAAGCTGTAATATTGTAGCCCTTAAAAAATTGCACTTCAAAATGATCAAGAAGTGCCTCAAATCTTTGAGTGACCGGTTTTACCATACTCGTTTTCCCCAATAGACTGTAGTGTTATGAAAACCGTTTGGTAAACGGTTTAAAAAAATTGTAATTCCAATCATAAATATCTTGATAATCAGACAAGTCATGGGGTTCCTGACTGACATAAACGTTTATAATTATCATTGCAGCACAAGCTAAATCCAGGATTTTGTTTCAGAATCTGAGACAAAGTTATCGGATCCCTTTAACTGTAAGGACCCCACTATCTCAATGGAGCTATCATTCCATGTGAGGTCTTTCAAGTTTCAAAGAGCCCACTGCCTTTTGTGGTAAACGTAAATTTGAGAACTGGTAATAAAAAACGTATTGACAACAAAACTGTTAATTTAAGGTCATAAAATGATTGTTGAACACTGAAATATCAAATGTAACCAATAATTTTCTATTATTTTGACACATTCTGAAGAATTTGGGTGTTAAAACAACCCTCATATCCTTTTCATGGCCAAAACTGTTGAATGACTTGTTTGAATCTTGTAGCGGTCTATTAAACACCCTCTCATGGCTGAACAAAAAAACAATTGTTGGCAGAGAAGAAAAGCCCAACTCTTACCAAGCATTCCAGCATTATTAATAAGAACATCTAGTCTATGTTCCTCCTGCTTGAACTCCTGCACAAAGGTACGTATAGACTGAAGTGAGGACAGGTCCAACTTCATCACCGAGATGTTCGAGTAGCCAGTAGCAGCGATGATTTCATCCCGAGTTGCAGCTCCCTTCTCAACATTACGGCAAGCAATGATAACTCTTGCCCTCTTTGCAGCAAGAAGTTTGACCGTTGCCTTACCAATACCTGTTGCAGAAATAAAATTTAATTTAAGATTTAACCTGGCTGTGCATGTGGGAAATTCAAACTTTAAGCAGTAATAACAATAAAAGAAAATTTGGATAATGCAACATTCAAACATAATCCCTATTCTAGAAAAAGGATCTCAACCATAAAAATGTAGGAAAAATAGATTAAAACAGTTGCTGGTCAAGTACAAATCCTTTCTCTTTGAGTGAAACAAAATCCTTATTCTAGGAATTAGCTTGTAAAAGTTCCATACAAAACTAAATATTTTTAGAAACAAATCAAAGTTTTGTAGTGGTAAAATCAAGTTTGATATTTGTCAACAAAAATAAAACTAATCATTTAAACTTTACAAAAACGAAAAAGCTCTCTTCTTCATTTTCAATTGCAGTTTGATCTAGATCTAGTCATATATTTTATAAAAGTTGCCCCTTGTTCACAGAACACAGGGCAATTTCTGAAGAACCATCAGGGGCAATTTTCTAAAACAAATAATGACAACTAGACTATTTACACAAGTAAATTTCGTTAGCCTCTGATTTGGGTAAGAAGGTATAGGAGCTGACCAATGGCACTGCATATTTGAGCTTACGTTACCTCTTTAGACTGAATTTTTCTGTCTCTTTCGTTCGTAAGCCTCTGATTTGGGTAAGGTCGGCTCCTCTCTTTAGGAGCCGACCTAGACCGAATTTTTCGTCTCTTTAGAGTTTAGAGAGAGCCGCCGACCCTACCCCAATAAGACTTAGAGTAAAGTACCCGGTAATCGGTCAGCTCCGGTTTTCGGCCAATTGGTTGGATACATGGTAAAATCACTTTAAAATACATCGCATAATAGCATAACACATATCCCACACATACCATACCATGCCAGTGTCACTGAAGAACCACATTTGCAATGAAAAATATATCCTAAAATATCACATTTTAGCGATGTAATCGGCGGTCCCGCTACCCAAATCTGAAAAATCGAGTTTCTTACGCGTGTATGTAAGAAATATGGGTACCATAAAATGAGCTTTATTTCAAGTATTTTTCAGATATAGAGCCCGATTTTGTGCTGGTCGCAAGCTCAAAAGTATCTCATCGCATGTATTAAATCAATGCAGCCGCACACCGCGACGCACACACGATATGTCCGTCTAATTCAGATTCCAACTTCCGATCACCGCTGTGCCTGTATTCGGCAAGGCGAGCACCCGGGAGCTCCGGGGTGGGATACCTGCTCCGCCCGCTTGTGCTATACATCAGCGCAGAAACGCACGGCGCGCGCGAGCGCTTCCTATTGACTTTGTACATGCGGCCGTAAACTGAAACGCTCGGCCGATAACCGGCTCCAAAACAGTGAAAATTGAAATGAATATTGTCATGGCAATTCGTGATTTTTTGGGGGGATTCTTTTTTTGTTTAAATAATAATAATATTTGCTTCATGATTTGAACAAGAAATGATAATAAATAGGAAGTAAAGAGTCCAATAAATAGGATTTTGTCTTAAGTGGCCGAAAACCGGGTACTTTACTAGAGGCTAACGAACGAAAGAGACGAAAAATTCGGTCTAGAGCCGACCTTACCCAAATCAGAGGCTAACGAACGAAAGAAACATAAGCTCAAATATGCAATGTTAATTTCATAATCATGATAATGTGAATACTGCCTACGCCTCGCCACGGTACCACTACCAGTACCACTACAATCAATTTAAATAAATAACTTCAATCTTCATATTTAATTCTTAATCTTTAATTTTAACAAGATCAACTGGGCCTCGGCTTAATTTCTGATCATTTTTTTGTGGTGGGGTATTCTGAAGTTGCTCCTATCATTTTTTAGAAGATGAGCGACTTGTACAAAACATTTAACATGTAATATTTAGGATTTTAGACCCATGATTACAGGCCCATCCTGGATCGGAGGCCAAAGCCTAACTTCCAAAGTCCACTCGCGCTCGAGGCGCGCGCGGGCTTTGAAGAAGGTAGCGGGCACTGATGAGACTAGTCAGCCGAAAGTCACGGCGGCCCTGCCGTTTCACTCACCGTCACTTCCACCAGTAACGAGTATTGTCCTTCCTTCCATTGTACAACCTTCAACTGGGGCAAATGTCTGAGTAACTCGGATGTACAGGCGAATTGCAAGTGTCACAAACACCGTGACACCTACAATTGTCGTAATATTATCGATGAACACCATTTTTAAAGTTGATTCTTCAGGGAATGCAGTGCAGACGGTCACTCTCAGTCAGATCATATCTATCTGGCGCGTACACGTAGATTTGTTTCAGCCGCAGCGAATATTATGTTTCGGATTAAGATGGTATGCCAGAAAGATAGAAGAAATATTAAAGGTAATACAAAGTTTTGGGAATTTTTGAAAATTTGATGGTGGTGATTCTTTTCAATTTTGATATATTTGAATGCCCCTGTGGATGTAATATAAGCACTAGAAAATTTAGCCCCTAAAACAATTCTGCTTTAGAGAAAAATTGAATATAAAAATTTACTGGTGCTCCCGGTAAATTCTGATAAATTTCAAATAGCCCCGTACGGCCGTACAATGGTAGCTGCGACCATGAACATTTCAGAATATGTAGTTGTGGTATATAATTTCCAAACGGGAATAGCTAATCGGTCGATTTTAGTCAAGAAACATTGTTTTATAGCTTAATTAATATCTTGACCTTGAGAGGGAGCTATATAACTTAAAGAGTTTATTATTTATAATTTCATAACTTTAGAATCGATTTCAACCGCAACAACGATCATTGAATATTGTAGGATCGCATATGCTTCCAATATGTTCATTTGAACCAAATTCATGACCCCATACCAAAACTTTGTATTACCTTTAAGGGGTCGTGCAAACAATCGGACGCGGAGACCCGATGAAAAAAGATGATTGATATGATTCCAAGAAAGCTGATTAAGCAGGATTAAGATTTAATAAACAAATACTTATTCCTGCATTCTTCTCACTTAAATAATAGGCATGCCCCACCCCCACCCCCGCTGCCAACTTATAGGAATGGCAATTTACCCTTAAACAACCCCCCCCCCCCCCCGCCCCCAAATTAAAAAAAAGACAATTGCATCATTATAGCCTTCCCTGAATCTTGCCAGACATGTCTTAGGGCAAACAAAGAAAATGTATAATACAGAAGAAGATATTTTTTTCATATCTTGCAGCATGCACTTCAAAAGTCAATAAAGTGATTTTCTTTACATTCATTATGCAGCCTAAGGGTGGAAGGGGAAAAAATACATACAATGGAATTCCCAACAATCAATTCAATTGGATATATAACAAAATACACTGGACTTTCTAATAATGAAACTCAAAAACAAACTATACTAGTAGTATATATGTTTCAAGCTTTTTAATACAAGACGTAAATAAGACGAGATATTTACCAGTTTCTGCTATCAGGGTGCATGATCATTTATTGCATATCTTGAAAGAATCACACCCAATGATTTAAGGTTTCATAATAATATGTACATTCCTCACCACTGGAAGCTCGGCAGCTGGAGATGGCTTTCTTCCAGAAGCTTTGGTATTCAAGGTATTCAATTCATTAACTTTCATGGGCCATTTTGTCAAGTTATACGTTTTTTAAAATAAATATATTTCATGATTGAACTGTCCATGTATTAAACCAATCACAAATGTCATGTCATCATTTTCACTTCCCGAACCACACGCTTCTAGTTGCCAGCCTCATTCTAACTTGCTCTTTCATATTTTGTGGCTCTTCAAGCTCCTTTTTCTTAAAGATTATTTTTATTACACTTATTATTTCAAATTAAACAATAACAAATAAAAAGGATCGAGGCAAGTATAATTAGAGTTTGTAAACAATAGAAATGCAAATTCGATTAGACTCTGAATCATATTGCAGCCACTTTGAGAGAAAAATCGTGCATATAAATTGAGGATTCCCCTCTCTTGATTTTCATCCTGAATAATCAACTCAGAATATCTTGGCTTACCAATAGAAATTTGTCTTTGAATAGCTTATCCTTCATAATAACAAATTAATGTAAATGCAGCATTGTTTCAGATCAGTGGATATATATATATGTAGGCCTACATCATACAGGCTTATGAATTTAAAAGAAAATATACCAATTTTTACAGAGATTATGTATAACATACCATGTGATATCTATTGAATTACACCAATTTGAGAAAATGTAGCGGTATACTGTGTCTGGCATTGGAACAGTCAGAATTGTTCTATTAGAAATATCATTTTTATAAAATATCATTTCAGGTTCAAAATATATACATGTACAATTTGTTTATTAGTATCATTTCAATATAAGCTTAGAAATTCAATACTTGAACATTATCTGTAAGACATCACATTATTCCAGCTAAAGCCAGCTAGGGTAATAATGATTGTGAGCCCTTTGGAAGAACAGTACAAGTTCTGCTGAGATTAATCCGGCTACCCTGTGTAAATATAAAGATCAGAGTAGTAGCAGTAGTGTTTATAAGTAGTAGTAGTAGTACTAGTAATATAGTGATGTCACTGCCATTACTTTTCTTCCACAGTTGCCTACAGATACAGATGCTGCAAGCTGACATATTCCATTTTAAGATATCAGTTATGTCTAATAAAATGTTTTTGCACTACATTAAACCATATATATTAAAAGCATAAGAGCAATATTTGATTCATAAAGATATTTGTACACATATGCATAGTCGACATTTATAATGCATCTTTTTGAAATTCAAGTGCTTCAATAAAACCAAACGGAACTTCATTAACCCTTTCGCGACAATCATTCAACATTTAGCTTATAATTGTACATTGACCCTGGAGAGTAAATATTGTTTGATAGATAAAGTTCAGTTAAGAGTTCATCATACCGGTGGTACTATACATATATACATGCATGATTATTAGAAATTGTGTGTACAAAGGGTTTATTTTCAGGAAAATTGACAAACATTGAATTGAAATGTTGAAAAAGGGGGGAGGGGGGGGGGGGGTGCATGTATATGTATTTCTTCTTTTAAAGAGTGAGCACAACATTTCACAAAATGGCCTTGGTCATATTTTTTGATCATGTGTTATACCTTTGAATGGGATCGGTAACACCACAAGGCCTATCATTTAGGGGCCTATAAAGACACTGCTTGCTTTAAGGGATAGGAAACAGAACACACATCTTGTATGATTTGCTTGTGGGTCACATATGAATGGCCCAAATCACTGAGAATACTGGTAGTTTCTAAATTGAATGGCCCTGCATATACTCATACATGTCGATCTAGTTCTTTCATAATTTGCTTATTTGGCCCTCAAAGGGAACCAGGATCTTTGAAAGAGGTTTTCTGCTTATATCTGGAATTCTAAGAGGTTTCTGATCTCCATTCACATCTACAAAGACATGAACACACTGTCCAACAGAGCATGCCATTTCATCATGACCACCAAAGCAACCCGTTTCATTCTTCTCTAAGAGAACACCATCCACTGATAAAGACTCTGTGAGCTTGCTCCTTGCCTCGTTCTCCGCAAAGATGCCCACAGTGTACGTCACGCTGGAATTGCCCAGTTTGGTGACAGCCATACCTGCCAGGATAACTTCAGGAAAGTTGAGCGGCTTCCTGAACGTGCCTCTGGTGTCGACCATGAACCCGACGATGTTCGGCTCATCGGGGTTCTTCTTCGGATGCCTGAAGCTGCAGTGTTTGTACAGGTAGTGGTTGATGACCGTGTCAAAGAAGGAGTAGTAGACAGCATTATTCACATGACCAAAACAGTCAGTGTCTAGAAACCTCGTCTGTATCGGAAGGAAATACTTATAAAATCCTTGTTGCCATGGTGATGGCACTGACTCTATCTCTGCCTTAGAATCACTCATGGTACGTCTGTTAACACAGAAAAGGTTTGAAGATCGAGCTTGGAAATGAAGACCTGGTAGGCAAAGGCTTCTAGTTACGGCAGGTCTACACTTATTCAATGATGCAAAGAGATTAACTGCACCTAACATGATGGAGTTTAGTTCTCTCTCGAACTCTCAGCTAAGTATCATACCTGTAGAGAAATAAAGAGGAAAAATAAGCAGTTACTGAGATATATTTAACAAATTTTTAAAGGAGGGGGGTTACTATACCCGAGCTACCAAGTGTCACGCATTAGGCGTGACGTGATGCATTTCGAGGGTCTGAAAACGCTCTCACGCACGACGCGCGTGCTTGATTTCGAAAAAACGCTATACCTTAAACGTGTGTTATACCCTCGAACGCGCACTCGCGCGCCGAATCATGAAAATGTCCCGCATTGCCGATCTTTAAACTTGGCGTCTCTCACTGCTATACCCATGACTGCAATTTAGCAATTCTTGCTAGACGTACCCCTATAGAGCTAGGCTTCTAGGTAGAATGGCTTGCCCTAAATTCTGCAGTAAAAAGATTTAAATAATAACAGTTAGGTGAATGAAATCAATTAGGCACTTCACAATTAATGATGTACATTGTACGGTATGCATTACTAATGTTGTTAGATTACGAAAATGGCCTAGACCTCTTTAGCTATTCTATACCAATTAGAAATCTACCTCTGGTAGCTATAGTAATTACTGGCCAAAAAATAATCTTATTAAAATTTAAATTAATTTTGTGAGCTATAATAGTGGCTCATGCACGTCCAGGCATAATTAAAGGTTAAGTATTAGTACGGGATCTACAAGAGTACAATTTCCTATCCTTTCTCAGTATATCAGTAACGATGCATTGTAACTTGCAGTAAAATTGCATTTTACTTGATTGCAATGCTTGAATGCATGCACATATCGAGTTAGACACTACACTTGTATCTTCTTCAGTCAATTGAATAAAGTCTGTCTGACAACAAAACACACTCATCACTCAATCAATGCAGTTAATAAATAACCCTCTCTTTTGTTAAAATATCACACAAATTATGTCAAACTTTGCTATAGATCTACATCGAAATCATGGGAATACTCACACCAGCAAAGGGTCAAGGTTGTTAAGCTGTTTTATGTACTTGTTCCATGCATCCACACACGTCCACAGCTGAATTACATGTGCGTGGTTTCGCATGTAAACAAACAACTTACCCGCGTTCAGTACGTGCAGAGGGACCTAGCAGCCGACGGCACTGGCCTGGGCGCGGCGCTGGGCAGCTAGCCTGATATGAGCTTCAGCGCGGCTAGCTGTGCGCTGTGGTGTCGGCCCGTTGAACTCTGATCCGGTGCTGGTACATTATGGTGCTGAGATCGAGATCGAGGCATCCTGTGGGGTGCAGGCATCCATCTATACGGTGCATGCATGCATCTACCGTACCGTATACCTCGTACCGGTGTCAGACTTGGAGAGATTACTACTACTAGTAGTAGTAGTAGTAGTAGTACACTCAGAACTCGATCGAGGCAGAGAAGTATAGGCCTAAAGGAGGGGGTAGCTGGAGTAGAGAGGAGGAAAAGAGGGAAGAGGGTTTTGGAGTAGACTGTGTTTTAATAACAGAAAGACTTAAAATTTCAATTCTGTATTTAATATGTTGAGAAATATTTATCGGAAAAAAAAGCAATGCTTGTAATATGAGTCTTTGGGATGCAGGCACGTAGCCAGAGTTTGATGTTGGGGGGGGGGGGGGGGGGGGGGGCACAAACATGTAAAAGGGGTCTAAAAAGTTCAACCGATCTTGGAAGTTTTTTTGGGGGGCACGTGCTCCCCCCCCCCCCCCCCCCTCCCCCCCTGTGGAATCGAACAGAAAATGTTGGTCATGTTATTAAAGTATTGGTGTGCACTGCAAGGTTCTGGACTCATCAAATTATAAGAAATTTGGCCCAGTCTTGCTAAAAGTAACACATTGTACACAAAAAGATGTATATGGGTCTTATGAGACTACACGGGGTATAAAAATGTAGTCCTCTTTTTAAGCTTAAATATATACAGGTCATATTTTTGGCATTAATTTGAAGAGCCATATTTAATATACCGCTCGCTATTCGTAAGGATCGCTGTTCACAATCGGGGTTGTTTTCATAAGGGTCCCTAGGCCTATTCATAATACGAGCCTGAGATTGAAGATGAATAGTGACCCTCATCTCGTACCAGGCGCGTACGCAGGATTTTTTCAAGGGGGGGGGGGGGGGGGTAGTCTCGAAATTTGAAAAATTGACATTTTGCTCCGTTGAGGGGGGCGGGGGGGTAAGGTCAACTTTTTTAGGTCAGCCATTGGTAATTTTATTTTTCTTAATTAAAAACCAAAAACCAAAAAACTTACCAGGGGGGGGGGGGGGGGTTCCTCCAAAATACACACATAAAAAATACCAAAGGGGGGGGGTTCAACCCCCTAACCCCCCCCCCCCCCTGCGTACGCGCCTGTCTCGATCGTACTATGAATAGCGGTCCTTATAAGTAGTGACCATTTAAATTATGAATAGCAAGCCATACGAGTAATGACCCTCAATGTGAATTATGAATAGCGACCCTCATCTCACATTATATGGCGATCCTTATAGGAGTAACCGTCCTTATGCCGTTTTATGAATAGAGGTCCTTCCGTGACTTTGTATAGGACGTTCCACGTTATGAATAGCGGTCCTTACGAATAGCGGTCCTTATGACTAGCGAGGTTACCCCTTGAAAACGTTCACAAATTATTTTTCACCTCCGATCTCCTCAGATCTCAACCCTTCTCTATCTAGCTTTCATCATGATGTATCATCTCTGAGTTATTTGCGTCGCTTAATAGAGGTGGTGCAAGTATTAGAAATATTTTGAAAAGGCTAAAAATGATTAGGCCTATTATCATATCAATTTTTTACCTCCAAAATCACCGACAGATCCAAGGAAGCATCCAGGGAAGCATCATCCGATTGACTCACCCCACACCCCTTCCTCGCCAATGACTCCTTTATAGCGCTTAGAGACCTCGGTGGTAAGCACTTTATGAGCACCGTTTTTATTATTATTATTATTTATCTGCCACTGAAAAGGGGGACTTAAATATATTTTGGCAATTCTTGTGCAAATGGGCCCGGCAAACTTACTTGAAAACTGAAAAAAGTAGAATTAAAAGAAGAAGAGGAAGAAGATGAAGAATGAGAAAGAAAAACAGGATTTATCATAATTTTACAAACTTTGTAAAATTATGATAAATCCTGTTTTTCTTTCTCAGTTTAAAAGTCATTTATTCGTAAATTTATGATCGCCTTTCTGGACATCTTCTTTATCTTTTGGGTCAAATTGCGAATGGCAAATTTATTTAGTGAAGCAAATTTACGAACAAACCTGCTTCATAGAAACAGAATAATGTCGGTGTTTTCCCAGATATTAGCCCCTAATAGCAGAGTCGATTATGCAGAAGTAATCACCATGCCTAGGTCTAGGGCCCGGGGGTGGGAGGGGGGGGGGGGGGGTACTCAGATTTGGTTTGGACGGGGGTGTGCTGCTGAAGCCTGGAAACCCCTATCCATTTTTAAGGGTCATTTTGGGGGATTTTCCCGAAACCTGTAAAGCCCATTTTGGGCAATTTTAGGGTGTTGGTCATGCAAACACTCGTTAAAAAATGTATTTATGTTTAGGGGTATTTTTGTTGAAAATGGTACCCATGTTTAGGGATTTAAAAAAAAAAGACCCATTAGCGCGCCACACCCTGTATGTCTTAATATGTGAGTAGGCCTACCCCCCCCCCCCCCCCAGGGTCTGGGATAGGATACAGGCCCTATATTATATCCCCTGAAAATATATATAGGAGGGTTATACCGCCTAGCTATATTTGTGCTTATAAATATATTCCAACTTGTTAACCCCTTAAGGGTGTATCTCACTGAGCAGCGAATGCTTACGAACATTGCGAATTTGGATTCGCAATTAAAGGATTGGCAAATTGTTGCTAATCTTCGCAAAAACAGAAAATCAGGGTTCGCCTCTGAACGCTTGCAACTGTTTGCGGAAAAATAATTTCGCAAAGAAAATATGTTTGTGCGACAATGAAATCTGTTTGCGAACTTTCTTATACGGCCCCCTTCCCTGAAGCAAACAGAACTCGTAAATAATTGACCTCCTCCCCCTCCCTCCCCTCCCTCCCCCTCCCTCCCCCTCCCTCCCCCTCCCTCCCCCTCCCTCCCCTCCCTCCCCCTCCCTCCCCCTCCCTCCCCTCCCCTCCCCTCCCCTCCCCTCCCCTCCCCTCCCCCTCCCCTCCCTTCCCTCTCCTCCCCTTCCTCCCCTCCCTCCCCCTCCCTCCCCCTCCCTCCCCCTCTTCCCCCCTCCTCCCCATAACCTCCATAGTATACGCGCGCCATGATCAAAATAGGAGCGCGAACACTTGTTTTCCTTTTTTTATTATCAACTGAACTGTACCGTACCAAATAATATCTTGATGTTGATGTCGGCAATCTCGAATAAAATCTTCTCGTTAAAAGAAAACAACGTGAGCTTTGTTTTGCATCGATAAAATACAGCTTATGAAGTACGTTAAGTATATCGTTTAAAATATTTTATGTGGTATGTGATACTGATAGCACTGTTTGTGTTTGTTTGGCAGCAATAGCTAGCGCGCGGCTAGTGTGATGTTGACGGGGTGCGTACCCAGCGCGGCGGCATCATGCCGTTGTGTGCGGAGAGTTCCCCCGCAGGAGTGCAGATGCTTCGCTTCGGCTTTTAATAGGCGCATGCACGCGCACTCGAGCTTCCGATTTCGGAAGTCTTCATGTTATTTGTTAATGTTTCCGAGTTTTACGAAACGAACTCCATGACACTTGACAGTCGACAGTCATATCTTTGTCTGTGACCTACACGCTACAGTCAGAGATGTCGGACAACCTGTGTGTTCTTGTCGTTAGTCTCTGGTGACCGACCTTGTCAAACTCAATCAAACTAAGGCTTTGCTGAAGTCCATGACAAGGACATCAGTTTGCAGACCTAGCTCCATGTTCTTGTGGAGGTCACTAACGAATCCCAGTAGTTGTTGCTCGCAGGATCTCTTTGGTCGGAACCCATGTTGGAGGGGGTGGAGGATGTCCTTTTCATCGCCATGCCTCATGATGCTACTTGGAAGGATGTGCTCCATCACCTTGCAGCAGATACATGTGAGGGAGATTGGGCGATAGTTGCTAGGATCGGTTCTGTCGCCTTTCATGTAGGCGGGCACCCCGTTTGCTTTGTGCCAGTCATCTGGTATCTCGCCGGTGTCATACGAGAGTCTGTAGATGATGCATAAGATTGGAGCGATTACTCTGGATAGCTGCTTCAGAATGCGTGGGGTGATCCCATCGGGCCCTGGCGCTATGTGGTTTGAATTTCTTAGGCATCACCTCGATACCCTTCACGGTTATCACTATGTCAGGCATCGTTTCGTGTTCAGAAGTATCTGGCAACAGATGAGGAGGTATTGGAATTTCCTGTGTAAAAACCTTCTTGAACTGTCTATTCAGGGCATCAGCTTTCTCAGCTGGTTCACTGATTAGCAGGCCATCAGATTTGAGTTCCTCAATTCCAGCGCTGTCAGTTCTGTTATGCTTGATGAATTGCCAGAATCTCCTCATGCAGTTGTACTTCCCTGGACCTTCGTCATCATCTTCAACAGAAGTAAAGATGGACTTGACATACATGTACAAGTAGTTCCAGTAAGCTTTCCTGAGTGCAGATTGGAGTGTTCTTTTGAGATCACGGAGCCGCTCTTCCAGAGCATATGGAACGAGGCCCTCTCTCTTCCGGAGGTGTCTGCACTCGTTGCTCAGTCTGTCACGTTTCATGATGAGTCGTCTGATGCTATTTGTCACCCATGGTAAGTTGGCTTTGTGTGGAGTCAGCTTTTGAGGAATGAAGTCATTGATGCCCTTCTCAATGCCACTCTTGAAGATGAGCCATAGTTCATTCACAAAGGCATATGGTAGTTTAGCCTCTATCTCATCTCTGACTGCTTCCATGCTCTCACCAAACTTCTCCCACTCAGCTTTGCTGTAGAGTAAAACTTTCCTCCGCATGTGGTGCCGCCTGGTTGGTCTCACATCTAGCTTGACGAGAGGGCAATCATGGTCAGACACTCCTGGGACAACGGTAACTTCATTGACTACAGTTGGATTGCTTACAAGGAGTAAGTCAAGTGTGTTTTGGTATCTGGTTGGTTCAGTAACTACTTGGGTGAGGCCTTGGTCATCAAGGAGAGATCCAAGCCTGCGGTGGAGATTGGGATATCTGCAAATGCCGACTTGTTGGTTTCCCCAATCCCATCCCGGTAAGTTGAAATCACCGCCTATTACAACAGAGTGGGTTGGGCTCAGTCTTGACAAGGACCTTTCGAGCTCTGTGAGGCTCTCTTCATCTCCCTTGTGGGGCCTGTAGAAGGCAGCAACATGGAGAGTCTTGGCTCCTGGCATGCTGATCTTGCACCAAATGAGCTCGCAGTCAGTTTCTAGTTCAACTTCTCTGGATGCCAAAAGATCCTTCCTGATCGCAAGGAATACACCGCCATGGGGATCGTTGGGTCTGTAAAAATTCTATGCTGACTATAATGAGTACGAGCTAGACTTTTACTCACCACTGTCTTTTGTTGTGTAGAAACTTGAGAGTGATCCTATATATGTAGTATGAAGATGACAATGGCGATCGCGATGTGTGTTGATCAATATACAATGTCGAGTGTAGCACGTTGAAGAAGAATTGTAGAAATTGACACTCCTAAATGTTGGGGAACAGAGGGAGTGTTCGTAGCAAATGTCCCCGACGACTATATACAAAATACTAGACTGAAGACTGAAGAAGTGGAGTCTAGTTGTGGCAAGAGAGTCAGCATAGAATTTTTACATTGGTGACCCCGACGTGATGATCTTACGAGATCATGCAGGCTAAGTCCCGAAAACCCCAGCTCCGTGGCGAAAACGTGACCAGCGGAAGCTGTGATTGGTCACATTACGAAAACAAACCATGGCGACGAGATATGTGAAGGCAGGTGCCAAAATGTGTCAAGAATGTGAAACATACGACGTCGCAGGAAAACTGCATAAATTATCAGCGTAAATTTCTCAAAAGTTGTCGGCACAACAAGGCAATATCAAAACATTACATAAAGTTCGTTGACACTATAATGGAGCATAAATTCACTACAGGTCTATCCCTTCTTTCAATGTTTTAGTGGTCAGTGGGGAACACTTCACTACTGCGTACATTGTATGTCTTCCGTCAGCCAGGATTCAGTCCCTATTACTACATCTGGATTGTGTTGATGTATAAGAATTGCGAACAACGCTCAAAATACACGGGGGCGGTGGGCGATTCGCCCCCGTGAGCTCCACAATCGCCCCCGTCAGATGGTTCACGGGGGCGATTGCAAAATTAAAAATCGCCCCTGTGGAAAATTTTAAATAAAGATTATCTTTTCTGATATAACTTTAACACAATATTGAGTATCAATTTTCAAACCTTAAACCATAAAATGGAACTAATTAGAAGGCACTTTCTCTCACATCTCTATGAGTATTACCGATACAAACAACAGAGCTCGCAGTGCAGCTGTAGTGCGGCCGTCAACAGTGGCTATACTGCGCCGGTAGTGCCGGTGTGCACGCTGACGCCCAATATCTGCTGGAGCTGGAGACGATCGCGCAAGGACTGAAACATGGAGAAGTTTTTCGTTGAGAAAAGTGTGAATCCTCTGAAATCTGGTTATTCTAAAAGATCAGCAAATAATGTAACTCGACCAGTAAATCAATATTGAGAAGAAGATCACCAAAGATGTTGCAGGGGCGGATCTAGGCGGTTTAGGGGGTTTAACCATCCCCCCCCCTCCCCCTTGGGCTGCCAAGTGAAAATGTGATGTGCATAGAAAAATGCTATCATGTGTCATTGTGTCCAGACCTACACAGTATTAGAAGTTTTCATTAGTTGCCAGGAAAACATCACTTACGGGGGTTCAAAATAGCAACAACAAAAATCGCCTCGCCGCTAAGCGGCTCGTGGACGATGCTCCACATCGTATTTGGGTTACCCCCACCCCCCATACCCTTAGCAAAAAGCTAGATCTGCCCTTGTGTTTTGGAAGGATATGGTAAAAACTAAAAGTAAAGAAAGAATGTAAATAAGGTTGCTGCGAATAATGAGGAGGATATTATGTGCAGAGCGGGAAGAAATGGAGAGAATGTCATCACGGAGATAAAAGTCAATAACAGCTATATGTAACAAGTACATTTCTAAGAGGGAAAATGCCGACTTGATAATGATAAAATACCAAGGAATTTACGAGTTTCATGGGTACCAATTCAATGAAAATTTGTATTAAAAAAAGAGCCCCCGTCGGTACTAAAAGAGCCCCCGTGAGAGGGCTCACGGGGGCTCTTTTTTTGTTGGAAGAGCCCCCGTGGACAAAAAATTAATTTGAGCTTCTTGGCGCGAATACTCTGGCAGTTTACGTTGAGTATTGTTAAATCTTTTGCCTTTGGCTTTGTTGGGTTGTTAGGTTTCTTTTTCGATGTTCTGGGTGAGGATGAGAACTTTGGTGATCCAAGGCATAGTAAGTCATCACTTTCGCCTTCATCCGTGCTATCAGGATTTGTAGTGCAGGTTTCAATATCAGTGTGGTTCAAATGGCTGAACAGATTTTGGCTGCTATTGAAGGTACTGGGAAGGAGTAGATCTGACCTGCTGATATTGTGTACTCCACAGATGTTGCAGATCCACACAGTTGAGCTGGTGCCTAGTCTGTAGAGTTAAAGTTAATAACTCTCAAGAGTCAGATTGCTTTTGTGATTAACGAATCAAACTTTGCAAGTAGAGGCTATCATAAGTTTAATCATGATAAGGCATAACTGAGTCATATCCATAATCCAATCGAAAGAAGACCCTGATTTTATTTCTGTATAAGAAAATAATAAAAACAAGATATTTTATGACTCACAGTTGTAACATTTATTTACAAATTAAAAAGTTACATGTATGTGATATGATTTGTATCAAGAATATGCTTGAGAATGGGAAATGTCTAGAGAAATACCTACATGCCTTGATATGTGCTCTATAAAATATCCAATATAATATTATTAATATTGTCATCATTACATTTTGTGCGAGGAGGGGGGGGGGGGGGGGGGGGGGGGCTAGAGATAGAGAGTCCATCTAATGTGCACCTGACACACAAGCTGGTGTACTTTAGGCATCATCTTATTTTAATTGTACAATGTTGTGTCGGCCTGCTGTGAAGCCTAGCTGTAATTCTTCCAAACTAGAGAGATTCTTTGCAATTTGTGTCTCGTACAAAATAGACCATACCATATGTCCTTTTCCCACATTTCAATAAAAAAAATAAAGAGTTTCTTGATATAACTATTGAATAATGTTGACTTCAATTAGTAATAGTCATATCAAGAGATTTTTCATTCATGGATAAAATATTTGGTTAAAGATTTCAATAATTTTCTTTTCTTCTGCATATTAATGATATACGGCCAAATATTAAAAAAAAACATGTTTAGCGTCCTTCCTTTTTGAAAAATAGGAAGGAGGAGGCCCCTTTTTTTGTTTTCTTCTTCAAAAATGGCCGCTCGGTACATTTTCCCTTACAGTCGGGCTATTTTTCAAGATGGCCGCTGTCATTTCAATTAAAAAAAAAAAAATCAGAAATAGATCATTTTAGCACTATGTTTTTCATGTTTTAATTTATTGAAGAAAAAAAGAAACAAAAAGGAGGCGGCCCCCAAAAAGGAAGCGGGCGGGGACTAAACATGTATTTTTTTTTTAATGGCCTTAATCTTTCTAAAATCAGGTATTGACCGGTCTGATGCCTAAGGAACAGTACTCCTAACAGGATGACGGAACAAAACGGACGACGCGGTGGCAGAGGAGATGGAGCTAGCCAAGAATCGGATATCAATGAGAGACGTGAACTCAGAAGAGATTACAGAGAATTGATTGCTGAAACAAAAAGTAAGCATTGTGTCTTAATGTTTGATTGTAATTCACCCCACTTTTGCTTTCATCTGGGTGAATTAGTTTGATAAAGATTACTATAGAGAACCATATTATTGTCAATTAATGCATGTGGGTGATCCTTTGTGTGTTTGGAAGAAATGAAGAAATTTTATTGCCAGGATATATGTTCCAGACCTCATTTGTATTTTCTGCCTAAAAAAAAGAAGCTAAACGCAATCGATTCTGACTTATATTTGGATAGACTAATCAATAATTTATGCATACATCATTTTTAAACACCTTTTTTTATTTTTATAAACCTGCGTGTCAATGAATGCCTCGTCATCCTACCAGGTCCCCATTTCTCTCCTGGCCATGGAGATTAATGCCGAAAGACACAAGTCAGGGATAAAACCCATGAACTTTGAATTTCATGTCAAGTGCTTAAACCACTTAACCACAACACCTTTACGTCATGAAACCAAGTTCCGTCAATTCTCATCTGATTTCATTTTACAGGAGAAAGTTCTGAGCTAGTCAGACCTGACTCTGATGGCCTTGGGAACCTTTTAGAGAGAAGCGATGAACTCTTTGGTCAAGGTGGGTATTAACCATTGAGGTGGTGCAAATTTCAATTCTGTGGACCTCTTTATAAAGAGCTCTGGGGAGTGTTTCAAAAAGACTAAGATCAACTTTAAGTTGAACTTAACTATGGCAGGCCACTCATGCCACTACCGGTAGTTGCTCTCACAATTACGATCTTTAGATAACCTTTTTTCCTTCAATAATGAATTATAAAAATAAAAAAAATTGTGAATAAATTGTGACCATGATTTGTACGTCCCTTGAGAGACCAATAACGGTAAATGGAGAGAGCAAACAGTGGCATGAATAGCCTGCCATGGTTAAGTCCAACTTAAAGTCAATTTTAGTCTTTGTTAAACACCCTCTGATATAACAAGGTGATTTTGCTTTCCCTAGCTTTTATATATTCTTTTGTTTTTCTACCCTGATGTAACAAGATTCCTGATATAACAAGGTGATTTCCATGGTCCCAAGCAGGGACCTCATTATAGTGAGATTCCACTGTATTGTATCACGTACAACAAATGTCACTATCGTAAAGAGTAAAATGTAGATTTCTTTTGGGTAAGCCTCATTGGCTGAAATGAAGGAAATCCAGAAGAATGTATTATGTTTTTGTTTCCAACTTGGAGTGCACAATATACTATAGTTTTCTTGAGCTACCTGAATTCATTTTATGTTTGAGCTTTTTATTTATAAATTGTTTGTTTTAATTGCTCATAATCCTAACATGGTCATTCAAAAAAAAAAAAAATATGTTGTGTTTTTAAACCATCTCTGTGGAATAGCCTAATGGAAGAATTTCTTGTACATTTGTCAAACCTGCTAGTTCCTTGTGATACGATTATAGTCTTCACTTTTGTTAATAATCTGTTCTTGTCCCAGTCATCAAATTACCTAACAGGGCCCCGACCGTGGAAGCAGTCTTAGATGCTCAGTTCTTGATGGCAGCTTCCAGCCTAGGCTGCCAGAAGGCCAAGAAGATCCATGTTGATAACAAGTTTGACCCAAAAGACTTTGTTCAGAAGCTGGTAATTAATTCACATTGACTAGATCTTAGGCAGCAGATTTCTTTAGCAAAAATGTAATATACTGATTTTCAGTAGATTTTATGTTTGTTGTTGTTGTTGGTAGAAACTGAAATTCTAAAGAAAAAAAAAGTTGGTTGGAAATAAGCAAAACAAGTTGCTTAGTTTTGAGGAATAATTGCTTTTAGAGGCATTGTTTAACTGTTAACAATGTTTCCAGTTCTGAGATGCATGGCCCTACGTGTTATCAGTGTCTGTAATATGGTGTAATATTGAAGCCCTAAAAACAATTGCGCTTCAAAATGATCATGAAGTGCTTCAAAAAAGTAAAAATCTTTGAGTGAAAAATCTCATTTTCCCCAATAGTGTCATAAAAAACCGTTGGGAGAACTGTTTTTTAAATTTCGAATTACAATCATAAATATCTTGATAATCAAACATGCGATTGGCTTGTAAAAGTGATGGGATTCATTTCTGACCTAAAGGTTTATAATTATGATTGTAGCAACTAGCATGAGCTTAATCCAGGATTTTGTTTAGAATCAGAGGCTAGCTAAGTTACCTAATACCTTTAAAAGATGATGTGTTCCCCATTAGGTGTGTAATGGTCCTTAATCTTTTGCGAGTCCTCCTATTGAGAATTTTTGTTTTGATTTTAGTTTTCTTTTGTGATGTAGAGTTAATAAAACATAATTTGTAAAAACTAGGGAGTCCTTCTAATACATTTACTATACATCTCTCTCTCTCTCTCAATGGGACAGTTACTTTAATAACTTGTGGAGTCGTTTGAGGATTTCATCAGGCCCGCGTTGCTCATAATTTCCCTTGTTTATCAGTATTAGACATTATTATAATTTCTTGTACAGATATCTTTCATGGAATGTAGAAGATTGGGCATTGAGGATAGTGAGATAGAGGAGGAGCACTGGGCGACTCTAGGCAGAGGTGCATCACCAGCTTTCCGTAGTGCCTCCAGCTTTCAGTTCATGTAAGTTTGACGAGTCAAAGCAGTTGCTCTTAATGGGTTACCGTATTTGCCAGCGATAAGGCCGCAGCGCCGCATAGGCCGCACCCCCGATTTTGACATTTAAAAAAAAAAAAAAAAAAAAAAAACTTTTTTGAAGACTGGATTTGATCTCTTGCGTACAAAAGTTGATGTGACTAAAATCACCGCCTTAGACCGCTCGGCCATCCCGCACTGATGCTTTCCCCTGCAGTTTTCTCGGAGGTATACATTGCGCCTCTCTCTTGTGTATTGCACCATAGCTCTTGTGTATTGAAATGGATTCAAAATGGTGACTTCGCGTGCTGGATGCTTCGCGGCAGCTCCGTTTTACTTTTGCAATGCATTGGCACAAACTTAGATCAAGATCTATCGGCAGATGTTGTTTTTGGAAGTTTATTTTCGTCTTCATGTCAACAATGCAAGATAAAATTGTCAGTAAGATGTGTGGAAATGCCCTGTACCATAGTGGTATAGTAATTGTACCGTTCGTAGTCCCATATGTGCAAATTCGTGCTGGTTTTGACTTACTTTTTTTTTTTTTTTAAAGTTTATCTTTAAAAAAATTAAACAAAAAACCATATTTAGGTATACTTTCTATTTCAAACTTTAAACCATGTAAAATGTATTATATTTATTGAATGTTGAATTGTATATCTGATTTCTTGTCAAAATTACTGTTCTATTGGAAATGAAAAATAAAACTGAAACTGAGCTGAAGACAACTAATAACCCTACTAGTTACAGCTAGCCATACTCTACAGCATTACAGTAGATATCATAAGACAATGTGTGCTCAAAATTGGCCAGACCAGGTACCCTAAATACGTTTGGGTCGACATGGACAAATACAGTATGTCTAAAAACCTTGTCCTTAAGGAAAGTACTACCGGTAAACAAAATAAAACATGGGACCTCTCGTATGGAAGTCAAGAGACCTCACCCAATCTAACACAGGGCTCCCACTCTTTAATTTTGTTATTCTTGCACCCCTCTATTTAGGCTTGGCACCTTTGAACGAGAACCACCTCGAAAAGCAGCTAGGAAAACCAAAGATGCCAATGCAGAGGAGCAAGCAGGCCCTGCAATTGTTGCCAAACAGGTGAGTCATATGCCCTTATCTCTGTCTCGTGCTATCCCCTTGTCGCCCATTTGTAAGTATTTTTATGTGTGACCATACATTGATTCATCAGGAATTCATCTGTTTGTGGTGATCAAATTTAATAAACCAGTGTCCAGAGCATGTACAAGAAGCACTCTAAAATACCTAAGATATATTTTGTTGGACCTTTTTAAGACAGCATTATGTACATATAGAAATGTAGCACATTCCCTAGCTGCCAGAGGCATCAAAAATAGATGTAGGCTCTTAGAAGTAGAATTTCTTGACTAACTATTGCTACTTGTCTTGACTCTTATTCGGAAAAGGGTACCCATGACATCAAGTATTAATAGGAGAATGGCAGCTTTGTTTGATATATAATATCTGTGTATATTGTGTGTGAAAATGTCTGAATGAGTATGATGTTACATGCTACCTACCCCTCATCCTGCTGAACTCCAGTCTACTCTATGCTTACCTCTCGTTTCAAAGCTCAAATCCAAGGACAAGGATAAGACTCCAACAGAAGTGACGTCAGAGGAAGTGGAGAAGATGGTAGCCATTCTACACCAAGTTTGTAAAACAAGGGGGGACGGCACCTACGTGCCGATCTCTTACTTTGACTTGGTCATCAATCCTGAATCGTTTAGCCAAACGGTGGAGAACATCTTTCACTTGTCCTTTCTGCTTAAGGTACGTTCATTCACAGTGCTGATCATTAGTTAGCTCTGGGCTTTAGTTCAAAGAAATGGGTTAGGGCTGGGATCAAATAGGGGTTTCATTGAGGGTTTATGTTTGGCTTAAGTGTTGGGGTTAGGGTTACGTATCATACTGGATTTATGGTTAATAGGAAATCAGCTAGTGTATCAAAATTATCTGTTTGGAGCCAGAAGGGAAATAACTTGTATACTACATCCTTCTGGCTCTGAACAGACAAAATCATCTTTGAAGCATCTCACACCTATTAAAATCAGTGACCTTAAAGGGAAATGGACATCAGTTACTATTTGCAGAAGGTCATAATTCGCACTTTCGCAGACATCAGACTTGGTCCAAATACCATTAATGGGTGTACAAGTCTCGCAGACAGCAAACCCATAGTCCCATCAACAAATACCCCTCGATCTCTATGACAATCTTCGCTTGAGGGAAATGTAAGATAATGACTTTTCAACATGGGGCGATTGGTGGAAAAGGCCTGTTAGTCATAAAACTGAAGGCTAATCCTGGTGATTGACAACGCCTATTATTAGGTATACACCCAAATGGTGTCGAATTCCCCCTTAGAGGCCACTACTATGCGTCTTTAATCCTAACCCTGTACAAAATCAGATGTTGAAGCAAGGAGACGTAAGTCTTTAAAAACTCCTCAACGAGATGAGATAAAGATACATATATGTTTCATTTTTTACCTTCAGGACGGCCATGCTAAGGTTTACTTAGACAATGACGATCTACCAGTCATAGTACCTTGCACGCCTTTCAATGAGGAGCAGGAACACGAGCGGGTCACCAAGAAACAGGTGTTGGTCTCGATTGACATGGACCAGTGGAAAGTAAGGATCTAGTCTCTACCTTAATAGGTCTTAAGAAGCTTACCTCACAGCAAGCAAATGCTTTAATACCAAGACAGATAATGTATAATTGCTTACTGATTGTGGAACAAAATGAATTTCTAAAAATTTATTTAATCTGTCATTCTTTTTATTTTTTCCTAGTTTTTGTCAAAATTTGATAGAAAAGCGACCTTAAGATGACATAGCTTTGTTGTAGTAAAATTAGACAAATCAGGGAAGCAGATTTACAGTCAGGTGTTATCAAAATAAAATTGAGAAAGGTCAAGTTGTAATTATTCTTGGCTCTTGACAGGAGGCTCTGAGATATGAAAGGAGGTTTGCTGGTCAACCATGTTGCACGAAATACAACAGCTGCAAGAAAGCTCAGCAATTTGTCTTGTTGGGACCTTCCAGGCCCTTCTCCTTAACAGCAATCAGGGTTTAAATCCCGCAAACTTGAATTGATTATAAGTGATTATATACACAAATTGCACTCAAGTCATTTTGAAATTGTTATTTTCTTTGCAATTGGTATGTGTTTATGAATGGCTGGCCAAAAGTTGCTACAAAAACTTACTTTTCACCATGTTTTTCTTTATTTCTGTCAGGAGCTGATCGAAGTGTTCGATATTAACGACCCCCTCATTCCGACAAGACCTGAGCCTCCTCACAGCAATGGGAATATGTAGTCATCGCAGAGACTACAGTGCATGCTGTCTTTGTGATTCAAAGCGCAGTGGAGGCAGAGACAGAGACTCTCTCCATTGATGTGTACTTTGAGACATGTTGTTAGTTGTGCTCAATGAGCCTGTCATAGCCTTCCGGTGGAAGCCTCTATTAGGCAGCTTTGGGAAGACAAATATGGACAACGATTCTTTTGATCACAGGATGTGCCAAGTGTTGTGCTGACTATAGAAAGATGAACTAGTATTCTTTTGAAGGTGCAGAAACATGGTAAATCATATCGATGATGGACACACTTAAATGGCAAGGATTGTAGAGACGGCGGCGTTGAAGTTCGTTTGATCATGGCCACGTACACAGCTCGCTTTCATCCTACTCTGGAATTCTACACTTCTGTGAGCGCACATGCGGCTATCGAGACATCAAAAAACTTTCAGGCCTCTGCTTGGTCACCATTCTATTCTGTACATTCCATTTATGTATTGCACCAAGAGTTTAAGCTTTGATCTGGGAGAGTGTGCTAATTTGACAAACATTTAAAGCCCATCTGTACTAGTTTACAGGAGGGATTAGGCCACCATACAAGGTCACTGACAGGTGGTTATCTCATCAACACAGCTCTCAAATGACATAAGAAAAAGAGGATCATAGGGGACCAATGGTCCCCGATTAGGCATTGTTTGCTATACCGTGTGAGTCAAAAAAAAGTTTACACCTAGAAAATTGCTAATTATTTTTAAAATCATCTATGAACAGAAAATTATTATACATCTTATGAAAGAGTGTTTTATCCCAAATCATTTGGTACCATTTTTGTGGGGTATATGTTCACGCTTGGATGAACAGGTGGCATTGTTTGCGAGAGTGCAAATATCGACTTGCGCCAAAGTGATGCCTTCAGTATGTATTATGTTGGGATTAGTGGAGTGAGAGAATGGAATAAATGTATCAAATGAAATGCATTGCATATGTCTTTTGCAAAGGACAAGGTCACACACACGCGCACAAATGTTCCTTGATATTTGATATTCGATATTTGATATGTGTGGCATGATTAAATTTGTTCGGGGTGTTATTTGGATCTGCAAAGACCGAATTAATACCCAAATCCAAATTGTTTTATTCAAACATCACATAGGCAACTTTGGCGCTAGTCGATTTTTGCACTCTCGCAAATGATGCCTCATGTTCACCCAAGCGTGAACACATACCACACAAAAATGATACTGAATGATTCGGGATAAAACACTCTTTCACAAGATGTATAATAATTTACTGTTCATAGATAATTCATAAAATAATTAGCAATTTTCTAGGTGTAAATTTTTTTTTGACTCACTCTGGCTTTTGTTTTTGGAGTCAATGTGGACTGATTTCTGAACTACCTGGTATAATATAATTGTTAAAGCATGTATGTAAATGTACATATTATTTATTACAAGTAGTACTGTAGTATGTATTACCAGGTGTTATGTTAGTTTCAAACCATGTATCAACCTTATATTGTATTTTCACAGATTTTTCTTTAAGCTTTCTGCTGAAGGAATTTGTATTTCCAATATCTTTGAAGAGAAACAATTCTTGTTTCAAGGTGTACAAACATTTACATGCAGCTGTTTTACCTCCCCCCAAAAGAGTAAATATATCATGTACATCGTATTGCTTCAGCTAATAGCTACGTTAGATCTTTCATGTATGTGTCGTAGTACATTGATTTAGTTTATGTATGATCATCGCAAATGCCTATAATATAATAATAATATATTTGTAAAGCGCTTAGAGACATTTGTATTAAGCGCTATATAAAAATTGAATATTATTATTATTATTAATGCCTACTTTGCCAAATCTTTATGGGAACATGTTAGAATAGAAGTATTGTGTCACATGAATTCATGTTTCAGTTCATGCGTAAAGGTTGAAAAAGACCATAGGCAGACCTACTATAAAAGAATATTTCCTTCAAAATCCATTTCAGACAGGTCCTTTGTCCTTCACATTCAGTTTTAGCTAGAATTTATTGCCATTATCTACCTTAAAGTACTTGTATCACATGTATGTAAATATGCCTCCATACAACAGGAACATTTCGAAAACTCTTGTTATTTTGCTTCTATCATATTCTGATCCTATCAAAGACGAATTTTACACACAAGTCAATGCAGTTTACAGGGGAAATTAGAGTAAAGCAAATACATCTACGGTATCTACTCCATTTGGTACAATAGGTCCATTAGTCAGATTTTATTGTAGACTAAAAGAAGTCTTTTCAGAAAGAAAAAAAGTTTTTACTTTGAAAAAAGTACTGGTATATACTTTGGACAGATCATGTATGTGTCATACCAATATCTGTATTCAAAAATTTTAAATATATTTGTTTTCTGCCAAATTAGAATCTTCAATAGTAAGATCCAGATGTTGTTAATACTCCACTGTGACAAAAACCTTCAGAATGTAAACTCTTTATTCCGGATTCGAGGCCCATTTTGTCTTTTCATCTGTCATTCTTTTCTGTTTTAAAGTTTATCATGATAAAGTGGGGCTTGGTCTTCCAATGGCAAAACAGTACTTTAACTTTCATACCTGTAATGAGAAAGTATATATCTGTTTACTTTTATGTGCCTTTTTCACATGTAAATACAACTTGTACAAATGTTAAGAAGAGACACAGATGTAAATGGAGCAAAATATATACTGTGATTTTCAAGAAAAGTAACTTTTGCACATGTGTTTAGACTATTTATTTCTTTTGAAGAGTGATGGAATGCTTCTTCACAGAGTACATGTATATACTGTGATTTAGACCAGCATTTTTCAACCGGGGGAGTGTCATGAGAGAAATTTAGTTAAATTATTATTTAAAAAAATCGGAATGTTGATTTCGTGAGCAAAAAAAAATCAGGAACTGCTAGAGTATGAAATTTCATGAGGAAATAGCATTTTAAAGATGAAAAAGTGTCTTTCTTCCTCGCTCACTATGCTAGCTGGCAATATTTTGACAGCGAGTTGCCTGAATATATCTTTTATTTCAAAATTACATTTTTACCACACATGTAACATTTAGATAGAGGATAAATCTTGTGTATCAGGGTCATCTGTTTTTTTTCTATGTCGGGCAAGCCTGATGAAAGCTTTCAAGTTAATAGAAACCTTTGTTCACAAAGCATGCATAATATTTAATAGTGAACAGGTCTATTCAGGAGTAAGTAAACGAAAATGGATCATCTTTATTCATCGAGCAAATAAGAAAATTAACGTTAACTCCAATAACACACAACACATACAATTATTGTAGAATGTATACATATGAAACGTTTATTCTCTCATCATTTTCTATTACATTCAAACAGAATTGTATGTACATTATTTCCCAATTTTTTTTTTATCATGTACCTTCTACTAATAGAAACAATACATGTACATGTTTAACTCTTCTAAAAAAACATAAATATAAAACTTATGGCAAAGTTTGTAGGATGTTTGGTAGCAATTTCAATTGAAATATTTCCTGAATTTGCATGTATTGGTTCCCAGAACCTAGATTTTGGCCAGATGGTTGTAAATGTATAATTATGATGACTTAAAAATGTCCTCTCAAATATTAAAAACAGCATTTCATCCTGTATGACCCTCATAACACAATTCATGTCTTCTTAAAAAGCTGCATACTCAAAGAAAGTTCCCATCATTATACTTTGCTTTCAAATACTACCTCTATTACATGGCAAGTTCAAGATACAAATGTAATATCCCCTAAAAAAAAAATCAACTTTTTAAACTGATCTTATCCTTAAAGTCGATAATTGTGTTTGTACATACAGATAGTGATACTTATGCTTTGACATGATTACCTTCCATATCGAGTGAAATGAAACAAATTTCCTGCTTACTATTCCAGTATGAGATAATTGATTGGAATCTTTGCTTTCCCTGTGCCACATATGTAATTTGCAGAGCATTCCCTGCACGGACATCCTATCGTAAGACATAAAAAAATATTCACTGGAAGATGTACAAAATAATTTCAAAACAGTCTGAATGGAAAGATTCTGTTTTAACATTTTAAAGACTCAGTTTTAACGTTTTAAAGACTGTTTTAACGTTTTAACATTTTAAATCCTCTAGCCTCAGGGACCATCAATATTTAAAATCAAATGATGCAATGACGAGTGTCAATCTTTAAACAATTATTATCAGTGAGCCACAAGCTATTTATACTTATAAATTGGGCAACTTAAAATATTGAACAGAACATATACACTTAGGAAAAAAAGTGCTTCTTTAGTTTCTATTTTTCCCCGCTGGCCTCTGCAAGTCGAGCATGTGATACATGAATGCCAGACCTGCCAACCTCTGGAGTTCAAAAACTGTATTCTTCAATCCCAAAAGTTGTATTTTACTAACAAAAGTTGTATTCTTAAAAATAAACACGGACTGTTACGCAGATCAATGCCTCTTACCGTTCCTACATACAGGAAGACATTTTTCAATGAATCATTGGTTGAATATGCATAATTTTGTCACGATTGTTGTGTTCGATGAACCGTACCAATGAACATCCCCAAATTGCCGATGTGAGATGCTTGTAGGATACTTTACAGGACAGAATGTGCATTTTGCCATTGAAAATGGCACATACACACACACAATTATTTATTATTAAAAAAAAAATTATTCAAAATGATTGAAAATCATATTTTATTGAGGAAAATCGTACTGTCGTATTTGCTTCTAAAAATCGTACGAAATACGACTAAATCGTACTGGTTGGCAGGTCTGGAATGCTAGTATATCATGGGATTAGGAGGCAATGGAAAGTGGAATCTTCCTGCCAACGGCATCCTCTTCCATTTAATCATTGCCATAACCATCAGACCCCTTTGAAAAAGATGCAGCATTTCTCTTTGAATGACTTGAATACACTTCTACAAGTATGTACAGGGATACCACAAGAATATTTCAGTTTTCAAGCTGTACACTAAAGATACAATGTAGGTGCCTGGGCAAAATAACTATACAGGGTTACCAGCACACAAAAGCAAAGATTAAGACATAATGCTTTGGACAAGCTCAGGAAAAAGAATAAAAATCACATGTCATGCCGATCATTCATTATTTCGACTTAGTGTTGGGCTGATCCTTATGTCCATGTGGTAAACCAGTAAGATACAATAAAAACTTGAAAATTCATATGTAAAACCAGTATTCTAAATCAAAGACATGGCACACAGGTAAAAGACTACATAAATATCCCACAGTTGTAGCAAAACACTCATTGCAAAACATGTAACGTCCAAGTAGCATTGAATTTGGCACGAACAAAATTGTAAAAAAAATCATTATGTACACATAAAAGTCTTTCGAGATTCAAGTACAAACAAAGCAAATCACAATATGTGCAGATCATTTCAAAAGGAGATTTCACTCAACAAAGAATACTACTAGTAAAAATTCATTAAACTGATTAATAGGCTTTAATTGAGATTAAACCATAATAATAGGCTTTAATTGAGATTAAACCATAATAATAGGCTTTAATTGAGATTAAACCATAATAATAGGCTTTAATTGAGATTAAACCATAATAATAGGCTTTAATTGAGATTAAACCATAATAATAGGCTTTAATTGAGATTAAACCATAATAATAGGCTTTAATTGAGATTAAACCATAATATCTACATGGAATAAATAATACATCATGGAATGAAGGGAAACAAAAATTAATTAAAAAAGCAGCTCCATTTCGGCTTTCACTTTGTCATTAAAATAAACCAATATAACAGATTTCCAACGGTTGAGGAAAAAGGTACTTTTCACAAATGACGACAAAGTAGGCAAGCTATTTCATTCTGTTTGAATACCGGTAAGCAGAGCATGGAAGGAAAAGAGCTCCAATTATCATGTACATGATGAGTTCCATAACATATTTTGTTCATGATTTAAAGCATTCAGTATAATTTTAATGATGGACTGTGTGAAAATTTACTTTAAAAAAAAAGGGGGGGGGGGGGGGGGGTTGTAATTTTTGCCCATACAAAGAACAGTACCAGGTATGAAACTACATTCCACATACATTACTGTCAGTACTATTCAAAGATGAATAATCCACATGTATAAACACTGTCCTTTTACATGTCAGCAATATCAAGGGATACAAATATTTGCATCATATTTGGCAGGAGGTAGTGACACTAAATCAGAAAATATACTTAATCTGCAAATTTGCATTCAGTGTATGTTCAATTGTGTTTGTGATACTGGAGTACTGTACATTTCATTTTCATTTCCAAAACGTTAAAACATATATCTCTTTTGATCCATTGGACCTGCATTCACAAAAATAGTTATAGGCTGGTAAACAGAAAAATTTAAGAATTTTTTTTTTCTTTGTTTTGCCTGCATTTTGACTACCGTATTTAGGCCGTCAATGAGCTTGTCCTTTTTAGTCACTCACAGTAAATCTAAGAGCATTTAAAAGCTTACTTAAACCACCATTGTAACTTCAGGTCTATATTTTTTTAAATGAAAATAGATAGTACAAAATCCAGTATACAAGGAATGATAGGAAGAAAATATGACAAAACACATCCATCTTCAAATTCATGATTGCCTCAGTTTGCTTTTTAATTTGTGGTTCGTTCCTTTACTTTCACAACTTGATTTCTTCACCCAAATTTCATCTCTCATCATCTTCATCTTACTCGTCTCTAGATCTCAAATTTCATTACAATTCTGCCTTTCATCACTAATGTCCTTTGGCAAGACATTGATCTACATTTGCCACTCTCCACCCAGGTGTGAAATGGGTACCCGGTAGGATGCGAAAGCCAATGTGGTATGCTTAGCAATTTGAGCCTAGTAGCTCTTGTTGGAATGCTCCCCAGGGAGTGGAGAAAGTGCATACATTGTGTGCGGGCAAGCCAGAATCCGATGACCGGGGGTAATAATGTAAAGCGCTTAGAAACTCGGATATTCCCGACGTATTAAGCGCTATATAAGCAATAATATTATTATTATTATTATTATTATCTTTCATTGAACTTGCACTTTCTTTGATTTCTTAACTTTCTTTACCTCATCTTTTGCTTCAGCTGTACCTGACTTATCACTAGATTCTTTAGACTTATCCTTTTTATGGGACTTTTTCTTCTTTTCTGGGGATTTCTCTGATTTTGATTTGGACTTGTTGATAGGCGATACGGTACTGGAAGACACTGAATTATTGTTAGGATCCTTAGACTTCTTAGCTCCCTTTTTAGATTTCTTAACCTCTGTAGTCCCCGGCCCATTTTCTACTTCCATAGATTTCGCAACAACCCCTTGCTTCTTTAACTTTGTTCCAGTTTTTACTGGGCTTCCCTTTTCCGATCCAGAATCATGCTTTTCCTTCTTGTTTTTCTTCTTCTTCGTCTTCTTTGACCTGTCAATGCTCAGTGCATCTGGTTTGCTGGAATCAGAGATCAAGGTGCTTTCTTTGCTCTTCTTTTTCTTTTTGCTCTTGGCTGAATCGTCACTAGAAACACTTGGCAGAGAAGTCAAACCATTGGTTACTTTGGTTTTATTGCTTGATGCATCTTCTTTCCGCTTGGATTTGGTCTTTTTACCTGCCTTCTCGCTTCCGTTCATCCCACTCGATGCTACTTGATCACCATCACCACTGCTCTGCTTCTTCTTCTTCTTCTTGGCTTTCTCTGGTGCAGACTCTATGGGATCCTTCTTGACTCTCTTTGGTGAAGTCTCTGCCAAAGAATTTCCACTTACATCAGCGAGCTGGCCATTAGTTTCCTTGTGTTTGCGCTTCTTCTTCTTTTTGACATCTAATTGACAGAATTAAAAGAGATCAAACTGATGTCATCCTACAATATCAAAATGAAGTTATACATCACACTGTGTAAAGCAGGTTTATTAAGAACACAAAATAAGAAGAAGCTAGGAGAGCCCGTATCCACCTTACACAGTGCTATAAGGTTGTAAAACCAGGCCCTGCCTAACTAGGGTTCTTCCTATTGTCAATGGTTTTCTATCACGAAGACACACACACATATACAAATATAATAGTCGGCAAATAGATGTGATAAGGCTTTTAAGAATATGGCACTATATTCAGAGCAATAAGCCACCCAGCTAAATTATGAAGCTTCTAAAATATAACTTAGTCTTTGTGAAACATTCCCCAGCTTTTGTATATATACCTCTATTTATCTTACCTGATGATTCTTGATCCCCACCACCGCTAATCTCCTGCTTCTTCTTCTTCTTCTTGACCTCCTCCGTTGAAGATTCTATGGAAGTTTCCTCTACTTTCTCTGTAGCAGTCTCCTCTGATTTCTCTGCTGAAGGTTCTGCTGAAGTCTTCTTTCTTTTCTCTTTGGAAGTCTTCTTGGCTTTCTTTGGTGAAGGAGGCTCTGTGGAAGAAGTTCCGTTTTGATCACCATGTTGGGCGTTAGTCTCCTCATGCTTACGCTTTTTCTTCTTCACTAATGATTCACAATCAAATTTAAAATAAAAATTAATGATTATTCATACTTTCAAATGACAAGGTACATCATACAGGCATAACATGGAAGTAAAAAGACGAAAAAAATGATTAGAAGATGCATACAAGCAACCTGTACAGCTGCAATTTAACTGGAATAATGTTCACATCACTTGTGGAATTTCTTCTTAAAAATAAAGCAAAGGTGTAACAAAAGTGTCGCATGGATAAGAAAGGATTACAAAAATTATTTACAAGTAAAAGCCATATCTACAGTGATTCTGAGAGAATTGATATCAAAGCCTTAAAAACCAATGGCATATAATGTACAGGTATGTTCATATGATAAGCCTACATTATAATGTAAGGCCTTAAAGCCAAGTTATGTTAATCATTCTTACATTATGTAGGAAAATGGCTCAGAGGATCAGGCAGTGGTCTTAGAACTGAGAGGTCCTGGGATCAATCAAAGTGTCTCTAGCACTTCGGGTCCAACATTAAGAGCCCAAAATATAACATGTACAATACATACAAACTGTACCCTGTCTCTAAGATATGAACTGCATGTACAGGGGGGTGTTTCACAAAGATTCTCAGTCGAACTTAACTCTAAGTTGGACTTAAATATTATGGAGAGGCATTTGTAGCCTTATAATGAAATATATTCAAAAGCAAAAATTCAAGTATTTTAGACTTTTCATATATTCCACACCAAGAACATAAAATCTCCCATGATAATAGAAAACATGAACGATTTGCATCAACATTTTATGCCTTCAAGTTTAAAACCAACTTTTACAAAATATTTTCAAGGATGCTAACAGCTTTCCATAATTGTGAAGTCCAACTTAGATATACATGTAAGTTCAACTTAGGACCTTTGTGAAACACTCCCCCCCCCCCCAGGTGTGTGCCTCCTTGATGCATATTTACAAGCAGACATCTGCTTTCTTAGTACAAGTTAGGAATACAAAAATAAGAATCAACATCATAATTCATGGACAGAATGAAAAATGTGCATTGTGAAGAGCCCACATGGGGGGAAAGGCGACCCTTTGAGACTTTGTCCAACTTTGTTCTTACAAAATGCTCAAGTCTCCTGAAAGGTCTTGCAAATATTATGCTTATCCAAAAAAATATCATGGCCTCAAAAATGGGGAGAGGCTAGCGAAATCTCCTTCTGGACTATCCGGTGACTGGGGTGTTTTCACTGCAAAGTGTTTTAATAGCTCGTTCTTATATAGCGCTTTTCAGGACCGCAGGCCCTCTCAAAGCGCTTTACAGATAAGTATATTATTACCCGGTCATTGGATTCAGGCTTACCCGCACACAATGTATGCACATTCTCCACTCCCTGAGGAGCATTCCAGCCAGGTGCTATTTTGATAGATACTTGCAACAGCTTGGTAACTGACAGGTATCGTGCCCTGGGATGGGAGAGGATGGACTGCAAGTTTGGATTAGGACCACCTCCAGTAAACGAAGATAATCAGGGATGCCAGTTAGAATTGATCAGAGGGCCTGAAAATCACCTAGATTGAGCTATTTTGTACACAAACAAGCCTAAACTATGGTCTGAAAGTAACTCGCCAGGGCCTGAATTCAGGCCATTACCTGAAAACTGGCATCCCTGGATAATACACCACAAAGCGCACTGATCATTAACTTGTAACTCTAAAAGAGTGACTGGCTGAAGTGGTCCCTGGGAAATGCAGAGGCCAGGGTATACTGTAAGTTCAGAATTTTACACCCGAATCCCATGACCAGGGTAATAATACACTGTGAAGCACTCTGGTCTGTTAATTGCAAGTTCTCTGAAATGGCGTCTACCTAAAGTGTTCCAAAGGGAGCTGAGCTTTTGTAAAAGCGGAATTAAAATTGAATCCGATGGCCAGGGTGATAATTACACTGCAAAGTACTTCATCAGCTACTTGGAGGTGATAGACGTGGTCCCCAGGGAGGGGAGAGGGTGCGAGTAAGGAATTTTGATCAAATTCAATGAACAGTAGACTGTAAAGTGCTCCGAGCAGTTACTTGAAGCATAATATAACAGGCTGAAGTGGTCCCCAGGGAGTGGAGAGGGTACTACATACCAAGAGGAAGTAAGAAGGAATCCAAAGAACAGGACTGCCATTTCATACTGCATAGCACTTGCTTTGATCAGTTACTTGCAACTGGTATAATAAGCACAATACAAAACAGTTTTGATTACCTTCCTTCCGACCTATGTCCGTCTTTCCCCATTGTCCTAGATCACCATCATTGCTGCTTTGCTTCTTTTTAACTTTCTTTGGTGTGGAGTCCAAGTGTAAGGAAGTCTTTGTTACTTTCTGTGGCAATGGCTCGGCTGAAGAATCTGGCAATACCTTCTGATCTCCATGCTGAATGATTGTTTGCCCATGCGTCCGAACTTTCTTCACATGCACAACAAGTTGATTCCCAATCAGCTCAAAACTTGTGATATTGCTGCCTGGGGTACATGGAAAGACAACACCCAAAGGCTTCTTCAACTTTTTCTTGTCTCCTTTCAACTTCTTGTCAGGTGGCAACACTTTTTTCTTTTTGGTCTTGCCATTTGCGCTAGCTTTTGAGGCGGGCTTGTCTGAGTTGTTGCTGTGGCTTGAGGCAGCATTTTGTGACACATCGGCCTTTCTCTTTTTCTTTGGACTTGACAAAGTTCTAATCCCTCCTGCGTTATCACTTAAACTTACATCAGACCTTGCTTTCTTTTTCTTTTCAGAGTGAGCCTTCTTCACATTTAGTTCCCTGTTCTTTGACACAATGTCTTTCTTATGTTTGCCTGCCTTTTTCTTAGTTTTCACCTTGAGGTCTTTCCTAGACTCATCTGAACTAGTGCTGGTATCAATTTTGCATGGTGACATATGTTTGCTTGGCAGTTTCTTCTCTTTCTTCTTTTTCCTTTTCACAGTGGTGGTGTGCTTGTCATCAGGTTTATTTCTCCTCTTGCTAGACCCCGAGTCTTTCACTTTGGAAGATGACAACTGTTGTCCTAATTTCTCCTTCTTTGCTGTCTTTTTGTCTGTGTTCACCAAATGTCCATTTGCAAGGGGGAATATTTCAATACTGCTAACTGAAGATTTCAATTTCTCACCTTCGCCAAGATTCAGTTTCTTCTTCTTTTTACCTTTACTGGTTCCTGCTTTCTTTGTTTCACCAATCACATCTAACTTGACTTCGTTGTTCACAATAACTGTATCAATGTCCTTATCTCCTTTCCTTTGTAGCTTCTTACTCTTCTTCTTCTTCTTTGTTTTATCTTTACTGGTTCCTGCTTTCTTTGTTTCATCAATCACATCTAACTTGACTTTTTTGTTCACAATAACTGTATCAATGTCCTTGTCTCTTTTCCTTTTTAGTTTCTTACTCTTCTTGTTGCCAGTACTTTCAAAACCTTTATCCTCCTTTTTCTTATTTTGCTTCAGATCTCCTGTAGCTGCTGGTTTCTGTTCTACACTCTTTGCTTTCCTTTTCACCTCGCTTGGAGTAAGCAAACCCTTGTTCTTGACACTTTTAATTCTCTCTTTCTTCTTCTTCTTTTTCTTGCTCTTTTTGGCAGCCCCTTCCTCCAAACCCTTAGTCTCCTTAGCAACAGATTTTGGATGATCCGCTTTCTTTGATGTTTTCTTTTTCGCTGGTAGTTTCAACTCAAAACTGACTTCTCCATCGCTATAACTAAGTACTTTATCACTTTTGGAGTCTTCTTTCTTCTTTTTATCCTTTTTGCTCTGCTTGACATCCACTTTCTCCTTTGATGAACTAGCCTGATCACTTTCCACGTTCTCTGCAGGTTTAAAGTCATTCCTATCTTTGGTTATTTTCTTTTTCTTAGCCTTCACTTTTACCCCTGCACTGACTTGTTCATTTGCAGGATTTTCAGCCTCTGATGACTTGCTTTTTTTCTTCTTCTTCTTCTTTTTCGTCTCTTGAATTGTCTTTGCCTCACTACTCTCTGATGCAGTTGCCATACTGCTTTCCCTAATTTCAGAATGTTTTGACGCTCCTTCATCCTTCCCTCTCTTCTGTCCAGCCTTGGCATTTTTCATATTACTTTTCTGACCACTTTTGCTAGTTTCAGAATGTTTAGACGATCTTTTATCCTTGCCTTTCATTTCTTCAGCCTTTTCCTTTGTTTCTTTCTCTTGGACACCTCCGTCAGGGACAGAATTGGAAGAAACTGTTCCTTGGGCTTCACTCGTTTCCTTGGTAACTGGCTCTGTAGATTTGGAAGTATCCTGTAGAAGAGAAAATTGAATGCAGTGTAAGCGAATATTGAAGCAGTAAAACTGATGATCAATACTAATGCTGTTCACTACGTCAAGATGAATGTTGAAGCAAAAGTCACCAACCCTTTGTAAAACAAGGGAAAATTAATCTTGTTAGAAAAGATAAAATAATCCAGAGCAAAAAACGACAAAATTTTGAGAAGAAAAAAAATGTGTTTCAACATATATCATGCAATGCTGATGGTGAAGTACTACCCATTAAAAAGTCAAATGAAATAATTAAAGATGGACTTGGGCCATATATTAAAATCGCTTTGATTTCAGGACAACCACCCTGGACTACCCACGTCCTTCCTTAGATAGAGTTGCGATTGATCTGAATCAATCGCAAGTTTACAGGCTCCTATCTCTTACGTATATAGTTGCGACTGATATCAATCGCAACTGTTTATAAGATGGGAACCTCGGCCGGTATTCAATTCAATACTTAGCATAAGTAAGAATTTTACTAAGTAAATAGCTAAGCTAAGAAGTTTACTTATCTCGTATTTTAATTGCATTTTAGACTAATACTTATGTATGATAAGCATTGTTACACGGTCAATCAAATGTAATGCGCAATTAATGCGTTGCAATAAATGCGCGCTGATCTAATTGTGCGCAGGTTATAATACTGCGTAAGAAAACCATATGCCTTCCAATCAAGGCCTCCAAATAATTGGCTTAAGTCTGGTAGGGAGCTGTCTTAAATTTAGGGTAAAATACTTAGCCAAAAGTTTGAATTGAATACCTGTAATGTATTAGCTATACATGTACATGAATGTAGAATATAGCGCCACCTTGTGCCGCGCGAGAGAGACTCCAAGATGGCCTCTTGACTTAACGAGTGCCGGAATAAACCTTCTGAGTTAAACCCAATATATCAGTCAACAGCGTGCTTCTTCATGTTCACAAGACAAGAACATAACATTTTGGCGACGAGGATGGCGATATGAAGGTATTTAAGACTGTGATTATTGGTACTTAAGCTAGAAAGGCGAGATAAAGTAGCAATGTCGATGCCAGACCTTTTGCGTTGAACAGTGATTGAGTTACACAGTGCGGTTTGTAATATGAACGCTTCGCGGTGTACCGTGCGTACGTGACCAAGTTAATATGAAATCACTGTTTGGAGTCTATGGAAAAGTTGAGTGTATGGACGCTGAATAAAAGAAGGCCATTTGATAAAGTATGGACGCTATGCCGTATGGAGGCCTAGATTTAGATTGAACACATTTCAGCAGTCTGAGAGATTGAGGTGACAGATGTTACTTGTTATGGCTCAGGACCACGCCCAGGATCCAGCCAGATCCAGTTTGCAGCCCAGCCTAGCCAGCCCAGCCCAGGGAATCCAGCCAGATCCAGTTTGCAGCCCAGCCTAGCCAGCCCAGCCCAGGGAATCCAGCCAGATCCCGCAGCCTAACTTACCTCCAGCGCAACAGAAGCAAGCCAGCTTTTAGACAGAGAGGGAGTTTAATTTCAAGTAGCTGAGACTACGCCAGTCAACCAGCTGAGGGGGAAAGGACCAGAACTTAGAAGCAAGTCCAGCCTCCAGGACCAAGCTCTACCATTAGCATGCCCAGCCAAGCAATGTTTGAACAATGAATGATGAAAACAGATAAAGACAAATAACTCAAAAGACATAACAGTATCCAGATTTTTGGCAAAAGAATTAAGTGAGACTGTAAGTGTAGCCGCAGTTCCTGATATAAAAATATAAAGGAACAGGTCTTGTAGTTATTTGGTCTAAATGTTAAAATCCAAGTTTAAACTGAAAAAAAAGGTCTGAATTCAGCCCAATGTCAGGCCTTGCAGGTTCATTTGCCTAGTATAGAGCTAATTGAAGACTTAGTCATTGCACTCCAGTGTGTTGTTTAAAGAGGTACATTTATACATGATTGAGTTAAACAGGTCCAGGTCTTGATAGTCAAGTGGTCTTAGACTATCGCAGTTTAAAGCAAAAAGTTTATGTAATTTTGCTATATTGATAACATTGCATTGATGTTTAATTAGTCACATAGAGTTTGAGTAATCCAATGATCATTAATAGGGTCTACCAGGTTGATGAAGTAAATAGGTAACTAGGACTATTGGTCCAAGGTGTAAATTGACCCTGTGTGTGTATTTTATCGCAGCATATAGCCGTACACTTAGTAAATATAATTGGAAAACCAATTGGTAAAAGCCAGTCGTGACTAAACATACACTTGACACAGTATAGTCCCACCTGTGAATTTTTGTGTGGTGACACATTTCAATTGTATCAAGGAGCTATAATAAACATTAAGTTGACTCTATAGTATTTGCTACATGTAGGTTGGCTATAACGAATTAAAATTATGGCAAGTCAACTTATTGGTAGTGTGCCCAAATTTGACGAAGGGTACAATTTTGATGAGTGGATAGAACTTTTGGAAGCATGGTTTGATGCTAACAGTGTAAAGGATGAAGGGAAAAAGAGAGCAATTTTTCTCACAAATCTGGGTAGCAAAAACTATCATACGCTTCGAGCTCTAATGCAACCGAACAAACCTACTGGTCAATCATATTCAGAATGTAAGGATGCACTTAAGGCACATTTCGCACCAAAGCCTACTGAAATAGTTCAGCGTTATAGGTTTTACACTTGCATTCAAGGACAAGATGAGTCCATACCCCAATTCGTTGCGAATTTGCGCCAATTATCTGAGGGATGTAATTTCCATGAGTTAGATAATATGATCAGGGATCGCTTAGTAGTAGGTTGCCGGGATGTTGCGATTCAACGTAAATTGTTGAGTGACCCATCTCTAACTTTGAAGCATGCACTCCACACTGCTACAGCCATGGAAGTAGCGAACAGAGATGTTGAGAAGCTCAAGGTGTTGAGTAAAGGGACAGAACCACCAACAGTTCAGTACATGCAGGATGGAAGCCAGCGTTACAAGTCGTACGCAAGACCCTTATCACATCAGAAAACACACCAAAGTCAGAAACAGGACAAGAAACCTTGGAAGCCGCAAAAGCCCAGCCAAAAGCATCAAGGAGTTCCTACGTCAAGGTGTTGGAGATGTGGTTCTGGTGATCATACCCACACAACATGCAGATTCAAAGATGAAAAATGCTACGAGTGTTCTCAAGTGGGTCACACCAAGAGTCAATGTGAAAAGGTGCAAGCTTACAAAAAGAGAGTACATGTAGGTAAAAAACCACAGGCTAGACAGGGTAATAGAGCCCATCATATCCAATCTGAGGAAGGAGATCCTATGGTTGAAACAGATTGTTTAAATCATTTAGAAAGCTTGAACCATTTATCTGTACCGCCGTACATGGTAACAGTAACCATAAACGACACAGAGTTGGAAATAGAGGTAGATACAGGCAGCCCCTGGACACTAATTTCACAAAAGCACTTTGAATCCATTAGTAAGACAGAGGTAGCAAAGACAAGAATTAAGCTAAATTCATATACTGAAAATGGAGTAAGAATTGTAGGTGAAGCAGCAGTAGAGGTTAAATTTGAACCTAGTGGACAGCCCAAGACATTGTACATGGTAGTAGTTGAAACGGGTGCCACTTTGTTGGGAAGAGATTGGATAGAAGAATGGCCTGCCCTGTTGAGAAAGTTTCCAAGAAAGGAAAAGGGGGGAAAGTCAGAAGCTAATCATGTAAGCCCAGCAGCTAATATTCATAAGGTACACAATGACTTGCAGTCAATGTTAGATAAACACAAGTCTGTGTTTGATCATAGCAAGTTAGGTAAACTAGAAGGCTTTCAAGCTAAGGTCTACCCGGTTAAAGAGAATGGTGAAATGGCATTCTACAAGGCAGCACCTGTGCCATATGCTAGTAGACACAAGGTAGATGCAGCATTAGATGATCTTTTGGATCAAGGGGTGATCGAACCTGTTCGGTTCAGTGATTATGCCTGCCCCATTGTAGTGGTGAATAAACCAGATGGAAAGGTGCGTATATGTGGGAACTACAAGCTCACAGTGAACAAAATCCTCAAGGTTGAACAGTATCCAATTCCTACATTTGAGGATATGATGCAAGAGATGCAAGGTGGGATTTCCTACACAAAGCTTGACTTATCACATGCCTACCACCAGGTGGAGCTCGAACCTGAGGCACGGAAATACACCACCATAAACACGCACAGAGGACTTTATCAATACACCAGATTGCCTTTTGGTTTAGCTAGTGCGCCAGCTCTGTTTCAGAGGACCATGGAATCCTTGATAGGGGATATACCGATGTGTTGTCCGTATCTTGATGATATCATTGTCAGCGGAAAAACAGAAGAAGAACACCTCAACAACCTTGAACGAGTCCTTGAAAGACTACAGAACAGTGGACTTCGCTTAAAGAAAGGAAAATGTGAATTCCTCAAGCAGTCAGTCCAGTATCTGGGACACAAAGTGGACAAAGATGGTATCGGCCCACTCCAAGAGAAGTTAGATGCCATCAGAGAGGCACCGAGGCCTGTCAATCAGACGCAGCTTCAAGCGTATTTGGGACTCCTAGGATATTATAGGAAGTTCATACCCAATCTCACGACGGAGATAGCAGCCCTGACAGAACTATTGAAAGCAGAGTACGTCACGCCAAAGACAAAGGGAAGGAAGAGAAGGAGTCCTGACGAAGCCGACCCAAAATTCAAATGGGGGCAAGAACAAGAGAGGGCATTTAAGAAGTCAAAGAAATTGCTTCAGAGTCAAAGTGTGTTGACGCATTACGACACGAGGAAGCCTCTCCTGTTGCAGACGGATGCCAGTCCATATGGTCTAGGAGCCGTGATCAGTCATAGAGATGCTGATGGTCAGGAACGCCCGATTGCCTTCGCCTCAAGAACGCTATCAGCAAGTGAGAAGAACTATGCGCAATATGAAAAAGAAGGACTATCTATCATATATGGCCTCAAGAAGTTTCACAGATATCTATATGGAAGAGAATTCACCATAGTAACAGACCACAAGCCCCTCCTTGGTCTGTTCGGACCAAAACCGGCAAGCACAATGGCTTCAGCAAGAGTAGCAAGATGGCAAATGATCTTGACCGCGTACGACTATGCCATAGAGTACAAAGAAGGAAAAAAACACTGCAACGCAGATGGATTGTCTCGTTTACCGATGGCAGGTACTGACAAAGCCAAATGGTCAAGGGAGGATCTCGACGACTTAGACGAAATCCCTGCCGTAGTCAACCTCTTGGAAGACATTGATGTGAGACCAGTTGATGCAGAGGAAATCAAGTGCAAAACCCGAAAAGATCAAGTTCTAACAAGAGTGAAGAACTACATCCAAACCGGATGGCCGGATCGAAGACATTTGGATGAGTCCTTCAAGCCTTACATCCAAAAGAAAGACGAGTTGAGCATTGAGGACGATATAATTCTGTGGGGTCACAGGGTAGTGATTCCTGAAGATCAAGAGTTGCGCGAAACATTGATTCAGGAGTTGCATGAAACTCACCCAGGGATTGTGAAAATGAAGTCACTTGCAAGATCATACTTTTGGTGGCCAGGTATTGACAAGAGCCTCGAGCACAAAGTGAGAAGTTGCCTAGTTTGTCAAGAGCACCAAAAGACTCCACAAGCAGCACCGATACACCCATGGGAGTTTCCGGATAAGCCTTGGAGTAGAGTGCACATAGACTATGCCACTATTGAGAGTCAGGAAGTGCTAATTGTAGTTGATGCACATAGCAAATGGATCGAAGCAGTCCGAGTAAATCGTGCTACAGCAGCCGCAACAGTAACTGTGATGAGACGTTTGTTTGCATCATATGGCATTCCAGAGACTATTGTGAGTGATAATGGGACACAATTTGTTTCAGAAGAGTTCTCAGGATTTCTACAGCAGAACAACATAGAACATGTCCAGACAGCTCCTAAACACCCTTCGAGCAACGGGTTAGCGGAACGTGCAGTTCAAACTGTGAAGAGAGGAGTAAAGAAGACGACTGGAACATCTCTGGAGATGAGAATTCAGAAAGTTCTGTTAACGTACAGAGTGACGCCCCAGGAGACCACGGGAAAGAGTCCAAGTGAACTACTCATGAAGAGGAAGATTCGTACTCGACTAGATTTGGTTCGACCAAATCTGAGTAGGACAGTCAAAATGAGACAAAGTACCATGAAGCAAAGGTCTGATCTGAAGACGAAGCAGAGACACTTCCGAGTGCAAGATCGTGTCTTGGTCAAGAACTTCTATGCAGGACCTACTTGGTTACATGGACATGTGAGTGAAATACTTAATGCGTCAATGTATCTAATTGAGCTCAGGGATGGTCGCGTGGTTAGACGTCACATAGATCACATCAGAGGTTGTTACCCAGCAAGTGAAGGTATTCAAACTCCTACAGAGGAATTGACAACAACCAATCAACCAGATGTCCAACCAGAGTTGATCACAACACCAGCACCAATTGAAGTACAGTCAGAAAACATGTTTCCTACTTTTAATGAAAGTACACCAAACTCTTTTGCAGAGTTTGCACAAACCCCATCAAGAGCTAAATCTTCTACTGTAACAAGTACAGACACAACTCAACCTGAAAGAGAAATGTCTACAAGGCAAAAGAGAATGCCTACAAAGTTCAATGACTTTATTGTATATCAATAAAAGAAAGGAAGAAATATCATGTAATACATAACAAATCAGCAGTTTGATAGTTATGCAATGAAACGAAATCAATGCATATCATTATGGTAAAATACATGTGTTTGGCAGTAAGTTGTAACAGTCAAAATACATGTGTTTGGCAGTAAGTTGTAACAGTCAAAATTATATTGGAAATAATAAGTATTTTGAAAATACAAATAATTATGTTTGATCATATAGTAAATTCTTGTTTATGATATTGCATATCATATTGCTTTTGTGTTGAATAATATTAAGGGTAAACTCACAAAATATGTCATATACATCCAGACACAGAAGTGAATAAGACAAGTATACAATGTTATTACAGTGTACAGGTATATTTTATTGTTTCAACAGATTCATTAAGAATCAAATATGTTATTTAGTTATTAAAAAAAAAGAAGGTTAAAGCCTATTGATTAAGAATGGTTTAGAGTTACAGGAAAGTAAATGTGATTTACATATTGAGGGATGAAGATAGACAATTATTTTGAAAACATTGTTTTAGATTTTCTACCATGTGAATTTCATTTAAAGGGGGAAGAATGTAATGTATTAGCTATACATGTACATGAATGTAGAATATAGCGCCACCTTGTGCCGCGCGAGAGAGACTCCAAGATGGCCTCTTGACTTAACGAGTGCCGGAATAAACCTTCTGAGTTAAACCCAATATATCAGTCAACAGCGTGCTTCTTCATGTTCACAAGACAAGAACATAACAATACCAAAATTGGCTAAGTATTTTATCTAAGCCAAATACTAAGTAAAAATCTTAAATTTTGTACTTAAGTATTGAATGGAATACGGGCCCTGGACCCCATCTCCTGGCAATGACTATAATGTGCACATACTAGTGCCTCCCACACGGACAACTCCTCCAAAACAAAGATCCTCCCATGACAACTAATCCCTGAAGACATCTATCCTCTTGAAAATTACCCCCCACAAAAAGACACTAGAGAACTCAAAATAAGCGTAAATCGCCAGTAAATCTATTTAAGGCTTCCAAGTGATACAATAAATCAGTGTATTCAATGTCTTTAGCGCAGTACCCGGATGACTGACCAATTGCTCAGGTTGACGACAGCAAAAGGCAAATGATCAGGCAACTATCGCTATCGATATCATGGGGATATCACACAAAAAACAAAGCCATATTGACCGAGGTAAGTCAAATTTTGTTATTTCGCTAGTCAGACTATTAATATAGATAATAATAATATTGTATGGCTTTGTTTTCGTGTGATTCAAGAATATATTGCTCTCGCTAAGACAATATTAGACTGTCTTTGACTCTCTAATATTGTCATAGCTTGAGCAATATATTCTTGTATCACACTGAAGGCCATCCATATACATATATATCACGTACAGCACATGATTCTTCCTGTAATACGTAACTGAGCCTATAAAGAAATAAAAGTCTTACTGGTTTAGCTGTAGCAGCACTGAAAACATCCCAGACTTGTTCAATTGTCTTTGGGTGGTGGACCTTCAAACTGTTCCTCACAAAGTTCTGTAGCAGAAAAACATGACATGGGAGCCAAACAAAATAATAATTGTATAAATGCTCTTACAGCCTTCAGATTCATCATTGAATAGCTCTACATTTGATTCCTTCCACACTGAATTAACATATAGACTCCCTCCTGCAAATATCAAAATCAATATTCTAACAACTTTTTTCTTAGTATCATTATTATATTTATCATGAAAAATATCTGACAACATTTGAAAAGAGTACCGGTAAGAAGAAATGGGGGTCTATAATTATAAACATATTCTTTCTACTCTTTTGATGTATACATGTACATGTATATTTCCTTGCAATATTCCAATTTAGGCATAAACAGAGACATTTGGGGTGTACACAGAGGACTCCGATACATGTAGGTGTATGCCACCTGCAACTTGCTTTTTGGTATGATGAATTTGATTCATTTACACAAAGCTTGAAAATCATCATGAAGTTATATATGTTTGCAGGTGGCCATCCTGATACAGGTTTAACCTGGGGATAAGGCTATAAAGGTATGGTACTGTACCTCAAATTTGCTCTTTTTTCTGGGAACGTTGGGATATTCTGCAATCTGCTCCAGCAGGTTTTTGATGTTGCTGCTGATATTTCCCGCTCCAACAGCATCTCTTACACGCTGCAAAGCAATAATACACAAATCTGTTAAATTACACTTGGTATTAAATTAAAAAGATTCTTGATCATCTAAAAGGATGTGTGTGTGTGGAGAGAGAGAGAGAGGGGGGGGGGGGGAGTGTGCACAAAGACAGACTGGGGATTTTTCAATTTCAATTCATTTATTTGTTCAACCATCAAAATATATATACAATCAAAATAAGTTACATCAAGAATTTAGAAGAACACAATGATGGTCTGGTGACCCCTGAGAAAGCAGGGCTTATAAAAAGGGGCCACCAAATTGAAATACATAAAAAGATCAAAAATACTTAAAATAAAAAAAAAATCACCATCAAACATTAATATAAACAAGGAAAAAAGAGAAGTACACTTCTTGCAGCAGCAGCAAAAATCTATATCTACATGTATATTGGTAATTATGTTGTAAATATAAAAATGAATTTACCAGCAGCCATTGTTCCTGTTTAGCTTCTCCCTTGTTAGCGTTCTGTGGGGCCTGGTAACCTTTGCCTCCATACTTCTGATCTTCTGATATACACTGGGTGTGCAGTTTGTATTCGTCCCCACTAAAAAAAAAAGAGTGCAATTTAGAAATGTAATAGGAAACAAAATAAGCATTGTCTGATTCACAGTGTGTGCTGTTTGTAGTCATCTCCAGCGTCGTATAATCTCAAATTGATGAGAGTACAGTTTAGAAATATGATAGGAAACAAAATAAGCATTGTCTGATATACAGTGTGTGCTGTTTGTAGTCATCATCACATTTCTTAGCCGTAACTTAAAGTTACGGCTAAGAAATGTAATAGGGAAAAAAAAGAGAGCATTGTCTGATATACATAGTGTGTGCTGTTTGTAATTATCCTCACTCAAGTACGACTAAGAAATGTTATAGGAAACAAAATGAGCAACGTCTGATATCTCCAGAGTAGTACAATCTCAAACATCAAGAGTACAGTGTCTGTGAAGAAAATATATTAGAACAGGTTAACATCCTTCCTTGAGTTCCTATCATCATAATAGCAAGTTAACAGGTTACTTTTGCATCGCTACATATTATAAAATACCAGAGAGGACTCAAATTACACTCTGCATAAAGGGTAGATATGGCATGTATGTCAAGGACACACTCACAGGCAAAGAAGTGAACTCAAAATCAACTTCCATGCCAGTCTCTGGCCTTGATATGAAATAATTTCCAGCTGTTTTGTTCTTTGATCAAAAATCATTTGAAAATCTTTTATGGGTGATTTAGATTTCTTTGTACATTTTTTTCTTCTTTTTTTGTTTGTTGGGGGGGGGGGGGGGGGGTCTTTGTTTGTTTTGGGCTGTGTTTCATAACAATACAAATTATCATTATCAGATGGATGAGTTGAAATTCAATCAATCACTATGAAAAGCAACACATTTTTTACTAAATCTTCTGCAATTTCTACTTTTACGATGCATTTTCTACTATTAAGTAATTGGCAACCAATTCATGTTTCTTAAAGATAAACTTGAGTTCTGGTAAAAAAAGAAAATGAATTCTCACAGAATCTAACGAAACTTACACTGAATGTTCAAGATTACAAATAAATGTCATGTGCCAAACAATTTCGGAAGAAAATGTATACTGGCTGAGTAATGAGCATAGAAAGATAAGGAAATCAGGGTAGTACTAGCCCTGACACCATGTGTGTTGTCCCATATACATCTTTCTGTGTAAGTGATTGTTACTTTACCAAGACTCTGCCAAATTTATGATGATTTTGATGACTCCAGAACCTTGCATTACACACCATTACTTACATGCTATATGATCAACTTTTCTGATCCATTCCACACCTTTTCTTTCACAATGCAATCGCATTACCAGAACTCAAGTTTATCTTTAATATGGGACTTACTAGAAGTCTTTGCCACAGTCCATACAGGAGAGGACTTCACAGCTCCTACATCTTTGCTGATAATGCTTTTCCACCTGTGCTTTCTTGATGGCCTGGCCGCAAGCGTTGCATGTAAAGAAGACCATGGTGTTTAATACTAGATCACCTCCAGTCAGCTTGTATGGCGGTGGTTAGCTTGGATACATGTAGGATGGTTCAAACCCTGTGGATTTAAAAAACATTGATAGTATTAAGCCTCGGTCACAAATGCCATTACGAACTGCTACGAACGCCGTACGACCGATTTTCAGACAATGGAAATTTGGGAAGACAATGGAAAAACAGGGAGATTCGTACAAAATTATCGTTCGTACGTACCTTTGTGACCATAGCATTAACATGATCCAAAAGACAAATCTTGAAAAATGTGGGGCATGTACAGAGCATAAAAGCTATTGACCTTAAAGGGACCTGGTATTGGTAACATTGTTCAGATGAGAGGAATGGTGCTAAGGTAGTGACTTCAATGCTAGATGTACAATTAAAGAAAATCTGAAAGTTTGAGTGAAAACAGACCATTATCAATGTTAAAATTCGGAAAAACTGATCTGATCGATTCCTTTATTCTCCCAACCATATTATTACAATTTAATTACATTTTAGGTGAATGTAAATTGTCACAAAGCAATGAATTAGCTTTATACACCATTCCAGAAATTTAAGTGTTGAAATATTTTTGTTAAAGCCTGCCGGCCATGTCTTTTTTTCATGGAAAAACGGTTAGGAAAATTCAAAAATGTTTGGGAGAATTTACTGTTAGAGGGTGTCGCACACTAGGGCACTTTAGCAACGAGACGGAAAGCACAGGAGACGGAGTGTTTAACCAACTGTGACGGGTCTCGCACTCTTGTTACCGTCGTGATATTTAAAGATAAACTTTAGTAATGGTAATGCGATTGCATTGTGAAAGAAAAGGTGTGAAAGGATCAGAAACAGTTGATCATGTAGCATGTAAGTATTGGTGTGCACTGCAAGGTTCTGGAGTCATCAAAATCATAATAAATTTGACCGAGTCTTGGTAAAGTAACAAACACTCACATAGAAAGCTATATATGGGACAACACACATGGTGTCGGGGATGGTACTACCTTGGTTTCCTTGTCTTTCTATGCTCATTACTCAGCCAGTATACATTTTCTTCCAAAATTGTTTGGCACATGTCATTTATTTGTAATCTTGAACATTCAGTGTAAGTTTCGTTTGATTCTGTGAGAATTTTTTTTTTTTTTTTTACCAGTACTGGAGTTTATCTTTAAGCGCTTTCGCTGTCTGCTAAAGGCGACGGGGACGCAAAGTCTGTATCCAATTCCCGCGCTGAACTGCACACCTGCTGCCTTTTGGTGCTAGGCTCTAGGGCCTTGAGGCTTGGCCGGAGCGCCGGGGCAATGGAACCGGCGGTGGGCTGTAGTGCACAGCGTGCAGGCACGTCATGCATGAACGATGAAAAAGGTCCCCCAAAGTAGGCCTAAACGGCCAAACCATCAATTTATTGTAGATTGAGGTATAGAATAAGCTACTTATCGAACAGACATTGGAAACACTAGTAGATTCCCTGTTTTAATCTTCAGTAGTCATGGTAGTGCCCTGCATTGTTAGATCTAGATACAAATTATTTGTCAGCTCTCTCTCTTATGTCGTGTTTAGGGAACGAACGCTATGTTGGCCGAGTACCATTCCGAAAATCGACGGGACGGAGAGATTTCAGATTCGCGCATGCGCAGTTCGTTTTTTTCGCTCGCGTTACCGTCTCCTGTGCGTACCGTCTCGTTACTAAAGCGCCCTACTGACACCTTCAAAGAAAACTGTAAATATCTTTGTGGTTTGAGAATTTTTTCAGGATTTTTTGCATGTTAGAGGGTTAGTACAGTAGAAGGAATAAAATAAGTAACATTTCATACAAAACTTAGGCAGATTTTTCATGAACCTTCAACAATTTTACTGAGTCACTTTAAGAGTAGACTGACTGAATTACTAAACTTTCCACTTTCTTCAGGAGTGACACGAGTCAAAGGCTTTCACCATCATAATTCACAAAATCACAAGTGAAGTTAGAGTGGTTGAGTTGCATTAAGCCTTAAAGTGACTCAGTAACATTGCCTCAGATTCATGCTGCAATCACAATTATAAACCTTTAGCTCAGTCAGGAATCCCATGACTTTTACAAGCTGATCGCCTGTCCGATTATCAAGAAATTTACGATTGGAAATCGAAGTTTCATTTTTCGTTTTCCTAACGGTTTTTATTATACTACAGGGCCATTCCATGGGAAGGTGGACATGACACTAAAATTTCAAGTTCATCAAATTGCTAAGAAATTATTCATTATGATTTACACACATGTTGAAGTTACAGAAACAAAAAGAATTACATCAATTGATCAAATATTTTCTGAGATACAGCAACAAACATGGGAAATATTTTTAGTCATCCAAACTGCTACAATTTACATACTTAACTAAAAAAAAAAAATTTATGGAAAAATATTGTTAAGACTTCTATTAATTTGATTTATACTTAGGCATATTAGGTCTACTTCAGTCCCTAGGAGGAAATTTCTACACCACCACCCAAAAATGTTTCACCATCACACACAAAATATGCACTTGAGCCAAGTAACGCGAGTTACCAAAAATATGATTATTTTTCATTCTGAAAAAATCAGTAGAGCTAATTTGTTGGCAATCATAATTTTCTAAATTCATTACCCCCTAATCCTGTAAGCAAGATGTTTGCTCAAATAAACATTGTTATTATCTTTTAAAATGCCAACGAAAAGTGTAACGCGAGTTACCGTGTAACGCGAGTTACCACAATGTAACGCGAGTTACCAGCTAAAAACCTAAGTTCCCACCAGCATGAGCAGCTCTTGACCTGTACTTGGGCTAAGGTGTGGTGAACATAATGAGATGTAGTGTTATGCAGACCATGATGCACTGTTTAAGCATATTAAAGAGGGCAGCCTAAATGAGATCAATTAATAGCATACTCAAGGTCATACTCAAGGTCAATGAGCACATGGCACATTCCTGAGTTAAGAGAGGCTTTCACTTTCTATGTACAAGTATTTAGCAATGATTGAAAACCCAAAATTCATCTTCTGAATTAACAGCATCAAGATTAAAGGAGGGTAAGTCTATTTTAATAATCTTTACCTATAATTAAAAAGAAAGAAAAGTTTAAAAGATTTAAACAGAATCTTGAGTTCTAGAAATGATGGGAAAAAAATTTATCACAGAATGAACATAACTTGAACTGAATGCTCTTTATTCTTCCAAATAAATAACATCTTTTAATCGATTTTTTGAGAATATGTACGAGTAGTAACAGTAATAGTGATAGTAACAGTAGTAGTAGTAGTAGTAGAAGTAGTAGTAGTAGTAGTAGTAGTAGTAGTAGTAGTAGAAGTAGTAGTATAAGTAGTAGTAGACTTTATTGGATAACTTGTTTAGCACATGACTAATCTTCCACAAGGTCCATAGATCTTATATCAGAAAATTGATTTTTCTCAGTGTTGTCCCACAAAATATTTCCTGTGTTCACAGAAAAGATGATACAGTCATGGGGATTAATGAATATGATTTCAAGTATGTCTGCATTAGACTTGGCTTGCCTGAAAATTCTTCTACATGTAATGTATGATAACAATTCAGGAATACTATGATGACCCTATTCATGGTGAATTCACTGCACAAGACAACAGTGATTTTTAAAAATCATACCACAGGCCTTAAATTTCGTCATTTTTAGGGCAAAGCCAGTTTGGCCTTAAAGTACCTCATATTTTTAAGGGCACCAAGGCCACTACAAAGGGCACCAAGGCCAAAATATTTTTACAAAAAGGGCATCAAGGCCAAAAAAAAATTATTCTATTTTTGTTAGATGTCATGTGTATTTTATAATGAAACTTGTGCGGGATCAATTTCCCATGACTTTTAGCACCAGCTTCTTCACAGAATGTATAGAGGTCTATGGTACATACAAACAACGGCGGCGCCCCCCGCAAGCCTTAGATTAAGCAGCCAGGAGCAAGGTGCAATTTTTTTTCTAAAGTTGCCCCTTGCCCACGGGAATTTACCAGAGCAAGGGGCAATTCCCTAAGAACCAGGGGCAATTTTCCAAAAACAGATAGACTAGGCCCCTAATCTAATTATAAGTTCAAAGATACAATGTTAATTTCATAATGTGAATAGAACGATCAATTTAATAACTTTTTAATCTTAACAATATCAACAGGAAAGATTGATTAAGAACATCAAACATATTCTAAAGTAACTAAAAATATTGATGAGCAAATGAATAAATAAATTGTAAATTTCACAAACATCGAAAGTCAGAAGGACTTGGCAAGTTTACCAGGTATCCCAAATCGAAATCGCACCTCACACACAAACCTTCCGCCACACTCTGGGTAGCTGGTAGTAGGAGCAAATTTGAAGAAATCATCTTTTTAATTGTTGTATAACTAACCCAGGGAAAAAATTAAGTTTTTCATTTTGGGGGCTCCATTTCAAATTTTTGGGAAATTTTCGGGGGCTACTTTTTCAACTTTCGGGGGCTCTTTTTTCTGGGGCTACTTTTTCATTAATTCATAAAAGGATAGGCCTAGGGGGTCTACAGTTTGTTGAGATTTGTTTAGTAGGCTAAGCCTAAGGTTTCGGGCTTCCTGCTTCATAATTGCCTATTAAAAAAGAAACCCCCTTTTCTAGTTCAATAACTAAGTCATCAGGGTTTTTTAAAGTTATGTAAGTTTCAATGACACTTGGATTTGTGGGAGTGAAGCTTGCAATTTAAACGTTAGAGGTTTATGAATAAAATTATTGTTCTTGATGTCTTTATTTTACTACATACAATAGTGTACATCTGTAAAAACACTTAAATCAAGATGCAGTGGCAACAGAATAGTTGTATCCCATCAATGTGTGTCAGGCCATTTGAATGGACATAATGTAACGCGAGTTACCGTAACGCGAGTTACCAATATATATGATTCCTACACTTTATCTGTTCATTGTTTCTTAATTTTTATATTGTAAAGTTATGAGTCATAACCTACTATCAAGTCAAGGTAGGAAAGGTTTTACAAAGATTGGCTAGTATGAGGAGACTTTGCCAAAAGATGCTCTTACAGGATTGACCATGTCCTTTTTTTGTAACGCGAGTTACCGAAATTGAACGATTCAAGAATCTCAATATATTTGTCCTTTGTTTTTCTTATTTGGTTCATTTAGTTCTTCTATGTCTACCCTACCCATGTTGAAAAAAGCAACTTGTAAATCCTAGCAATTACAAAGATATAGGCATATTATCCTGTTAATGTACCCATTATGTGTAACGCGAGTTACCATGGAATGGCCCTACAGTCTATTGGAGAAAATGAGTATGGTAGAACCGGTCACTCATAGATTTTAACTTTTTAGAGGCACTTCATGATCATTTTGAAGCGGAATTTTTTTCTCAATACGAGTTAGCGAGGTTGCTAATGTAATCTCATGTGGGTTGACGACAGCAAAAGGCAAATGATCAGGCAAAACACAATTTCACAATGTCATGAGTTAGTTTACGATATTGCCCATTTTTTTTTTACTGAGTTCTTTTTACCCAATTCATTGAAAGCCTGTCCCAGTCCCACAATGCAGTTCAGAAATGACATCATGGCGTTACACAACGGTTTGCTTCCCATGCCCTGTGTACAGAGTTTAACAGCTTCGCATCGATGCCACTGGCACTAGTAGCAGTAGCAGCTACACCGCAATCCATATATGCATAATTCATTAGGCTGCTACATTCATAAGCACAAGCTTATCGCATGTGCATAAATCTCTTCCCCCACAAACCCTACACACGCTCGCACTTAGAAAAACTAACATCAACCAATAGATAAACGTGTCAAGATTAAGAATCCATAAATATATTTCACAGATTAGGTCTAAAGTCGGTCCAATTTACAGTTTCAGAATACATTTTTTACACGCTACAGGAGTACAGCTGCTAAAACTCGAATTAACAGATTAGTCTAGATTAAACAGGTCAAAATTGTCCAGAGAAATGACAGATGAGCTTTCTTTTGCAAATGTCAAAATGATGCTTTAAAAAAAATATAAAAAAAGATCTAGACTAGACTAGACCCTATGCCTAGATCTATAGACTCTACTATGAATAATATAATTATTAAATGCTGCTATGACGGATCTAGAGGTCTATTTACCCAATTACAGTCTAATATTACGTTCATTCTGTCGATTTTAGTATGATCCTGATGATAAGGCTGAACTTAACACATTGCCATTAACCTTGTCCCATGTACCAAGTTTCACGTTAGTCATAACAATACAAGCACAGAAATATGTAGTTTTCGGTATCATTAAGCTACATAGCAGAAACAAAATATAATACATTATCAGTGAAAGAAATGAAAGACTATCAAAGCAAAAAATTACCTCATCAAAGTCCTAAATTACAGGCACATCTGGTCACGCTTGTCCACGACTTACACACGACGGATGGGACTTTTCATTTTTGAGACATGACCATTATGTATACGCAGAGGGCTCTTGACTTGTGATGATTAAAGTTTTGAACAATAACTCCTCAAAGGGGAAATTTTCCTTTTTATGTTTTTATCATTATTAGTATCATTATTGTTTTTTAAATGTTTTAGTGTAATTTTTGTTAACACTGCTATCGCTAACATATTTCAAAATCTAACTGTGGTCCTCAAAATATATAATAGCTAGATCTAGATCTATAGACTATGTAAATATATCACTTACGGATGTGAAAAAGAAAATGTATTATGATACAACTATAGGAATCAAACATTAGCCATTAGGCATATTTTTAACTAAAGGACTTTCTTCTTCTTTTTAGAAAGAAAGAAGAAGAAAAAAAGAAGCTAGGAGCACTTATAGATAAGTAACAGGAGCATAGGCACCGGAAGCTCAGTGGGGGGGGGGGGGGGGGGGGGGGGACGGTCGCCCCCGAAAACAGGTCAGCAGTAAAGGAGTAAAAATGGTTTGTATTTGTAACCAAATAGAAAGGGGGAAAACAAAATCTGAATTGAATCACATAAAAATGATATTCCATTCAAAGAAAGGAGAGTAGGCCTAAACAGGAAATGAATTTCCTAAACATTACGTATGCCCCTAAATTTATCGATGGAGGATTTGATAATAGCGATCATACGCGCATATCGTGGAACTATTGTGAGAGGATGGGAAAGCGTGTGTTTTTTTAATTTTTATTATAGGGGTGAGAAGAGATGAGCCCCTGAACACTGGCGAACTGCACACATAGCTGCATTACTATCCTGGCTGTGTATTAAAAGCTGTGCTATTGATTCTCAACATTTAAAATGCTAGACTACTGTACAAAACTAAACTGATTTCACTAAAAATCGGTACTTAGTGTTATTGATGACACCTAAATAGCAGTAAAATACTTTTTTTTTCAACTTACCGATGTTAGAAAGAATAATTAAAAAAATAAAATTGCAAGTCTACTGTCATACTTGCCGATCAAACACATCGACAAAATTGTGTGCATTTGTGTATAATGAGTGTATTGACTATTCATGTGTGCAAATGCTGCCTATTAACTGGGCTAAGTGCAGTGCTAAATGTCAATACACATTAGCATTGACTTTCTAGTCTCTATGCTTTGCTGGAGTACGTGGCGTACTGATGGGGGAGGGAGGGGGGGGGGGGGGGGCAATTGCCCCCCTAAATTCAAACGTGGTTGATTTCTTATTCGATGCCAGTGTTTTACAAATGTTGCTGAAATGACATGAATTTCTGCAACTTTTCCTCAATTTCTTTTGTAAAATATTCTTTTTTATGCGTTTGTTGGAAAATTATGAATTCCCAAATTTACAGTAAGGAAAAACATATGTTTATTTAGAAGCCTTCATATCAGGGCGTGCAGAACGGCGGTGCTCTGGGACCCGAGCCTCTTACTTTTTTTTAAGCCTATGTTAAAGAGAAAAAGAAAGAAAGAAAGGGTGAGTGACCTGCTACTGCAGTGTCACAAATGAGTTATCAAAATATGCTCATCTGACTGTAATTAAATGCCTAAAACCCCTGATCTTCATGGGGCTCATCACCCTGAACCCCCTCGATAATTAGTGACCTGCCAGCGTCATGAATAAGGTATCAAAATATGTTCATCTGACCGTAATTAAATGCCTAAAACCCCTAAGCTTCATGAGACTAAGCCCCCTGAACCCCACGCCCCTGGAACCCACACCAACTAATGCTCCACTCGCTTCACTCTACGTGATCGTAAATACTCCACTTTGATAAACGTTGAGTTTGAGTTTGAGTTTATTTTATTTATACACGGTAAAAGCCCGAAACAGTTCCCAGACTGGTTTCAATCAGGGCCGTGTCGATAAAAAACAACATAGTCATGACATATAAACAAAAGTAATATAACACTGACAGATTCACAACCATAACACGACAATATATAGGAAGTAAGCTAAAAACACTTCACTTAATTAAAACTATATTGGTAGACCCAAAAGATAAACAATGGAATAAGTTACATATATGATCATCATAATATATATATATAACAAGTAAAAACAAGAAAAAGTTTAACAAGATTATAAATAAGTTAAGAACATATTATGTATTTATGTTAAATATTAAATAATACAACTTTAAAACAGTAAACAAAAGAAAACACACATAATGTAGAATGTGTAATAATTATGAAATTAAGACAAATGCGTATTCCATATTAAGTAGAAGTAAAATGAAGTATGGAATAATAATAAATACTTAAGAGCATTATGAATATGGATCAGTTAAATACTACATATATAATTGTTTTTGTTTTTAAAGAGAAAAAAAAAACTGATATCGTATTGCAAAAATCTTATTGCACACGATTAGACATTTAAAACATATTGCGTAGGAGTAATATAACATAAATAAGAATGATAAATAGGTTAAAATTATGAAGATATGTATACAACTATAAAACCTTAAAAACAAACAACAACAAAGCTCTCTTAAACTAATAAGTTAGCCCCTCCCCACACACTTATTTCGTATTACGTCAGCTTTGCCTTAAAAATATTTAACGATTTAGCACCTTGTACTTCATGTGGCAAGTTATTCCATGTTAAGGCCCCTCTATATTTAAAAGATCTTTTCATAGTCTCAGTCTTTGGTCTTATTGTTTTCACATTATACAGACTTGAACGTGTATTGTATGTATGGTCAGCAAATATAAACTTTTCTACTAAATACTCAGGAGCTTGTTTTGAGACAATCTTATACATCATAATTGCTACATTCTTTCTTCTATTATTGTCAAGTGTATTCCAATTTAGTCTTGTTAAATTTTCATCTGATGAGGAATACCAAGACGACCTATTAATTATTCGAGCTGCTCTATTCTGAATTTTTTGTAATTTGTTTTTCTGTGTACATCCACATCCACCCCATATTACATCACAATAATTTAAGTGAGACAATACTAGTGAATTATAAACCATTTTCATTTCATATTCATTTACTATATTTCTTATAGATTTCAGCATATATAATCCGTTACTTGCTTTTTTATGAATAGCATTAATATGTTCTTGCCATGATAACCTTTCATCTAAAATTACCCCAAGGTGTCTACACTTACTAACTCGAGTTAACACAGTATTGTCTATAGTAATGTTTAAATCATTATCTTTAACTTTATCCAGACGTTGTTTCGTACCGAATACAATGTATTCAGTTTTCTTTATATTCAAATTTAGTTTGTTTTGTATCAACCACTTTTTAACATATTCTAGGTCTTCATTTATCTTCTCACTCAATTCTATAGTATCATTTGCCGAACAATATATTACCGTATCATCAGCATACATGCTTACTTTACAGTGGGTGAGGCCACGTGGCAAATCATTAACATGTAATATGAAAAGCAGGGGTCCTAAAATGGATCCTTGGGGAATTCCACATTCAACTGGCAAAAAATCTGACATTATACCGTTAACAGATGTAGATTGTACTCGACCATGTAAATAGTTCGAAAACCATAGCTGTGATGGTTCATCCAACCCGTACATACATAATTTTCTCAATAGTAACACATATAGTCAACGGTATCAAAAGCATTTTTTAGATCTAGCATTACCGCACATACAATTTGACCTTCATCTATGCTTGTTCCGTGTGGTCTGCATGTAACATGTAAGAGTGATGGTGATGCCGATTTTTCTTCCAACCCCCCATGTTTTTGCTCATTACGCCACTGCCCATAATTATGAAAGGTGAGCCCCCTGGAGTGTTTGCCCCCCCCCCCCCCAATCCAAAACTGAGAAGAAGATAGAGAAAGAGGGAGAGGGAGAGAGAGAGGGGAAGAGAGAGAGAGAGAGAGAGAGAGTGAGAGAGAGTGAGATAGAGACAGATAGATAGATAGAGACAGATAGTAAGAGGGGAGAGGGGGAGAGGGGTCGACATTTTTTATTTACAGGGGTGGATCCAGGATCCCAATAACATTTAACACTAATTTTACATTTTGCTCTATATAATTGGGATACAATTTTGTGCCTCTTTAGCGTATGCATCGATTTGCTTTTGAAAGGGGGCGCGGCCCGTGTTCCCCGCCCCGTAAATCAGCCTGTAAGTGTGTATTCTTATCTGAAAGCAATTCTGACACAGAACCCTCCGATAGTACCGCAACGAAAGTTCATCTGAAACCGTTAACGACTTGTTGAAACCGGATGCTTTCATGAGAATCTGATACTTTCTGGTGAGTATAAATAATGCAATTACGCTACAATAGTTTGCACATTGATAAAATGTCCAGACTTACAAAGTGCCTGCTACAGCTGTGCATCTTGCTGATCTGTTCGCGTTACGTTTTTATTCAACTTTCACGGTAAGGAAATAAACATTTCCTATCTAAGTTTAATATGTTTCCGTATATTGTATGTATATTCAGTCCGGAAGTGTGTGAAGTAGTTGATATCTTCCAAGCCATTCCGTTTATTTGACATTCTATTTCTACATCTTCTTTTTACACGGCAGAATTCGCTGATGCTGCTGACGATCTAGGCTATTCATCATGAACAACTCGATGCAAGTTCGTCTTTGGGTTTGGGTCTGCTACCTACTGTTTGTTGGGCGTTGCATTTCTATGACTTTCTGCGATTATTGCTACTGTGACACCCCCGACATAGTGTGCAGCGGAGTCAACTTCCATGAAGCCTTAAACCGCACTGTTCCAAGTCGTGTCGGCAGTAATACAAAGTTCCTTAATGTGAATACATTTGACGTCAACATGATACTGGCGAACGATACACTGAGTGTCTTTCCTGCCTTACAAAGCCTCACGATAAGTACTTACCAAGTCTCTTTCGTGGATCAATTTGTTTTTAAGAGGCTTTACGGGTTATCATACATTTATTTGGAAAGGAACAGTCTTCATGAAATACCAAGTGAAGTTCTTTTCCACTTGAGAACCTCTCTACAGGAACTGCATCTGGTAAATCAACGGTTTCGTAACATCCCGTCAAATGCGTTTGCGGAATTAGTCAACCTCCAAGAATTGACTATTACTTATAACCTAAACTATCTTGATATATCACCCGATGCGTTTAATGGTCTTGCGAAATTAAAAGGCCTTTGCTTATCGAGTTGTTACATTCGACATTTTCCTAACACAACCTTCTCGGGGTTACATACCCTACAGGAATTAGACCTTAGTTACAATCGCTTAGTTGAAGTACCGACTGCGATACAAACCCTCAAATCTCTCATGAAGTTGGACCTCTCTTACAATACACGTTTGGTCAATCCAATGGATTTGATGTTCTTAAGCAGTACGACTAAGCTGCAGACACTCCAAATGAGGTACTGTGCTATCTCTAAAATATCACCAGACGCTGTTGATAACCTCAAAGCATCTCGGGATCTAACCGTCGCGAATTTCGATGGAAATCCGTTCAACTGTACCGAGGATCTTTGCTCTTTCGCAAGCTGGTATGTTAGTCTGCCGGAGCCTAGTACAAGTACACGAAGTCCTGACTTCATCCCTTTTATCACCCTAAGTCCTCCTCCAGGAAAGGGGCCATATCAATGTGACAACTATGGCAAGCCCCTCCAGGACTTCTTCAGTGAGTCTTGCGATCAACCGAGGCCTGATCCTAGCCCATCCATTTCTCCTCCTGGTGAAACACCGTGGCATGTGGTAATAATTGCTGTCACGGTCATCCTCGTCGCGTTCGTCGTCACCATCGTATCATTCGTCGTTTGGAAGTTCAGGTTGATAAACTACTATCATCATCGCATAGGGGTTTCCTTTCAGCGCCATGTCGATTACGGGGCTGTGGGAGACAACAACCATGAATATGTTTATGATGCCTACGTCAGTCATCACGATGACGACAAGTCATTCGTCGAAGATGAGATGCTTCCTCGTCTCGAAGACGAACACGGCTTCGATATGTGTGTCTCCTTCCGCAACTTCCGCTTGGGTTCCAACCTCCTGGAGAATGTGTCTTCGGCTCAGGATGTCAGTCGTGCCATCATATTCATCATCAATGAACGCTTCATGCAGAATGGCCAGTGTAAGCTGGAGCTTGAGATGGCTTCGACGAGGATGTTGGAAGATGAAACGGGTCACGAAGGACAACGTCTCATCATCATCCTGATGGAAGTCCTTGCTCCCGAATTGGTGAACAGCACCCTGAGGGTACTTCTAAACCATGTTGCTTATCTCGAGTGGGATCCTGCTGCAGAAGACAGATGTTGGGGTCAACTCATTGCTACTCTGGATACGTTGGTGCCAGAAAGGAATGCCGACAATGAAGAGGGTACCGACGAGGGACGAGATGACGGCGACCAAGCGGACGATAACGAACACGACGGGGATCAAACTGTTTGATTAGGAGTCTATTCGGGCTTGTATTTACACAGACCTTTATAAATTGCGTGTAATAAATTGTTGTTTTAATAATACAATTTTGCTGGATAGCAAATTGTATTTAGAATGCTATCTAATTATATATCAGGTTGAGGATACATATTTTCATTATCATGGTTAAAGTTTGAAGGGCCGTGTACAAAAAAAAAAAAAATAAATAAATAAATCATGTAATGGTACAATTTAAGCATATGTTTGTTCGTTAATCGCAATATAGCTCGGTGTCTATTTCAAATGATAAAAAAAGGGAGATATTTTTATGTTACAAGTAAAAACTGCATAACTTGCAACTTTTTACAATATAATTCAAGGTGTTTTATAATAATTAGCATCATCAACATCACAAATGAAAACAATTTGTTATAATTCATAACCATAAATCTTGTGAAAAAGAAGTCAATTGTGGGGTGCCGCAGGGTTCGATCCTCGGTCCACTACTCTTTATCATCTATGTCAATGACTTCTATAGATCATCCCAAATATTAACTTTTATATTGTTTGCGGACGATTCAAATATATTCTGTTCTCATCAAGACTCACATCAACTAATACAAATTGTAAATACTGAATTAAACAACGTGGCTAAATGGATTATGAGCCAATAGACTTTCTTTGAATCTAGACAAAACCAATTTTATGCTTTTCAGTTATACTCTTCATACAATACCAGGAAATATAATCATGAATGATCTGGTCATAAATAAGGTTAAATCAACTAAATTTCTGGGTGTCATGATCGACGATCAACTGTCATGGAAAACACAAACAGATTACCTTTGCAAAAAAGTATCTAGAAACATTGGTAATATTAATAAACTGAAGCATTTTTCCCCCTGGAAGACCCTTCATACATTGTACTGCACTCTGATTTTATCTATATTGCGAAAATTCATTTTCATATTCATATTCCGAAAGTACAACGAAAGTTCATCTGAAACCGTTAACGACTTGTTGAAACCGAATGCTTTCATGATCATGATGATACTTTCTGGTGAGTAAATAATGCAATGACGCTACAATATTTAGTTCGCATATTGATAGAATGTGCCGAGTTACAAAGTGATCACCATTAAACACCGATCTCCATGCTCCTGCTATACAGCTGTGCATCTTGCTGATCTGTTCGCGTTACGTTTTTACTCAACTTTTACAGTAAGGAAATAAACATTTCCTATCTAAGTTTAGTGTTTCCGGATATTGTATGTATATTCAGTCCGAAAGGGTGTAAAGCATAATTCGTTGATGCTGCCGACTATCTAGGATATTCATCATGAACAACGCGATGCAAGTTCGTCTTTGGGTTTGGGTCTGCTACCTGCTGTTTGTTGGGCGTTGCACTTCTCTGACTTTCTGCGATTATTGCTCCTGTGACACCCCCAACATATGGTGCAGTGGGGTCAACTTCCATGAAGCCTTAAACCATACTATTCCAAGTCGTGTCGCCAGTAATACAACGTTCCTTAATGTGAATATATTTGACGGCAAGATGATACTGGCGAACGATACACTGAGTGTTTTTCCTGCCTTACAAAGGCTCTCGATAAGTACTTACCAAGTCTCTTTCGTAGATCACTTTGTTTTTGAGGGGCTTTACGAGTTATCATACATTTATTTGCAAATGAACAGTCTTCATGAAATACCAAGTGAAGTTCTTTTCCACTTGAGAACCTCTCTGCAGGAACTGCATCTGGTAAATCAACTTCTTCGTAACATCCCGTCAAATGCGTTTACGGAATTAATCAACCTCCAAGAATTGACTATTACCTATAACCAAAACTATCTTGATATTTCACCCGATGCGTTTAATGGTCTTGCGAAATTAACAGGCCTTTACTTATCGACTTGTAACATTCGACATTTTCCTAACACAACCTTCTCGGGATTACATACCCTACAGGAATTAGACCTTAGTTACAATCGCTTAGTTGAAGTACCTACTGCGATTCAAACCCTCAATTCTCTCATGAAGTTGGACCTATCTCACAATACACTTTTGGTCAATCCAATGGATTTGATGTTCTTGAGAAGTACGGCTAAGCTGCAGACACTCCAAATGAGGTACTGTGCTATCTCTAAAATATCACCAGACGCTGTTGATAACCTCCAGGCATCTCGGGATCTAACCGTCGCGAATTTCGATGGAAATCCGTTCAACTGTACTGAGGATCTTTGCTCTTTCGCAAGCTGGTATGTTAGTCTGCCGGGGCCGAGTACAAGTACACGAAGTCCTGACTTAATCCCTTTTATCACCTTAAGTCCTCCTCCAGGAAAGGGGCCATATCAATGTGACAACTATGGCAAGCCCCTCAAGGACTTCTTCAGTGAGTCTTGTCTACCCAGGCCTGATCCTAGCCCATCCGTTTTTCCTCCTGGTGAAACACCGTGGCATGTGGTAATAATTGCTGTCACTGTCTTCCTCGTCGCGTTCGTCGTCACCATCGTATCATTCGTCGTTTGGAAGTTCAGGTTGATAAACTACTATCATCACCGCATAGGGGTTTCCTTTCAGCGCCATGTCAATTACGGAGCTGTGGGAGACAACAACCATGAATATGTTTATGACGCCTACGTCAGTCATCACAATGACGACAAGTCATTCGTCGAAGATGAGATGCTTCCTCGTCTCGAAGACGAACACGGCTTCGATATGTGTGTCTCCTTCCGCAACTTCCGCTTGGGTTCCAACCTCCTGGAGAATGTGTCTTCGGCTCAGGATGTCTGTCGTGCCATCATATTCATCATCAATGAACGCTTCATGCAGAATGGCCAGTGTAAGCTGGAGCTTGAGATGGCTTCGACGAGGATGCTGGAAGATGAAACGGGTCACGAAGGACAACGTCTCATCATCATCCTGATGGAAGTCCTCGCTCCCGAATTGGTGAACAGCACCCTGAGGGTACTTCTAAACCATGTTGCTTATCTTGAGTGGGATCCTGCTGCAGAAGACAGATGTTGGGGTCAACTCATTGCTACTCTGGATACGTTGGTGCCAGAAAGGAATGCCGACAATGAAGAGGGTATCGAGGAGGGACGAGATGACGGCGACCAAGCGGACAATAACGAACACGACGAGGATCGAACTGTTTGATTAGGAGTCTATTCGGGCTTTTATTTACACAGACCTTTAAATTGCGTGTAATAAATAGTTGTTTTAATAACATTTTGCTGGATAGCAAATTGTATTTAGAATGCTATCTAATTATATATTAGGCTGAGGATACATATTTTCATTATCATGGTTAAAGTTTGCCGGGCCGTGTACATATACACCGTTTTAAGCATAACACTATCGGGCGTTACAACATATAAAAAACAACACCTGGTATCCCTCTATACAAATATTTTATAAATGTGTACAAAAAACATTTGAATATAAAAAAAAAAAAAAAAAAAATCATGTAATGGTACAATTTAAGTATATGTATGTCCGTTAATCGCAATGTAGCTCGGTGTCTATTTCAAATGATAAAAAGGGAGATATTTTCATGTTACAAGTAAAAACTACATAACTTGCAACTTTTTACAATATAATTCAAGGTGTTTAATAATTAGCATCATCCACATCACAAATGAAAACAATTTGTTATAATTCATAACCATAAATCTTGTGAAAAAGAAGTCAATTGTGGGGTGCCGCAGGGTTCGATCCTTGGTCCACTACTCTTTATCATCTATGTCAATGACTTCTATAGATCATCGCAAATATTAACTTTTATATTGTTTGCGGACGATTCAAATATATTCTTTTCCCATCAAGACCCACATCAACTAATACAAATTGTAAATACTGAATTAAACAACGTGGCTAAATGGATTAGAGCCAATAGACTTTCTTTGAATCTAGACAAAACCAATTTTATGCTTTTCAGTAATACTCTTCATACAATACCAGGAAATATAATCATGAATGATCTGGCCATAAATAAGGTTGAATCAACTAAATTTCTGGGTGTCATGATCGACGATCAACTGTCATGGAAAACTAGAAACATTGGTATTATTAATAAACTGAAGCATTTTTCCCCCTGGAAGACCCTTCATACATTGTACTGCACTCTGATTTTATCTATATTGAACTATGGTATTCTTGCCTGGGGTAACTCCAATAGATCTAACCTAAATAAAATACACCTCTTGCAAAAAAGAGCAATGAGAATAATTTTTAACAAAAGATATCGTGCTCACACCAACCTGTTATTCCACCAAAGCAAATCCCTGAAAATAGATGATTTATACTCCTACAACCTTGGTAATTTTATGTATCAACTTGAGATAAACGATCTACCAATAAGATTAACGGAAATGTTTATTAAAAACCAGGAAATTCATAACTACCCAACTAGGCAGTCGAATCATTTTCACCCCCTCGCACAAGAACAGTTACTTTACAAAAAAACATTCATTTATACTGGACCCATACTTTGGAATCACTCAACCCGGCTCTCAAATCAACCCCCACACTAAACACGTTTAAACGTAAACTCAAGCATTTCTTGTTGAATACATACGACAACCATGATACCTAAACACGTTACACCTAACATCTGCTTTTCATTCCTTTCACTCTCTACCACCGGTCAAAGACGACTTTATTCCTATGCTAATTCTTCCCTGATATCTCTGCCCCTCCCTTTAGCTCTCTCCCTTTTTCTTTTCTTTCCCCCTTGTTCACAACGTTCTCACTTGTCCCATGTTTATTTCTTTTCGTATTGCTTTTTTTCTTCTCGTTATTCATCTTTCCTTACGTACCTGTTCTCTTTTCTGAATTGTTTTCCTTGCAATTATTATTTCTCTCCATCACAAGTAGTGCTAAAATAAGCACTGATCATTTTAGTTAATGTATATATATATTTGTTTATGCTGAGGAAAGCACAGAACTCTTCCTTTTTTCAATTGTTTACGATATGTTTAGTAAAATGTGTCACTTAAAGATAACCCTCGTGTAATCGTATGCTTTTGTAAATATGTTAATTCAAATACCCTTATTTATACACAAACCTATGAACCGGGACCTACATAATATAAGCTTTGCTTTTTAGTAGATCCCCCACTTTATTGATTGATTTATCATGGTATTCTCTTATGTTTTCTATATTATATGTTTCGTTATAATAATGACCATTGTTCATTATGTTCAATTATGTTATTTTTGATAAAGTGAAATAAATAAACTTGAAACAAAATCATGCTCTATATTTTTGGTTAAATATATGTATTGTATTTCTTCTTCATAGTCTTCCTCAGCATTTCTTTCTCCTTTTAAACTTACTAAGCTGACATTTCACAAGAATTCTGTCTCTGTATGTCTATCTGTCTCTCTTTTCTCCTCTTTTTTTCCCCCTTAACCCCTTCCCATCCCCCTCTTTCTCTCCCTTTCTCTGTCACTGCCTCCCTTCCAATTCCCCTTTCTCTCCTTCTCCCTCTCTCCTCTCTTAGTTCGTTTATTTCCATGGCCATTCATATAGAGCCTTGTAATAAATGGCCCCTCATAGGAAAAATGTGGTTGGGCTCGAACCCCCTAAAATGGCCTAGCTATTTTCTCATTTTCTCAGGCAATGTCAAGAACAGTGGCATGTCTGACAAAAGGTCAAGGAGGCGTAAGTCCGTCGTTCCCTTTAAAAAAAAATGTAAACCAGGAAAGGGTGCATTTCTGCTGTGTTTCTTCATAACGCTATCCCATTTATACATTCGTATACTGCTCCTTTTCTTTTGTAGGCGATTCTTTTCCTATTTATCAGTTTCTGGATAAAGCCTCTGAGTCGTGGCCCACAACCCACGACTACTTTCAATGATAATTAAAAGTTCAGTTTCTAGATAATTATAGCGTGATATTCGGAAAATTGTGTCGCTATATCCAACCGAAATGTTTTTAAGGTTTTATAGGAAAGTATACAACCTAACGAGGAAGTACAAAATAAAATATGTAAAACTGAAAGTAAAAGACACTTTGAGAATCGCTGAGTTAATTATTGCGATCTTTATATTATAAATCTAGCAGAGATTATGATTGAGTTTTGAGAGTTGGGAGCAACACTGAAAATTGAAAATTATCGGGTTATATGTGAAATATTGTTCATAATCGTATGAAATTACATATGATAATAATTGCAATAATGATACTGTTACTGCTGATAATAATGATAATACTGGTAGTATTAATAATAATAACAAAATTGATAATAATAATCATACTACTACTACAACTACTACTACTACAACTACTACTACTACTACTACTACTACTACTACTACTTCTACTTCTACTACTTCTTCTACTACTACTACTACAACCGCTACTTCTATACTACTACTACTACTACTTCTACTACTGCTACTAACAAAAAGTACTATTATAACTGCTCCTACTAATGACGATGATGATGACGATAAAAAGAAAGAAAGAAAGAAAGAAAGAATGAGTGACCTGCCATAGAGTCACAAATGAGGTATCAAAATATGCTCATCTGACGGAAATTAAATGCCTAAATCTCCTGAGCTTCCGGGAATTCTATCCCCTGGACCCCATCAAGGGCCCTAGGCGGGCCCCTGCATGGATGCTCATCTAACCGTAATAAAATGCATACAAATCCTGGGGCTCAGCCCAAGTGGCGGATCCATGGAGGGGGGGGGGGGGGGGTAGGTGACATGTAAACAAAATGGGAAACAAAATTAGTGCTCAACCCCCCCCCCCCGCCACAGCGTAATATCGGCCGGCGCGATTTTCAAATTTTCGGGGCGCTCCTTACCCCCCCCCCCCCCCCCGCTTATTCACCGGCTGACTGTTCCGCTTAATATTTTCTCACGAATTAGGCCCCCTCTTTGGCCCCTCCCCTGCCCCCATCCCAAACTGCTTCCGGCGCATCTGGACTAGGGTCCGAGAAGGAGTAGGGAACGAGATCGTGAATAATACTGATTGAGAAGAAGAGAGAGAGAGAGAGAGAGAGAGGTGGATCTAGGATCACAAGGGTATATAACATTTCTCACAAATTATACATTTAGCTCTATATACATGAGATACAATTTTGTGCCTCTTTAGCGTATGCATCGATTGGCTTTTGAAAGGGGGCGCGGCCCGTTGTTCCTCGCCCCGTTAATCGGCCTGTAAGGATGTACTCTTTAATATGTAAGCAGTTAACAGGACACTCCACGTTTAACGAATGTTCATCTGAAACCGTTAACGACTTATTGAAACAATGCTTTCATTATCATCTAATTCTGTCTATAAATAAACATTTCCTATCTAAGTTTAATATGTTTCCGTATATTGTATGTATATTCAGTCCGGAAGGGTGTAAAGTAGTTTCGATACCATCCAAGCCATTCCGTTGATATGACCTTTATCTATTCATACGTTTTCTTTTTACACGGCAGAATTCGTTGATGCTGCCGACGATCTAGGATATTCATCATGAACAACTCGATGCAAGTTCGTGTTTGGGTCTGCTGCCTGCTGTTTGTTGGGCGTTGCACTTCTCTGACTTTCTGCGAGTATTGCTACTGTGACACCCCCGACATAATGTGCAGTGGGGTCAACTTCCACGAAGCCTTAAACCATACTATTCCAAGTCGTGTCGCCAGTAAAACAAAGCTCCTTAATGTGAATACATATTTTGACGTCAAGATGATATTGGCGAACGATACACTGAGTGTTTTTCCTGCCTTACAAAGCCTCACGATAAGTACTTACCAAGTCTCTTTCGTGGATCAATTTGTTTTTAAGAGGCTTTACGGGTTATCATACATTTATTTGGAAAGGAACAGTCTTCATGAAATACCAAGTGAAGTTCTTTTCCACTTGAGAACCTCTCTACAGGAACTGCATCTGGTAAATCAACGGTTTCGTAACATCCCGTCAAATGCGTTTGCGGAATTAGTCAACCTCCAAGAATTGACTATTACTTATAACCTAAACTATCTTGATATATCACCCGATGCGTTTAATGGTCTTGCGAAATTAAAAGGCCTTTGCTTATCGAGTTGTTACATTCGACATTTTCCTAACACAACCTTCTCGGGGTTACATACCCTACATGAATTAGACCTTAGTTACAATCGCTTAGTTGAAGTACCGACTGCGATACAAACCCTCAAATCTCTCATGAAGTTGGACCTCTCTTACAATACACGTTTGGTCAATCCAATGGATTTGATGTTCTTAAGCAGTACGACTAAGCTGCAGACACTACAAATGAGGTACTGTGCTATCTCTAAAATATCACCAGACGCTGTTGATAACCTCAAAGCATCTCGGGATCTAACCGTCGCGAATTTCGATGGAAATCCGTTCAACTGTACCGAGGATCTTTGCTCTTTCGCAAGCTGGTATGTTAGTCTGCCGGAGCCTAGTACAAGTACACGAAGTCCTGACTTCATCCCTTTTATCACCCTAAGTCCTCCTCCAGGAAAGGGGCCATATCAATGTGACAACTATGGCAAGCCCCTCCAGGAATTCTTCAGTGAGTCTTGCGATCAACCCAGGCCTGATCCTAGCCCATCCATTTCTCCTCCTGGTGAAACACCATGGCATGTGGTAATAATTGCTGTCACGGTCATCCTCGTCGCGTTCGTCGTCACCATCGTATCATTCGTCGTTTGGAAGTTCAGGTTGATAAACTACTATCATCATCGCATAGGGGTTTCCTTTCAGCGCCATGTCGATTACGGGGCTGTGGGAGACAACAACCATGAATATGTTTATGATGCCTACGTCAGTCATCACGATGACGACAAGTCATTCGTCGAAGATGAGATGCTTCCTCGTCTCGAAGACGAACACGGCTTCGATATGTGTGTCTCCTTCCGCAACTTCCGCTTGGGTTCCAACCTCCTGGAGAATGTGTCTTCGGCTCAGGATGTCAGTCGTGCCATCATATTCATCATCAATGAACGCTTCATGCAGAATGGCCAGTGTAAGCTGGAGCTTGAGATGGCTTCGACGAGGATGCTGGAAGATGAAACGGGTCACGAAGGACAACGTCTCATCATCATCCTGATGGAAGTCCTTGCTCCCGAATCGGTGAACAGCACCCTGAGGGTACTTCTAAACCATGTTGCTTATCTCGAGTGGGATCCTGCTGCAGAAGACAGATGTTGGGGTCAACTCATTGCTACTCTGGATACGTTGGTGCCAGAAAGGAATGCCGACAATGAAGAGGGTACCGACGAGGGACGAGATGACGGCGACCAAGCGGACGATAACGAACACGACGAGGATCAAACTGTTTGATTAGGAGTCTATTCGGGCTTGTATTTACACAGACCTTTATAAATTGCGTGTAATAAATTGTTGTTTTAATAATACAATTTTGCTGGATAGCAAATTGTATTTAGAATGCTATCTAATTATATATCAGGTTGAGGAGACATATTTTCATTATCATGGTTAAAGTTTGAAGGGCCGTGTACAAAAAAAAAAAAAAAAAAAAAAAAAATCATGTAATGGTACAATTTAAGCATATGTTTGTTCGTTAATCGCAATATAGCTCGGTGTCTATTTCAAATGATAAAAAAAGGGAGATATTTTTATGTTACAAGTAAAAACTGCATAACTTGCAACTTTTTACAATATAATTCAAGGTGTTTTATAATAATTAGCATCATCAACATCACAAATGAAAACAATTTGTTATAATTCATAACCATAAATCTTGTGAAAAAGAAGTCAATTGTGGGGTGCCGCAGGGTTCGATCCTCGGTCCACTACTCTTTATCATCTATGTCAATGACTTCTATAGATCATCCCAAATATTAACTTTTATATTGTTTGCGGACGATTCAAATATATTCTGTTCTCATCAAGACTCACATCAACTAATACAAATTGTAAATACTGAATTAAACAACGTGGCTAAATGGATTATGAGCCAATAGACTTTCTTTGAATCTAGACAAAACCAATTTTATGCTTTTCAGTAATACTCTTCATACAATACCAGGAAATATAATCATGAATGATCTGGTCATAAATAAGGTTAAATCAACTAAATTTCTGGGTGTCATGATCGACGATCAACTGTCATGGAAAACACAAACAGATTACCTTTGCAAAAAAGTATCTAGAAACATTGGTAATATTAATAAACTGAAGCATTTTTCCCCCTGGAAGACCCTTCATACATTGTACTGCACTCTGATTTTATCTATATTGCGAAAATTCATTTTCATATTCATATTCCGAAAGTACAACGAAAGTTCATCTGAAACCGTTAACGACTTGTTGAAACCGAATGCTTTCATGATCATGATGATACTTTCTGGTGAGTAAATAATGCAATGACGCTACAATATTTAGTTCGCATATTGATAGAATGTGCCGAGTTACAAAGTGATCACCATTAAACACCGATCTCCATGCTCCTGCTATACAGCTGTGCATCTTGCTGATCTGTTCGCGTTACGTTTTTACTCAACTTTTACAGTAAGGAAATAAACATTTCCTATCTAAGTTTAGTGTTTCCGGATATTGTATGTATATTCAGTCCGAAAGGGTGTAAAGCATAATTCCTTGATGCTGCCGACTATCTAGGATATTCATCATGAACAACGCGATGCAAGTTCGTCTTTGGGTTTGGGTCTGCTACCTGCTGTTTGTTGGGCGTTGCACTTCTCTGACTTTCTGCGATTATTGCTTCTGTGACACCCCCGACATAGTGTGCAGCGGAGTCAACTTCCATGAAGCCTTAAACCGCACTGTTCCAAGTCGTGTAGCCAGTAATACAAAGTTCCTTAATGTGAATACATTTGACGTCAACATGATACTGGCGAACGATACACTGAGTGTCTTTCCTGCCTTACAAAGCCTCACGATAAGTACTTACCAAGTCTCTTTCGTTGATCAATTTGTTTTTAAGAGGCTTTACGGGTTATCGTACATTTATTTGAACACAAACAGTCTTCATGAAATACCAAGTGAAGTTCTTTTCCACTTGAGAACCTCTCTACAGGAGCTGCATCTGGTAAATCAACGGTTTCGTAACATCCCGTCAAATGCGTTTGCGGAATTAGTCAACCTCCAAGAATTGACTATTACCTATAACCTAAACTATCTTGATATATCACCCGATGCGTTTAATGGTCTTGCGAAATTAAAAGGCCTTTGCTTATCGAGTTGTAAAATTCGACATTTTCCTAACACAACCTTCTCGGGGTTACATACCCTACAGGAATTAGACCTTAGTTACAATCGCATAGTTGAAGTCCCGACTGCGATACAAACTCTCAAATCTCTCATGAAGTTGGACCTCTCTTACAATACACTTTTGGTCAATCCAATGGATTTGATGTTCTTGAGAAGTACGACTAAGCTGCAGACACTCCAAATGAGGTATTGTGCTATCTCTAAAATATCACCAGACGCTGTTGATAACCTTCAGGCATCTCGGGATCTAACCGTCGCGAATTTCGATGGAAATCCGTTCAACTGTACCGAGGATCTTTGCTCTTTCGCAAGCTGGTATGTTAGTTTGCCGGGGCCGAGTACAAGTACACGAAGTCCTGACTTCATCCCTTTTATCACCCGTCCTCCAGGAAAGGGGCCATATCAATGTGACAACTATGGCAAGCCCCTCAAGGACTTCTTCAGTGAGTCTTGTCTACCCAGGCCTGATCCCAGCCCATCCATTTTTCCTCCTGGTGAAACACCGTGGCATGTGGTAATAATTGCTGTCACTGTCATCCTCGTCGCGTTCGTCGCTACCATCGTATCATTCGTCGTTTGGAAGTTCAGGTTGATAAACTACTATCATCACCGCATAGGGGTTTCTTTTCAGCGCCATGTCAATTACGGAGCTGTGGGAGACAACAACCATGAATATGTTTATGATGCCTACGTCAGTCATCACGATGACGACAAGTCATTCGTCGAAGATGAGATGCTTCCTCGTCTCGAAGACGAACACGGCTTCGATATGTGTGTCTCCTTCCGCAACTTCCGCTTGGGTTCCAACCTCCTGGAGAATGTGTCTTCGGCTCAGGATGTCAGTCGTGCCATCATATTCATCATTAATGAACGCTTCATGCAGAATGGCCAGTGTAAGCTGGAGCTTGAGATGGCTTCGACGAGGATGCTGGAAGATGAAACGGGTCACGAAGGACAACGTCTCATCATCATCCTGATGGAACTCCTTGCTCCCGAATTGGTGAACAGCACCCTGAGGGTACTTCTAAACCATGTTGCTTATCTCGAGTGGGATCCTGCTGCAGAAGACAGATGTTGGGGTCAACTCATTGCTACTCTGGATACGTTGGTGCCAGAAAGGAATGACGACAATGAAGAGGGTACCGACGAGGGGCGAGATGACGGCGACCAAGCGGACGATAACGAACACGACGAGGATCAAACTGTTTGATTTCGGGCTTGTATTCACGCAGAACTTTATAAATTGCGTGTAATAAATTGTTGTTTTAATAATAACATTTTGCTGGATGGCAAATTGTATTTAGAATGCTATCTAATTATATATCAGGTTGAGGATACATATTTTAATTATCATGGTTAAAGTTTGCCGGGCCGTGTACAAAAAAAATAAAAACAAATCATGTAATGGTACAATTTAAGCATATGTTTGTTCGTTAATCGCAATATAGCTCGGTGTCTATTTCAAATGATAAAAAAGGGAGATATTTTCATGTTACAAGTAAAAACTACATAACTTGCAACTTTTTCCAATATAATTCAAGGTGTTTAATAATTAGCATCATCAACATCACAAATGAAAACAATTTGTTATAATTCATAACCATAAATCTTGTGAAAAAGAAGTCAATTGTGGGGTGCCGCAGGGTTCGATCCTCGGTCCACTACTCTTTATCATCTATGTCAATGACTTCTATAGATCATCGCAAATATTAACTTTTATATTGTTTGCGGACGATTCAAATATATTCTGTTCTCATCAAGACCCACATCAACTAATACAAATTGTAAATACTGAATTAAACAACGTGGCTAAATGGATTAGAGCCAATAGACTTTCTTTGAATCTAGACAAAACCAATTTTATGCTTTTCAGTAATACTCTTCATACAATACCAGGAAATATAATCATGAATGATCTGGCCATAAATAAGGTTGAATCAACTAAATTTCTGGGTGTCATGATCGACGATCAACTGTCATGGAAAACACAAACACATTACCTTTGCAAAAAAGTATCTAGAAACATTGGTAATATTAATAAACTGAAGCATTTCCCCCCTGGAAGACCCTTCATACATTGTACTGCACTCTGATTTTATCTATATTGAACTATGGTATTCTTGCCTGGGGTAACTCCAATAGATCTTACCTAAATAAAATACACCTCTTGCAAAAAAGAGCAATGAGAATAATTTTTAACAAAAGATACCGTGTTCACACCAACCTGTTATTCCACCAAAGCAAATCCCTGAAAATAAATGATTTATACTCCTACAACCTTGGTAATTTTATGTATCAACTTGAGATAAACGATCTACCAATAAGATTAACGGAAATGTTTATTAAAAACCAGGAAATTCATAACTACCCAACTAGGCAGTCGAATCATTTTCACCCCCTCGCACAAGAACAGTTACTTTACAAAAAAACATTCATTTATACTGGACCCATACTTTGGAATCACTCAACCCGGCTCTCAAATCAACCCCCACACTTAACACGTAAAAACGTAAACTCAAGCATTTCTTGTTGAATCCCTACGACAACCATGATACCTAAACACGTTACACCTAACATCTGCTTTTCATTCCTTTCACTCTCTACCACCGGTCAAAGACGACTTTATTCCTATGCTAATTCTTCCCTGATATCTCTGCCCCTCCCTTTAGCTCTCTCCCTTTTTCTTTCTGTCCCCCTTGTTCACAACGTTCTCACTTGTCCCATGTTTATTTCTTTTCGTATTGCTTTTTTTTTCTTCTTTTTTTCTTCTCGTTATTCATCTTTCCTTACGTACCTGTTCTCTTTTCTGAATTGTTTTCCTTGCAATTATTATTTCTCTCCACACAAGTAGTGCTAAAATAAGCACTGATCATTTTAGTTAATGTATATATATATTTGTTTATGCTGAGGAAAGCACAGAACTCTTCCTTTTTTCAATTGTTTACGATATGTTTAGTAAAATGTGCCACTTAAAGATAACCCTCGTGTAATCATATGCTTTTGTAAATATGTTAATTCAAATACCCTTATCTATACACAAACCTACGAACCGGGACCTACTTAATACAAGCTTTGCTTTTTAGTAGATCCCCCACTTTATTGATTGATTTATCATGGTATTCTCTTATGTTTTCTATATTGTATGTTTAGTTATAATAATTACCATTGTTCATTATGTTCAATTATGTTATTTTTGATAAATTGAAATAAATAAACTTGAAACTTGAAACTTGAAACAAAATCATGCTCTATTTTTTTGGTTAAATATATATATTCATATTCTTCCTCAGCATTTCTTTCTCCTTTTAAACTTACTAAGCTGACATTTCACAAGAATTATGTCTCTGTCTGTCTATCTGTCTATCTTTTCTCCTCTTTTTTCCCCCTTAACCCCTTCCCATCCCCCTCTTTCTCTCCCTTTCTTTGTCACTGCCTCCCTTCCAATTCCCCTTTCTCTCCGTCTCCCTCTCTCCTCTCTTAGTTCGTTTATTTCCATGGCCATTCATACAGAGCCTTGTAATAAATGGCCCCTCATAGGAAAAATGTGGTTGGGCTCGAACCCCCTAAAATGACCTAGCTATTTTCGCATTTTCTCAGGCAATGTCAAGAACAGTGGCATGTTTGGCAAAAGCTCAAGGAGGCGTAGGTCCGTCGTTCCCTTTTTAAATTGTAAACCAGAAAGGGTGCCTTTTTTTGCAATGTTTCTTCATAACGCTACCCCATTTCTATACGGCTTTTTCCCTTTTGTAGACGATTCGTCACATATTCATCAGTTTTTGGATAAGCCTCTGAATCGTGGCCCACAACCCACGCCCGCTTACAATGAGGAGTAAAAGTTCAGTTTCTAGATAATTATGATAGCGTGATAGGAAAATTGTGTTGCTATACCCCATCGAAACAGTTTTAATGTTTTATAGGAAAGCATAGGACAACCTAATGAGGAAGTACAATAAAATGAAATATGTAAAACTGAAAGTGGAAGGCACTTTAAAAATCGCTGAGTTAATTATTGCGATCTTTATATTATAAATCTAGCAGAGATTATGATTGAGTTTTGAGAGTTAGGAGCAACACTGAAAAATTGAAAATTTTCGGGTTATATGTGAAATATTGTTCATAATCGTATGAAATTACATATGATAATAATTGCAATAATGATACTGTTACTGCTGATAATAATGATAATACTGGTAGTATTAATAATAATAACAAAATTGATAATAATAATCATACTACTACTACTACTACTACTACTACTACTACTACTACTACTACTACTACTACTTCTACTACTACTACAACCACTACTTCTACTTCTACTACTACTACTACTACTACTACTACTACTACTACTACTACTTCTACTACTGCTACTAACAAAAAATACTATTACTACTGCTCTTACTAATGACGATGATGATGACGATGAAAAAGAAAGAAAGAGAGAAAGAAAGAATGAATGACCTGCCATAGAGTCACAAATGAGTATCAAAATATGCTCATCTTACCGTAATAGAATGCCTAAAAATCCATGAGCTTCATGGGGCTCAGACCCAGTGGCGGATCAACGGGTGGGTGGGGGGGGGGGGGGGGGGGGGCAGGCCCGGGCGCTATTTTTTTTCCCAAACAGGTTTGCCAATGCTAATATTTCCGGTCATCTGATTGGCTGATATGTTACGTCATTAGCAATCACGTAACCGTCAGGGTGAGTGATAGGGTTATAGAAATCATGCAGAACAACATTTCATCAACCCATCGTTGGCTCAATCGGTAAGGTCAGCGTAATACAATCTCAGAGTTGTGGGTTCAAGTCTCAGTTTATTCAGTTTTTTTGCCTTTATAAATAGTGAGGCAAAGCAATACAAAAAATCAAAGTCTAATTGTTTGTAACCTCTTTCCAAGCTGCTAATGACGTAGAACATATCAGCCATTGAGAAGAACGGAAATATAAGAAATTGCAAACCTGTTTGGAAATAAAAATTTCGCGGCCCGGGCCCCCTCCCATGGGTAAAAAAAAGGAAAAAACACGAAAATTTTACCTTTATTTGAGGACGTACCCCCTCCTCTTGGTGCTCAAGAGGGGGGGGGGGGCAAAAAAAATAAAATTAGTGCTCATTCCCCCGCCACTGAGCGTAATATCAGCCGGCACGATTTTCAAATTTTCGGGGCGCTCCTTACCCCCCCCCCCCCCCCCGCATATTCACCGGCTGGCTGTTCCGCTTAATATTTTCTCACGAATTGGGCCCCCTCTTTGGCCCCTCCACTGCCGCCGGCTGGATCCGTCCCTGCTCAGCCCCCTGGATCCCCCGGTAATTATTGACCTGCCAGCGTAAAAAATAAGGTATCAAAATATGCTTATCTGACCGTACTTAAATGCCTTAAAACCCTGAGCTACCGGGGGTTCCGCCCCTGAACCCCACCAGGGGCCCTAAGACGGGCCCCTGAATGCTCATCTGACCATAATTAAATGCCTAAAACCCTGAGCTTCATTGGGCTCAGCCCCTGGACCCCACGCCAATTATTGACCTGCCAGTGTCACAAATAAGGTATCTAGATATACTTATCTGACCGTAATTTAATGCCTCAAACCCGTGAGCTTCCGCGGATCCGCCCCTTGACCCCTGCCGGTTCAAAGCCCCTGGACCCCACGTCAATTTATCCTCCACTCGCTTCGCTCGCTTCACTCTACGTGATCGTTAATACTCCACTTTGAAAAACGTTCCGTGGGGCCTGCATGTAATATGTAAGAGTGATGGTGATGCAGATTTTTCTTCTGCCCCCAAAAAAAAGTTTTATCTCATTACGCCACTACCCCTGAAAGGTGAGCCCCTGAATTGTTTGCCCCCCCCCCCCCCCCCTCCCCCATCCCAAACTGCTTACGGTGCGCCTGGACTAGGCTCCGAGTAGGAGTAGGGAGCGAGATCGTGAATAAAAATTGATTGAGAAGAAGAAGAAGAAGAGAGAGAGAGAGAGAGAGAGAGAGAAAGATAGGGAGATGATGGGAGGGGGAGGGGGAGGGGGGAGAGGGGGGTCGACATTTTTTTTGTACAGGGGTGTATCCAGGATCCCAAGGGTATATAACATTTACAATAATTTTACATTTTGCCGTATATATATACATGAGATAGGCCTATACAATCTTGTGCCTCTTTAGCGTATTGTAACAAATCAGGGTTTTAGTATTGGACGAAGGTTAAGCATTTTCTGTTGTTGCGCATGCGCTATAGCAATATGGCGCATCGTTGATTTAGCAATTACCAAACTGAAGGAAAATGAGCATAAATTACATATAACAATCATGGTGGTGCAATTATCATGTTTCTTTAGGGGATAGTATTTGTATACTAGTTATTTAATCAGGAATAAGGGGTTATATTGAAGATTATATGTGAAGATTTAATGGGATTAGCAGAAATGTTGGGTTGAAGTGTTATTTTAGTAACGAGAACATAATTGTTCTTTTATATGTTTATGTATAGGGAAATTATTAGGACGGTTAGGATTGTGTATTTAGGGCTTTCCATTGCACTGTATCCGATACAGGCCAGCCTCACCGAGGCTGGCGCTGGCCTTAGTCTTTGAAGTTCAGTCTCACATAGTTTGCACTTGTGCTGAGTTTACCCTGAATGTTGATTGGATCGCATTAAAGAATTTCGACATACAACTCATGATTGGTCTGATTTCTTAGAACAGTGAAACCGTAGTTAGACAAAAGGATGAGAATCAGTGACAGGTGTTAATAAAGCTTGATTGATTGTTCGAGGGATGTTCAATTGACTGTTGCTGTGTCCAAGACGTTTTTAGGTGACCGATTGCAGTCGATGGATGCATGATTGTAGAGATACACCTGTGAGCAGTGAATAACTCCAGCCATCAAGCTACGGGCATATACTTTGTCCAAACGAACGACGGGGAGCGCCAGGCCAGACACGGGCATCCTGACAAATACTCCGTGTCAAGCCAAGGTGGCGAATCGTGTCCGTTACACATGGTGTCAGACGTGGGATTGCTGATGGCGTGGAGTGGTCGAGCTGACGAAGCTGGGGTACGACGGCAGTAGCACTGACGGTGTCACAAGCTGGTTTAGCTGACGGAGCTGGGGGACGACAGGCAGTAGGTCTGACGGCGTCACAAGCTGGTAGAGCTGACGGAGCTGGGGGACGACGACGGGCAGTAGGTCGAACGGCGTCACAGCTGGTCGAGCTGACAAAGCTTGGGACGACGGGCAGTAAGACTGACGGCGTCATAGCTGGTTGAGCTGACGGAGCTGGAGGACGACGGGCAGTAGGTCTGACGGCGTCACAAGCTGGTAGAGCATGACGGAGCTGGGGGACGACGAAGGGCAGTAGGTCGGACGGCGTCACAGCTGGTCGAGCTGACAAAGCTTGGGGGCGACGGGCAGTAAGACTGACGGCGTCACAGCTGGTCGAGCTGACGGAGCTTGGGGACGACGGGCAGTAAGACTGACTGCGTCACAACTGGTCGAGCTGACGGAGCTTGGGGACGACGGGAGGTAGCATTGACGGTGTTGCAGCTGGTCGAGCTGACGGAATTGCGGAACGACAATGGAGTCGTATAATGAACCAAACATGCTGCCAGACCGGTTTGACGGGAAAACTCCCATACTGGACTACTTGGAGCATTTCGAAGCATGCGCAGTCATCAACAATTGGACGGAGAGGAAGGCAACGCATTATCTAGCAGCCAGTCTACGTGGGCCAGCGTTGAGACTACTGGGGAAGAATGGTGAGGCAGAAGTGACGGACAGTGCATTGACCAGCAGGCTCAAACATCGCTTCGGACCTTCAGGAAAAGCTGATGTGTTTTTGGCACAACTACGTTCCCGACGAAGAAAGCCGAACGAGACCCTTCAGGAATTGGGCCAAAGTATCAGAGACATGGCAGCAATGGCTTACCAGGAGTTTGGTGCCGATGGGCAGGATAAGCTGGCTCGGGGTCACTTTCTTGACGCAATAATGAATCCGGCCATCCGAGAAGGTTTGTTTCGGGCTCAGCCACATACCCTGGATGAGGCTATTGGAGCAGCTCTGAACACGAAGGCCTTTCTTCAGATGGAAGCAGAGAGGGGAGAGTTGAGGTACTCTCGCCATCACAGCTACAGCCGGGTACTGACAGGTGGCGATCAACCTCAGCACCCTGATAGCCCTGATACATTCGGAATGGTGAAGAAGATGGAGAAGGCGCTAACTGATCTTACAGCCAGATTGGAAGCACTGACCCGCCAAGTAGGAAGAACGTCGCAGTATGGCAATACAGGGCCACACCCCCGGGGAAGACGTCAGGACGGGCCTTGTTATGATTTCGGCCAACAAGGACATTTCTCTCAGAACTATCCTCATAATCCAGCTGGAGGCGATGGGGTGGCGACTAAGCACCCTGGACAAGACGTTGGTGGTTCAGTTACAAACAACGATCAGATGAAGGACCTAAGAACACCTTGGCAGTCTATTCCGTGTGAAGGATTTGATAGGCAGGTTGTTCCTGAGACTGCAAGCAACTTTGGCGAGCTACAGAAAGGAGACGAGGATGTCGGTCCCGTGTTACAGGCGGAAGCTTCAGCAACCAAGCCTAGTGAAGAAGAGAGGGCAGCAAACGACTCACCAGATGAGGATTCGACGAATGAGGATGCACTTGGAGGGACGGCAGATGACATTCTACCAGACGAGGAGACGGCTGGGGATCCACCAGCCACCCATCTACCAGTGGACGAGGCAACCAAAGACTCGTCAGAGGCTACCCCAATAGATGAAGAAGTAGCTGGAGACCCACCGGACAACAGCCTAGCAGCTGACGACACAGATACAGGGTTGTCAAACGATGACCTGATAGACAAAGAGCCTGTTGATTGCTTCCCAGATGTGGATCCTCTAGCCGGTGATGCGTTAGCTGGAGATCCACCAGGTACTGGCCTAGCAGTTGGCGAGGTGGCCAACGATGTGTCAGTCGATGGCCCAGTGAAGCATGAGGTAGCCCAAGACCCATGATTTGAACTTTTGAACAGTTGAACACTTTTGAACAGTTGAACACTTTTGGAAAGAGCCATTGAACTATCAGAAAAGACTTAGTGGATTTCAGTTTTGTTTTGATAAAAAGTTATGATTTTGTTGTTGTTGCATAAGTTATAGATAAGTTAGCTTGGGGACCAAGCTTGGGAGGGAAGGGAATCATGTAACAAATCAGGGTTTTAGTATTGGACGAAGGTTAAGCATTTTCTGTTGTTGCGCATGCGCTATAGCAATATGGCGCATCGTTGATTTAGCAATTACCAAACTGAAGGAAAATGAGCATAAATTACATATAACAATCATGGTGGTGCAATTATCATGTTTCTTTAGGGGATAGTATTTGTATACTAGTTATTTAATCAGGAATAAGGGGTTATATTGAAGATTATATGTGAAGATTTAATGGGATTAGCAGAAATGTTGGGTTGAAGTGTTATTTTAGTAACGAGAACATAATTGTTCTTTTATATGGTTATGTATAGGGAAATTATTAGGACGGTTAGGATTGTGTATTTAGGGCTTTCCATTGCACTGTATCCGATACAGGCCAGCCTCACCGAGGCTGGCGCTGGCCTTAGTCTTTGAAGTTCAGTCTCACATAGTTTGCACTTGTGCTGAGTTTACCCTGAATGTTGATTGGATCGCATTAAAGAATTTCGACATACAACTCATGATTGGTCTGATTTCTTAGAACAGTGAAACCGTAGTTAGACAAAAGGATGAGAATCAGTGACAGGTGTTAATAAAGCTTGATTGATTGTTCGAGGGATGTTCAATTGACTGTTGCTGTGTCCAAGACGTTTTTAGGTGACCGATTGCAGTCGATGGATGCATGATTGTAGAGATACACCTGTGAGCAGTGAATAACTCCAGCCATCAAGCTACGGGCATATACTTTGTCCAAACGAACGACGGGGAGCGCCAGGCCAGACACGGGCATCCTGACAAATACTCCGTGTCAAGCCAAGGTGGCGAATCGTGTCCGTTACAGTATGCATCGATTGGCTTTTGAAAGGGGGTGCGGCCCGTTGTTCCCCGCCCCACAAATCAGCTTGTAAGTATGTATTCTTATATGAGAGCAATTCTGACGCATGACACTCCGATAGTACAACGAAAGTTCATCTGAAACCGTTAACGACTTGTTGAAACCGAATGCTTTCATGAGAATCTAATTCTTTCTGGTGAGTATAAATAATGCAATTACGCTACAATAGTTTGCACATTAATAAAATGTGCAGAGTTCCAAAGTGATCACCATTAAATACCGACCTCCATGCATGCTCCTGCTACAGCTGTGCGGCTTGCAGATCTGTTCGCGTTACATTTTTATTTAACTTTCACGGTAAGGAAAATATTTTATGTATATTCAGTCCGAAAGGGTGTAAAGTAGTTTTGATATCATCCAAGCCATTCCGTTTATATGACCTTTATCAATTCCTACGTTTTCTTTTTACATGGCAGAATTCGTTGATGCTGCCGACTATCTAGAATATTCATCATGAACAACTCGATGCAAGTTCGTGTTTGGGTTTGGGTCTGCTGCCTGCTGTTTGTTGGGCGTTGCATTTCTCTGACTTTCTGCAATTATTGCTACTGTGACACCCCCGATATAATGTGCAGTGGGGTCAACTTCAATGAAGCCTTAAACCATACTATTCCAAGTCGTGTCGCCAGTAACACAAAGTTCCTTAATGTGAATACATTTTACGTCAAGATGATATTGGCGAACGATACACTGAGTGTCTTTCCTGCCTTACAAAGCCTCACGATAAGTACTTACCAAGTCTCTTTCGTTGATCAATTTGTTTTTAAGAGGCTTTATGAGTTATCATACATTTATTTGGAAAGGAACAGTCTTCATGAAATACCAAGTGAAGTTCTTTTCCACTTGAGAACCTCTCTGCAGGAACTGCATCTGGTAAATCAACGGTTTCGTAACATCCCGTCAAATGCGTTTGCGGAATTAGTCAACCTCCAAGAATTGACTATTACCTATAACCTAAACTATCTTGATATATTACCCAATGCGTTTAATGGTCTTGCGAAATTAACAGGCCTTTGCTTATCGAGATGTTACATTCGACATTTACCTAACACAACCTTCTCGGGGTTACATACCCTACAGGAATTAGACCTTAGTTACAATCGCTTAGTTGAAGTACCGATTGCGATACAAACCCTCAAATCTCTCATGAAGTTGGACCTCTCTCACAATACACGTTTGGTCAATCCAATGGACTTGATGTTCTTGAGAAGTACGACTAAGCTGCAGACACTACAAATGAGGTACTGTGCTATCTCTAAAATATCACCAGACGCTGTTGATAACCTCAAAGCATCTCGGGATCTAACCGTCGCGAATTTCGATGGAAATCCGTTCAACTGTACTGAGGATCTTTGCTCTTTCGCAAGCTGGTATGTTAGTTTGCCGGGGCCGAGTACAAGTACACGAAGTCCTGACTTCATCCCATTTATCACCCTAAGTCCTCCTCCAGGAAAGGGGCCATATCAATGTGACAACTATGGCAAGCCCCTCCAGGAATTCTTCAGTGGGTCTTGTCTACCCAGGCCTGATCCCAGCCCATCCATTTTTCCTCCTGGTGAAACACCATGGCATGTGGTAATAATTGCTGTCACTGTCATCCTCGTCGCGTTCGTCGCCACCATCGTATCATTCGTCGTTTGGAAGTTCAGGTTGATAAACTACAATCATCACCGCATAGGGGTTTCTTTTCAGCGCCATGTCGATAATGGAGCTGTGGGAGACAACAACCATGAATATGTTTATGACGCCTACGTCAGTCATCACGATGAAGACAAGTCATTCGTCGAAGATGAGATGCTTCCTCGTCTCGAAGACGAACACGGCTTCGATCTCTGTGTCTCCTTCCGCAACTTCCGCCTGGGTTCCAAAATTCTGGAGAATGTGTCTTCGGCTCAGGATGTCAGTCGTGCCATCATATTCATCATCAATGAACGCTTCATGCAGAATGGCCAGTGTAAGCTGGAGCTTGAGATGGCTTCGACGAGGATGCTGGAAGATGAAACGGGTCACGAAGGACAACGTCTCATCATCATCCTGATGGAAGTCCTTGCTCCCGAATTGGTGAACAGCACCCTGAGGGTACTTCTAAACCATGTTGCTTATCTTGAGTGGGATCCTGCTGCAGAAGAAAGATGTTGGGGTCAACTCATTGCTACTCTGGATACGTTGGTGCCAGAAAGGAATGCCGACAATGGAGAGGGTACCGACGAGGGGCGAGATGACGGCGACCAAGTGGACGATAACGAATACGACGAGGATCAAACTGTTTGATTAGGAGTCTATTCGGGCTTTTATTTACACAGACCTTTTTAAATTGCGTGTAATAAATTGTTGTTTTAATAATAACATTTTGCTGGATAGCAAATTGTATTTCGAATGCTATCTAATTATATATCAGGTTGAGGATACATATTTTCATTATCATGGTTAAAGTTTGCCGGGCCGTGTACATATACACCGTTTTAAGCATAACACTATCGGGCGTTACAAAATATAAAAAACAACACCTGGTATCTCTCTATACAAATATTTTATAAATGTGTACAAAAAACATTTGAATATAAAAAAAAAATCAAAAAAATCATGTAATGGTACAATTTAAGTATATGTTTGTTCGTTAATCGCAATGTAGCTCGGTGTCTATTTCAAATGATAAAAATGGAGATATTTTCATGTTACAAGTAAAAACTACATAACTTGCAACTTTTTACAATATAATTCAAGGTGTTTAATAATTAGCATCATCCACATCACAAATGAAAACAATTTGTTATAATTCATAACCATAAATCTTGTGAAAAAGAAGTCAGTTGTGGGGTGCCGCAGGGTTCGATCCTCGGTCCACTACTCTTTATCATCTAGGTCAATGACTTCTATAGATCATCTCAAATATTAACTTTTATATTGTTTGCGGACGATTCAAATATATTCTGTTCTCATCAAGACCCACATCAACTAATACAAATTGTAAATACTGAATTAAACAACGTGGCTAAATGGATTAGAGCCAATAGACTTTCTTTGAATCTAGACAAAACCAATTTTATGCTTTTCAGTAATACTCTTCATACAATACCAGGAAATATTATCATGAATGATCTGGCCATAAATAAGGTTGAATCAACTAAATTTATGGGTGTCATGATCGACGATCAACTGTCATGGAAAACACAAACACATTACCTTTGCAAAAAAGTATCTAGGAATATTGGTATTATTAATAAACTGAAGCATTTTTCCCCCTGGAAGACCCTTCATACATTGTACTGCACTCTGATTTTATCTATATTGAACTATGGTATTCTTGCCTGGGGTAACTCAAATAGATCTAACCTAAATAAAATACACCTCTTGCGAAAAAGAGGAATGAGAATAATTTTTAACAAAAGATATCGTGCTCCTTGACACCAACCTGTTATTCCACCAAAGCAAATCCCTGAAAATAAATGATTTATACTCCTACAACCTTGGTAATTTTATGTATCAACATGAGATAAACGATCTACCAATAAGATTAACGGAAATGTTTATTACAAACCAGGAAATTCATAACTACCCAACTAGGCATGCAGTCGAATCATTTTCACCCCCTCGCACAAGAACAGTTACTTTACAAAAACATTCATTTATACTGGACCCACACTTTGGAACTCACTCAACCCGGCTCTCGAATCAACCCCCACACTTTAATAACACGTTTAAACGTAAACTCAAGCATTTCTTGTTGAATACCTACGACAACTATGATACCTAAACACGTTACACCTAACATCTGCTTTTCATTCCTTTCACTCTCTACCACCGGTCAAAGACGACTTTATTCCTATGCTAATTATTCCCTGATATCTCTGCCCCTCCCTTTAGCTCTCTCCCTTTTTCTTTTCGTTCCCCCTTGTTCACAACGTTCTCACTTGTCCCATGTTTATTTCTTTTCGTATAGCTTTTTTTTTTTCTTTTTTTTCTTCTCGTTATTCATCTTTCCTTACGTACCTGTTCACTTTTCTAAATTGTTTTCTTTGCAATTATTATTTCTCTCCACACAAGTAGTGCTAAAATAAGCACTGATCATTTTATTTAATGTATATATATTTTTGTTTATTCTGAGGAAAGCACAGAACTCTTCCTTTTTTCAATTGTTTACGATATGTTTAGTAAAATGTGTCACTTAAAGATAACCCTCGTGTAATCATATGCTTTTGTAAATATGTTAATTCAAATACCCTTATTTATACACAAACCTACGAACCGGGACCTACATAATACAAGCTTTGCTTTTTAGTAGATCCCCCACTTTATTGATTGATTTATCATGGTATTCTCTTATGTTTTCTATATTGTATGTTTAGTTATAATAATAACCATTGTACATTATGTTCAATTATGTTATTTTTGATAAAGTGAAATAAATAAACTTGAAACTTGAAACTTGAAACAAAATTATGCTCTATATTTTTGGTTAAATATATGTATTGTATTTCTTCTTCATAGTTTTCCTCAGCATTTCTTTCTCCTTTTAAACGTACTAAGCTGACATTTCACCAGAAAAAACCTGTCTCTGTCTGTCTATCTGTCTATCTTTTCTCCTCTTTTTTCTCCCTTAACCCCTTCCCACCCCCCTCTCTCTCTTTCTCTGTCACTGCCTCCCTCTCAATTCCCCTTTCTCTCTGTCTCCCTCTTCCCCTCTCTTAGTTCGTTTATTTCCATGGCTATTCATACAGAGCCTTTAAATAAATGGCCCCTCAAAGGAAAAATGTAGTTGGGCTCGTTCCCCTAAAACGGCCTAGCTATTTTCTTATTTTCTCAGGCAATGTCAAGAACAGTGGCATATTTGGGAAAAGCGCAAGGAGGCGTAGGTCCGTCGTTCCTTTTTTTAAAAATTGTAAAACAGAAAAGGGTTCATTTCTGCTGTGTTTCTTCATAACGCTACCCCATTTATCAGTGGCGTAGACAGGTTCGTACACCTGGGGGGATGACTCAGGGGCGGATCTAGCTTTTTGCTAAGGGGGGGGGGGGGTTGACCAAAATAATGACGATGCAGAGCATCGTCCACGAGCCGCGAAGCGGCGAGCCGATTTTTTTTTGGGTGTTTATTTGAACCCCGTAAGTGATGTTTTCCTGGCATCTATTAACACAATGGAGACCATAAAAAGCAGTGCATGATAACGTCTTTTTAAATCAAGTAACAGGTAAATACACAGTTATATCCAGAGTTATCATGTGTTTGGTTAAGTTACCAGATGAGTTGAATATCTTCTCACAATATTTGCACTTGAAAGGGTTTCTCTCCAGCGTGCGTTCTTTTTTCTTTCTTTTTTTCTTTTTTTTTTCTTTTTTTTCCCTTTTTTTTGTTTTGTTTGTTTTTTGGGCCGCCCAAGGGGGGGGGGGGGGTTAAACTCCCTAAACCCCCCCCCGTAGATCCGCGTCTGTTTAATCTTGTGGTTATCTTGTGGTTTCCAAACCACAAGATAACCACAAAATACTTGTAAGATTTTCTTTTTTTAACCGTCTGAATTGGCTTTCACCGTGTGAATGCGGCTAATAACAATAAACACAATTACAATAATGATGAGGATTATTATTATCATCATCATAATTATTATTATTATTAATATTATAATTGTTATCATTATTATTATTACTATTATTATCATCATTATGACTTATTAAGTAACCAAATATCATTCCCCAAAACCTGGGGGGGATGATTGTACATGCCATCCCCCCCCCCCACCTTGTGAGGTGGGGGGGGGATGCATCCCCCTCATCCCCCCCGTTGTCTACGCCCCTGCCATTTATACATTCGTATACTGCATGCTCCTTCCCTTTTGTAGGCTATTTTTCTCCTGGTTATCAGTTTCCGGATAAGCCTCTGAATCGTGGCAAACGACCCACGCCGGCTTTCAATGATGATTAAAAGTTCAGTTTCTAGATAATTATGATAGCGTGATAGGAAAATTGTGTTGCAATACCCCATCGAAACATTTTTAAGGTTTTATAGGAAAGCATAGTACAACCTAACGAGGAAGTATTGTTAAACTGAAAGTGAAAGATGTATTGAGAATCTCTGAGTTAATTATTGCGATCTGTCTATTATAAATCTAGCGGAGATTGTGATTGAGTTTTGAGAGGTGGGAAGAACACTGAAAAATTGATAATTATTGAGTTAAATGTGAAATATTGTTCATAATCATATGAAATTGCATTGGATAATGATCGAAACAATGATACTACAGCTGCTGATAATAATTGTAGTATTAATAATAATACTAACAAAATTAATAAATAATAATCATAATAACAAAAATAGTAATGGCACTATACTACTGACGATGATGATGATAATAATGATAATGATAATTATCATGATGAAATATAAAATCACTTCTCATACTCCTACTACTATTAATACTACTACTACTGATAATGACAATAATGGTAATACAGTCCTTTCCATCACTGAAGCCCAAGACAGGAACCGAGGAAGGATATGAAATCTAGCACCGGGTATTTTGGGGCCAAGTAGCGTTGGGCTATAAAAGTGATGTGCTATATTACTATTATATAGTATGTTAGTAAATGAGTCTTGTCAGTATATAACATTATATTGATATGTATTATTAATAGATACAAATAGACAAAGCGGGTTGGGGGCGATGGGTCTACGCCTCCCGCCCCTACTAAGAAAAATAAAAAATGAAAGCCAGTATCATAATAATAATAGTAGTAGAAAGTCTGGAAACTTATCTTTTATTCCTGCTTGCTTGTCAATGAATTTTGGTATATGACGCTCTAGGTTTTGTTGTTGTTTCGTTAGTTTTAATTGAATGGGAGAAACAGAGATCTTTCGGATAATCCTGGATCTGCTTCCGGTATTTCGCCCTTCCTTTTCCGCCTCTTCTCACTTCCTCAAATATCTTATCAATATCACTATTATAGTTATGTTTCTACATGTTATTCTAATGTCTGAAAAAGTGGCCCACACACAAGAACAATACCATTTAACATCGTTTATTGCTTTCTATCGACATGATATATATAGATATTCAAACAGTACGAATGCATAGGAAAAGATGAAGTACACGACTTCATAAAAGAATTCTGAACTCTTACAAGCTACACAAAATTTAGTTTAACAATTCAGTTTAACAATTTATTAAAACAATATAAAATTATATTCCAGAAAGTAATATATTTAGTTCTTTGAGCAAATTCATACAAAATAGAAATTCGGTATGAAAGTTATATAGAACTATTGATAATAACTGTTGCACTATCTTAATTCTATATTTCGTAAATGTGTTTAAATTTGTTCACGTATTTTTTGTATAGAGAGGCACTGAACAATAAACATCTGTAAGAAATACCATAAGCTTTTGACGAATTACAAAGTTGTCATTTTAATGATGAACTTGAAAGGAAAATGGGTCATTACCACAACAATTAGATTGTCTCATTACCATAATACGCGTGGCAAGACATGCAGTACAATGCACTATCATGAATCATAATTTCTATTCCTATTTTAGTCAGTAAAACCTGGACAAACATGTTTTACTTTATATATGCGACAGATAACGAGTAACTATTATTATCTATCGAAATTTACAAGTTGAGTGAATATACAAACAGTTTAAATTAAAAAAATACTCGACATGAGTCGAAGAGTTGATTATAGTAATTAGGGGCTCCTACAGCCCATCCGTAGGTAAAAAAAAACAACTTTGAGCTCTGAGACATGACATAGCAGAATAGTTTGAATAAATATGTTCTTTCTTCTTGGTGGTTCATAGGTCAACAGTTATAAGAAATTATGATAAAAAACTTCAGAGGTTAAATGGATGTAATGGACATCCTGTTGAAACTATTTCGTCTTTCACTTTCACTTTCACTTCTTTCTTTCTATTTTTCTCAATATTTCTTTCCTGTATATCATTCATTTCCTCTATATATTGTATTTCTTGGTACCACCAACCCACTACTACTCACCACACACACATAGATTTGCATGTAATATCTATATATGTTTTTGTATGTGTTATTGTTTAATTTAAAAAAAACTATTGTATTTTGATATTGTAATTTTAAGCAGGGGATGATACCCGATAAACCTCTGTGGTTCTTGATCACCCCCTCTGCAGGTTCATCTTTTGTTGTAATGCTTTTATATTTGATTGTAATTTATACTGTCTTTTATGAATCTGTGGAAATAAATGAAATTGAAAGTGAAATTTATACTCTACTACTAAGATTTTGTGCGAATGAATGTTTAACAGGCATTATTTATCTAAATAATTTCTTCGCAACGTCTAGACTCTTCAACCATGAAAACAATCACGATTGTGAAGGCATATCACAAATCTAGCAAAAACTTTGTGCGTTATGCATGATACTCCTCCACCACACACTAGTCATACTTCACAGAAAATGTTTATACAAAGATCTTGGAAAACTGTCTTTCAGAGGTTTATGGAAATGAAAGACAAAATGATATGCCAATGATTTGAGTTTTACAAGATTAAGTAGAGGAGATAGAGGAGAACTATGTTGAATACAGACAGTGAGACGGTGGTGGCGCTGTCTGTCACATTAATTTTCCATCCGAGGAAACGGTGAGTGTAGCACTGTGGAAAGAAAAAAAAAAGAGAAAGAAGGAATAAATTTCAATGCCAGTATAGACAGACATTATTGGCTGACAGATTACTACAACATTTGTTCAGATAAAACATCTGATAATAATAGGTTATAGCTTAGTTTAAAGGTACTTAGTAACATTGTGATGGTTGATTTCACAAATCTGTCGAATCAGGATGCAAAACACGTAAAATTATGTTTGTATGCATGGATTATCCAACTACGATGCCCCAAATCCGAAATTAATTCACGCAATATGAAGATTTTTAACAAAGTTCAACGGGTTTTCGAACGGGCGTCGATGTGCGGCGCTTCTGAATCTAAATTCTCCCAACCATTTTTAAATTTTCCCAACCGTTTTTCCATGAAAAAAAGACATAAAAACAGGCTATAAAAAATCTGTCAACACTTAAATGTCTGGAATGGAATGTAGAGCCATTTTATTGCTTTGTGAGATTTCCATTCACCTAGAATGTAATTAAATTGTAATAATATAGTTGGGAGAATTAAGGAATCTATCGGATCAGTTTTTCCCAATTTGTACCATGAATAATGGTCCGTTTTCGCTCAAATTTTCAGATTATCTGTAATTGTACATCTAGCATTGAAGTCACTACCTTAGCACCACTATCTCTCATCTGAACAATGTTACAAAGTCCCTTTAAATTAACCAGATGAGCAACTCAATAACTTCTGTACAATATGAAGCATAACAATAATGATGTCCTTGATTTAAATAGATGTAATAGATGATGAATTGATAGATAGGTAGTTAAGTATGTAGATAGATATATAGATAGATTGATTGATTGATTGATTGACAGGTAGTTAAGTATGTAGATAGATAGATAGATAGATTGATAGATTGATTGATAGATAGGTAGTTTAAGTATGTAGATAGATAGATAGATAGATTGATTGATTGATTGATTGATAGGTAGTTAATTATGTAGATAGATAGATAGATAGATAGATTGATTGACTGATTGATAGATAGGTAGTTAAGTATGTAGATAGATAGATAGATATATTGATTGATTGATTGATAGATAGATAGTTAAGTATGTAGATAGATAGATAGATAGATTGATTGATTGGTAGATAGGTAGTTAAGTATGTAGATAGATAGATAGATATATTGATTGATTGATTGATAGATAGATAGTTAAGTATGTAGATAGATATATAGATAGATTGATTGATTGATTGATTGACAGGTAGTTAAGTATGTAGATAGATAGATAGATATATTGATTGATTGATTGATAGATAGATAGTTAAGTATGTAGATAGATATATAGATAGATTGATTGATTGATTGATTGACAGGTAGTTAAGTATGTAGATAGATAGATAGATAGATTGATTGATTGATTGATTGACAGGTAGTTAAGTATGTAGATAGATATATAGATATATTGATTGATTGATTGATAGATAGATAGTTAAGTATGTAGATAGATAGATAGATAGATAGATTGATTGATTGGTAGATAGGTAGTTAAGTATGTAGATAGATAGATAGATATATAGATTGATTGATTGGTAGATAGGTAATTTAAGTATGTAGATAGATAGATAGATATATTGATTGATTGATTGATAGGTAGTTAAGTATGTAGATAGATATAGATAGATTGATTGATTGATAGATAGATAGATAGTTAAGTATGTAGATAGATAGATAGATAGATTGATTGATTGATTGATAGATAGGTAGTTAAGTATGTAGATAGATAGATAGATAGATAGATAGATAGATTGATTGATTGATTGAAAGATAGGTAGTTAAGTATGTAGATAGATAGATAGATATATTGATTGATTGATAGATAGGTAGTTAAGTATGTAGATAGATAGATAGATAGATAGATAGATTGATTGATTGATTGAAAGATAGGTAGTTAAGTATGTAGATAGATAGATAGATATATTGATTGATTGATAGATAGGTAGTTAAGTATGTAGATAGATAGATAGATAGATAGATAGATTGATTGATTGATTGAAAGATAGGTAGTTAAGTATGTAGATAGATAGATAGATAGATTGATTGATTGATTGAAAGATAGGTAGTTAAGTATGTAGATAGATAGATAGATATATTGATTGATTGATAGATAGGTAGTTAAGTATGTAGATAGATAGATAGATAGATAGATAGATTGATTGATTGAAAGATAGGTAGTTAAGTATGTAGATAGATAGATAGATAGTCACTTCCTCGGCGATCTGGATGTATACGCTATCTTTCCTTCGCTTCGGAAAGATAGCTACATCCAGATCGCCGAGGAAGTGATAGTTTGCCATCGCCTGAAACCAAAAGGTGATTATTTGCTTTATATTCCACATCGGAAACATTTCATAGATGTACATAGTACTACTATCTACACAGTGCAACGAACTTTTCTTCTCCCATCAATGATGGGCGAACTATCTTTTATCACATGATTTACTTTTGACCAATCGTAGCGCGCAAGATTCTTTGTATGTGGAATATAAATAGATATATAATTATGTAGGAAGATACATATGTAGGAAGATAGATATATACATGTACATTCATACATACATAGAAAGACAGTCAAACAGACATACAGACAGAATGACACAACTTATCTCACCTGGTAGTAAAGCAGATCAGGTGCATCAATCGGGACGGTCCACTCGAGTACGCCCGGATCACCGGGTGCGCAATCCTTGGTCAGGGTAGTCTTATAGTCTTCAAACGTGCTGTACGAATTAGGGTCCGCGCTGCTCTTGTACTGGCAAAGTGGACCCTCTGTCAAATTAATAACATAAATTAATCGTTTTTCATCACGATCCCATTTTTAGATTTGTTTTGAATTATTTCTCTATACATTATATTACATGTATCATCATTGCAGGGATACTGTAAATACGGCAGGTCTCTGATCCTTTCTTATACACAAATTAACAGTAGGCTACATGTTGAAATCACATAGTAAAAAATGACTTTATAGTGACAAACTGTATTGAAAGACTACCCAGACTACCTGTCTATTCTTTGTCTCCCATAAAAGGCTTAAGAATCACATCATCACATAAGAATTATAATCTTAAAACTTGAAGACTTGTGTAAAATTTGTACATGTATATTAAAATAGTTTCCTCAAGGCTATTTTTTGCCGGAAAGGTTTCATGGGGATAAATAAAACATTTACATGTTCAATAACTGCCAATTAGACCCGTCGAAACACACACAGACGGGATAATTAAGGATGGAAAAGGTAACCCTATACAAAATCAAAAAGGAGAAATGGTTCGACTTACCTTCAGGGCCTGCGTAGATCTTAATACCCTGAAAAAGAGAGGAGAAAGAGAAGGAAAAAAATAGCAAACAGAATAATAGTGACTGTGATTATTGCAGCAAATTCTATAATATCGCACGGAAAACATCCTTGATTCCTAAAAGGGGCCTTGACCCCAAAAAGGTTGAAAAGGGCTGCTTTAGACATTCGTGTTATACACTCTATATCGGTATTCTATAATGATAATAATGCTTTCCCTGTAATGTCTATAACTATTGTAGGGTTCGTGGGATACACTTGCTATTTTCATGTTTACAAAACCATATTGTTACCATTATAGAAGCCTTACACACTTTAAGAATTCAGGTAACGTAACTAATCAGAGAATATATCATTCAATTAAAAAAAAAACTATTTTCATTTCATTTTTTTTTAATGTCTGCTTCTTGTGATTAAGACATTTTGTTACATATGTTAAAAGTCTCCAAAACGGTTATCTTTAAGGTCTTTCAAGAATATGCTGAGACGTTTTTGTGAAGTTGGGCTGGTTCTTTGTATGAAAAACAATAAGTCCGTTTTATCGGTAGATAATTTGACACATGTGACGACTGATGTAACCATATTTGCTTTTGCCAATATGTCATATTGCTCTTTTTCGTGCTCGAATGTAATTATGGTAGGGTCCATGATTACATAAATATAAAGTCCTTCATTGAAAGAGAGAAATGATCTCCAAAACAAGACAGTGACGTATGCCAAAGACTAGATCGCCAACAAATCATGTGTGGATTACGTAATTCGTCATTGTAATATTCACACATTTCAAAAGGTGATGGAATGCTGATTTTCGAAAGTCTTTGCGATCGTATTACAGCTATGAAATCATCAAATTAAAAAGTGCGCCCTTTTGCCATGCGAACTGCGCCAGAAGATACCATGACAAACTCACCTGTCGATCTGCTTCGGTGAGCTGCGCATAGCCACCGTTGACGTCATCAGTAATATAGAAGGGATGATAGTTACCACTGACGACCGGGTCATCTCCACCACTGACAAGGAATGTGTAGGTCACGTTGCGTTTCAGGGTTAGCTCAGGAATGAGCTGACCGTTGATAAACCATGCGATTCCCCAACCAACACGGCCTGGTGAAAAACACGATGACGTAACATTATAACAAATACTATTTCCAAATGATTCACGATTCATTCCGAAATGAATCTGACTGTTTCCATATACGAATATTTTCGAATACTTTCGATATAAACTTGCTAAGAAATATGGATGTTTCGGACATCTCTGCCAAGGAAATTGCCATTCCATTCTCATTGGTAGGAGGGGTGTCGAACAAAAGCATGCAGCCAGAAAAGTTATAATTTACCATTAAGCTCCCCCCTCCCCACCACCAAACAAAATAACAAAAAACAAAAAACCAAACAAACACCTGATAATAATAATTCCAAAGAAAAGGGGGGGGGGGAGGGTAAATAGTTGATGAAATGGGCCTGAAATGTTCTCATTTTCGGACGGAAGTCTATTTTGGGGTAACACAAAAAACAATGGGGGGGGGGGGGAGGGGTTGGACTTCTTTCAATTTTGGGCGTGGTGACAAGGCTCTACAGTAGCAATGCTCCCACAGATCAAGATATGAAAGGGGGGAGATAGGAGGAGTTGCCATAACCCAAAGTTAGTCAGTTTGGAAGTTTTGTGCTTAGAACAATTCTTACCAGTGATAGATTCATATCCTTTTCTTCCACCAGACAATCCCATCTCCACGGTGAAGGTAGCTTCTTCAAGTTCTTCAATTCCTGGGATCTTCCAGCCATCTGTTACGGGTGGCACAGTAGCACCCTGGCCGAGAGGTGGGCACCTGGTGTTAGGACGTCCGAAATCGATCTGGAGATTTGAAGACTCTAAACGAAAAAAAGATCCTTCATAAATATCAAAGTATATGCTCAACGTTCATGGCATTATTTTGCCTAATAAAATTGGATACAAAAATACAACTTGTTTATGTCTTCAAATTAACAACAAAAGAAAGAAAGATTCAATTCTTTAGTTTGAAGATGAATGAATAAAAAGTCTTCAACTTTTCAGTCCATCTCCTACTTTCTGTTGCAAATGAATGACTCACAAACAAATACAATCTAAACACAGGTATTCAATATAATCTATTCTGGTCGATGTTCCGCTGAGAAATGCTCAATTATTCTAGATCTGTTGTATAATGAAATGCTTTTTTAATATATCAATTAATCGAAATTCAATCATGTTCATATCGTCGCAGGATTCACGACCCCTCAAATTGAGCCTTTCTTTTCGTTCCATATTTCAAACATAGATCAAGTCAATCACATGTCAGACTTACTTGGCGACCGTCGTAGATCGTGGTAAGTGTGGTAAGCAACACGTCCATCACCATTGATAGGTCCTCGAGCCCAGATGACGTAGATTGGACCATCGGTAGTGAAAGCCTTGTCATATGTTGCGTCTAAGATATGAATAATAATAATAATTGTAAATTATTATTATTATTATTATTATTTATTTGGCATTTCAAACATACAATACAAGGTACAATAGAATGGCACATAGGATACAAAGTATGAAAGAATAAAATTTGCTTCCCCTGCTGCACCTCCCGAAGTTGCCGGGAAGAAAAAAAGGAATGTAAAATTCCTATAACCCGTAAGTCTTTTCTTCCGACTCCAGGAGATGCATCAGAGGATGCCTAAAATATTATACATAATCATAATCAAAACAAAAACAACAACTTATTGATGACTATTCATAGACTTAAACTTTAAAGCTCGATAAATTGCAATATGTTATTTCAGGTGTCACTGGCATGTCTGTTTAAGTGAAGCAAAAAAGAAAAGTAAATAGCAGAAATTGGAATTGAATAATAGTTAGTATGTCGTAAAAGTATATATCCCAATTACTATAGAAATATACTAAACCATCCAAATATAATTAACCGCGCAAAACATTGTAATGAGAACAAAAGCAGAAAAAAAAGCGAAAATTACATTAATGCAGAAGAAACTAATAATAAAATGTGTTCAATCAGACAGTATATATAAGGAAAGGTTTTCCAGATCAGCCTTATATTTTAGTAGGCCTGTTGGACATAATTGTAATATAATGGATTATTGGTGACCCCCACAATCATGTCTATGGTTATGCATACCGAATTAAGGGAGGGAATTGAGGGAGGGAGGTAGTACCAACAAATGTATATAATAATAATCATAACATTTAGCTTTTATATAGCGCTTAATACAATGTCTCTATAAGCGCTTTACAAATATACTATTACCCCGGTCATTGGATTCAGTACTTGCCCGCACACACTGTGTTCACAATCTCCACTCCCTGGGGAGCATTCCATCCAGGCCTTACTTGACGCTCAAAAACTGTTTGACCAACAATGACGGTCGCATCCTACTGGGTACCCATTTAACACCTGGGAGGAGAGTAGCAAGTGATGGTAAATATCTTACCAAAGGATATAAGTGCCAAAGTATATAATATATATATATATACAAACATGCTAGTAGCAGATTTGGAACCCATGAACTAGGCAGATACCCCTCCCCATCTTCCATGCCCCATCCGCTAGTTCATTCTCTGTTATCAATTAAGGCATATTTTGCTTACCAGATGCATTAAGAGGCCGGCGGTAAACGATGTGTGTGACGCCGTTCTCAAAATAGGACTCATCCTTAAGCAATTCTGCGTTGTTGTTACCGTCTTGTGTTGATGAAATTGTATCTGGACAGGCACCATCGCCATTTTGAGGGGAACACTGCAATATTGTGGACATTATTTCAAGTTGTTTTTATTGATATCAAATCATATTGGCACGTGATGAAATATTGCAAATTACGTCATAAAGGTCAGGTTGGGTCATCGTAGCTGACTAAGGCTGTTGCCGAACAGCTGAACATTTCGGAGGGAAATAACTTTCAAATACATGAACTTTTATTATCGAGCTGATTCTTGATATAAAGTATGACCCCTGCCGGGCTGCGGCCCCTCTATAATATTACATTTACCAATATTCGAACACCAGACACCTCATCATTGGGCATCCGACATTTGAAGTACATTTCTATAACAAGATCATCGGTAATGATCGATAGACTGTCCAAAAAAACAATCATTGTTTTTTTCGGGCAGGCAACGTCGACCTCAGGTGAAACTGCTCAAAGTTCTGTGAAAGCATGTTACCCGTAATCATATGGGTCTATAATGTAGTCCGGTGAGTATAAACTTGATTTTTTTAAAAATTAAAAAAGGTTGTTTTTTTTCGTACCTGAGCTTGGCTTTCAAGATAGTAGTCAATGGCATAATAAGTGTTCATATCCTCCTTGAAAGTCACTACAACATCCCCGCCAACCATCAAAGTACCCGTTGTCGATCCACTAAGACCGAACGCGGCGTATTCCTTGACGTCATTGGTGCTGCTCAGTCGGATGACGATGTCGGTGCCGTTTATCATCCAACTCACTTGAAGCTCGTCTTCGACCAGCGTCTCGCAGTTTGGAAACATCTATAGGTTACGACAACATAAACAGTTAATAGAGCGACAACTCCTCCCTTACAATCTTTTATTCCCATTCGGTTCGTTGCCAATTTGTCCATTATCCAGCTAGTCTAATATCCCATTTCGTCTATTTCCAGTTTGTGTTCTCCCAGTCACTCCATTATTGGCCTAAAGCATCAGTTGGTCTACTGATGATTATTATCGTATAATGATAAATATATGAGGGGAAAAAGTCAACACAAATGGGAATCGGCCGAAGATTGGCCTTTGGTCTTTGCTAATCAAGTGCATACTCAAACTATACAGTTAATTTACATATTGAATACTCTGATTGGTTCATTCCACGATCATTAATGCCTTCTATGTCTTTTACATTGGTACGATGATTTTCTATGAATTATATCATTCAATCTAATTTAAAATTCAATCATTCGTCCAGTAGAAGTAGCTCTACTCATACTATCCTTATAGATTTCATTTAATCAATTTTTAATTATAGAAATATCATAACACCACTTAAACCTACGCTTTTCTATTTTGTGACTTATGTGAGATATTTATATGCAATGAGGATATAAATAGCTATGAAGATGAATACCAATAGCATTATTCATCCATCATCGCCAAATATTATCATCATCATCTCTATCATGATTACCATTCTCGTTGGTCTGCCGGCGGTGAGAGGTGCTGGGGGGATGTTGAGCTCGCCTTGCGAAGGGATGTCGACGTGCCCGAAGTCCTGCGTGAACTCAATGCACCACAGCCCGAAGTGTCCGATGTCGAATATGTCTTTACCCTCGGGGAAGGTAAGGGTGATCGTTTCACCGTTGTATGCGTTGATAACACCAGTACTGTGAACGAAAGGGGAAACGGGAGGGCAGATGAATAACATTACATTCAAAACTTGCTACCGGTCGCATGATCATAAACCTTATCGTTCCTAAATATAAATGAATTATTGAAACTTGAACACTTTTGATTATAGTTTCTTATACAATTATGTTTATAATTTTTCGATGTCATAGCATATTATACTTTTTTGTTTCCCTGCATGTAATTATCCATTTAATAATTTGGGCGCAATTTTTTGTTCGATATGCACATATAATTATTTATGTAACTTTGTTTGATTTCGATTAAAGTGATGATGAAAAATATATTTATATATATATTATGGAAAATCAGGATCAAACTAACCCCTTTTTCATTCCATGACTACATTTTAACAAAATCATTCATTCACTTTCATTACAGGAAAAATCATTTGTAAGAAATAACGAGGCTACTAAAAATGCCAAATTAAACGTATTCCACGTTAAAAAAAGACTAGTTCGTCTACTATCCAATTGGTCTATTCTCATATGGTCTACACCTAGTCAGTCTACTATCCACGTGGTCCAACAACCATTCCGTCTAATTATCAACTGCACTATTTACCATTTAGGGTAATACTCATTTGGTCTTATCTCCAATAAGTTTAATTCCCAGTTTGTCTAATGTCCATTAGTCTATTTGCCAGTCGGTCTAATTCCCAGTTTGTCTAATGCCCATTTCGTCTACCATTCATAAGGTCTGGTAATCAATTGATGATTATAATTATTTATGATTAAATGATTATTAGACCAAATGAATAGTAAACAAAATGGGCATTAGACAACCTGGGAATTAGACCGACTGGCAATTAGACCAAATGATTGATAGACCAAATAGAAATTAGACCAAATAAATATTAGCATAAATGGTCATGGGACCAAATGATAAGTGGACGAAATGATTATGAAACCATGTGGATAGTAGACGTGTTGGGTGAAGACCATATGGGAATAGACTAATTGGGTAGTAGACGAACTGGTTGTAGACTAAAAGGCAATTCACCGGTCTGACGTAGGTCTCGTCGGTTTAACTAGGTTATTTATTAAGTCACGTATATGATAGTGGCTATTCAATGTCAAGTAATTGCACAGACTATGTCATCGAGGCCAAGCTAGTTTGCCTTTTCCTTATAGAGTTTATATACCACTCCAATCAAATCAATTACCTTCCCGTTTCGTCTGGAATCGCATAGTCGCCATTATTGTTAGGCGTCCCTCCTGGTCCAACCCAGAAATATGCTCCTGAGTGCAGAAGAAAAACGATGAAAAGAAATCAAAGAAATGAAAAAATAACATAAACAATAAACGAACAAAAGACGTGGCTTTTAGATTGGTAAATTGCTCCTTTTTGTTTTTGCTCAGTATCGATTCGTCCAATCCCCATTCGTCTCATTGCATTTTCGTCTTTTCTCCATGAGATCTGGTTTGCTTTTAATTTTCCACTCGTCAGTTTGTCTATTGCCTGTTTGGTCCATTTGCCTTTTCGTATCATAACTGATTGGTGTAAAAATCATTTGGCTTCTCACATTAATACAATTATAGTAGTGTGCTGGTATGTATTCGTTTAAAAAAAAGCTGACATGGGTCAAAGCCTCACAGGGGCTTCACATAGCACAATTATGATAATATTTTTTTGGTACCAAATTCTTCGTTGTTACTCCAGAAAAAATGAAAGGAAACCCCTGACAACTACCAGCCATTAACCCTCAATACGATTCTTCCTTTAAATATCAGGCTCATGTATATATAATAATTTCACATCTGACTCTCACTCTTGCCAAGATTTGCCAACCAAAAAACAAATTGTAACACCCCTCCCCACTGTCTGTCAATGCCCATGATCGCAGGTCCTCTACGAAGAACATGTTTATACAATCAAACCTGTCTACAGCGACCGCCCAAAGGAAACAAAAATGTGCTTGTTGTAGACAGGTGGTCTTTGTAGACAGGTTCCTCTAGTATATCTTTTAATGAGAAACCATTTTTAAGGGAAACAAAAAATGTGCTTGTTGTAGCAGTGGTCTTAGTAGACAGGTGGTCACTAAAACTAAAGTTTTGACTGTATTATCTTACTTGGTCCTTGACCGTCATAGACCAGATTCTCAACTCGGATCTGCTTTGCGTTTAAGATGATCACAGCAGACGCATAGGTATTATGCACACGATTTGTGAAGCCGAGGGTCCCCAGGTTCATAGGGGCAGGGGCTATGAAATTGGCGGGAACAGTCAGGTCTCCGAAATTTGCCTGTATGGTTGAAAAGCAGTATATTAAAGACAAAAATATAGAAATGTCAATTCATTTCGTTCAGACTTGCTATATTAAAGTGTATGATATTTTAGTCGGAGTAACTTCCCATGTGCTTTCTCCTCAATGCATAAAATCAGTGATATACATTAAAAATCAATATGTTTTATGTAAATGTAACTGTTTGCATTTAAATATAAGCGTAAATGTAAAAAATTATGATTGTAGTCTCTAGAGTGTGGTGGAGTAAAATGGTCGAATTGGTTTTATAGGGTGTGTGCGGGAGTGCGGGAGGGAGGGAGAGGGAGGGAGAGGGAGGGAGAGAGAGAGGGAGAGGGAGGGAGGGAGAGGGAGGGAGGGAGAGAGAGGGAGAGAGAGGGAGAGAGAGGGAGAGAGAGAGAGAGAGGGAGAGAGACAGAGAGAGAGAGACAGAGAGAGACAGAGAGAGAGAGAGAGAGAGAGACGGGGGTGGGATGGGGAGTAAGGCATTCGTCAGTGCCGCTGTATATAAACATGATCAAGTTTGGGTTGGGATGGACATCGGCCCCAAGTGGGATAAAGCTGGCTACCCCCCCCCCCCCCCCCACACCCTTCCGACACAAGTGCCGGGCCCACATGCAACATGCGAGTGAAATTTCATTACAAAAATCAATTATGGACGGGGGAAAGTTGGAAGAATTTACATGGGCGGACCCGTTAGGGGGAGGGGTAATGGGAGCACAAGAGTAGGCACAATCTGGCATACCTGAAGAACAAAACAGGTAAAATGGCTCAAAATGTGTTTTCGTGTTCCCCGGCAGATTTTGGCATTGAAGACACACATGGAAAATGTAAGAACCTTTTGCTTTCCAGAGATATTTGGCCTCAAAATTCACCCCAAAATGGAAGATTTTCCGGACAAGTACCCAACCCCGCCAAGGACTCCTGTATCTGCCATCGAATAAAAAACGAGGAGAAAGCGTTTTCCATACCGCAAATCGTCGACACCAAACCGAGATCCAAGCAAGAGACGATACAGTTTTTCCTGCCGGTAGGGTCACCCTGATATCTACGTTGCTATACGCTTCAAGCTTTACCGTCCTGCACAGGAGAAAAATATAAAGGCTGGTTAATGGCGAAAAAAGAAGAAAGTACTACTACTCAACCACGACTACTACTACTTATACTGAAACTATACCACCCAGGAGTGGCGATCCCTTGGGGACAAAGGGGGGGGGGGGGGGGGACACGTCCCACCTCAACTTTATTAGGGGGGGGGGGACGTGCAACAAAGTGCAACAACAAATGTATAGCAAATACTGACTAAAGACTGCAACACACTTTTAGGCTCTGGAGGGCCCAAGAGTGCAGCGTTTAGACCAGGGTTTAGACTAATACAATTGCAAAAATCTTCTCGCTCGCTCCCTCGCATAACATCCTTCAAAATATACAAGTAAATATTGTAGAAAATCTGTATTCCGTTGGTGTCACCTGTGAGGGGGTAGTCACTTCCGTCACCTTCGCCCCTCTCGTTCACTCTGCTCCCTCGTCCCTTGCATTTTGTCCCCCAGTCATGAAAATAAATCGCCGCCCCTGCTACCACGACAACTACTATTAATACGAGGACGCGGACGATAGCAACTAAAACTACTACTACTACTGCATGAAAGTAATGTTTAACTAAAATGAAAATATTCCTACCTTCCTTCTTCATCGGGTATGATGAAACCATTATCTGATGGTATCCCGGATTCTCCAGCCCAAATGAAAGCATCTGAAAGGGAAAGAATTGAAAAACGATTACCAAGAAATCATGGAAGTAGTGTAGAAATATAGGAATAAAAAGTAAATATGTAAATAAATACACAACGATATCAGTTAAAAAGAAATCAGATATAAATAAATAGACTTAAGGTGGATAGATAGATAGATACACAAGTAGATCTGCATATTAAATGGATATTGGAATGACTTGGATGTACCTATTCAAACTTCCAGGTATTTGAAGAAAAAAATGGAAATACTCTTTAAAACTACCGGCTATTACAAATGTTTAGAGATATAATATCCGAATGTTTGAATGAAAAAACATGTATGTATATATCAATCCAAGTTTCCAAATGTATTGAAAATATTTGGAAACACCCATTCAAATATTTCGGATGTACTATGTCTGAAGAGCCTTTTAAAATCAATTTTCGTGCACGGCAATTATTCAATGACGGTCGAGATGGAAAAACCTGATTTAATTTTCGATATTACACCAATAAAATGACTGGTCTATTATTTTTATGTTTATTTCAAAGATTGAGTTCTAGTAATGATAGAAAAAAAAATACTAACAGAATCCAACAAAACTTACAATGAATGTTCAAGATCACGAATAAATGACCTGTGCAAAACTATTTTGGTAGAAAGTGTATATGGCTGAGAAATGAGCATAGAAAGATAAGGAAATCAAGGTAAGTAGGCCCGACACTATATGCTTAACCACACAGGTCACTATGTGCAAATGAGAGTTGTGTTTTTATTGAAGATGATTTCCAGCAAGTTTTTGTGAGTTTTTATCTTATTTTACTGGTTCAAACAATCAATCTACTGCAGGATAAACAATTTAGAATGAACTATAGCCATGTTCTCTCGACATACGATGCCCATACCAGAGCTCAAGATTAGCTTTAACGTAGTAATATATATATGTATTTAACGAAGTATATATTAGGATATACGATGTTTGCTACACCTAAAACAAATACAAATATATTTATGAATTATGAATTATATTTTAGACAGAATTTTACAACCATTATTCATACATGGAGTTCTGTTGGTTATAGGTTATAGGTTGGAATAAGCACAAGTTCCTATATATGGCCAATTTTTCAAGTGATGCATGTTTACTTGGACCCAAGCACCGTCTAGGTCGTTTGTCTTTCTATGTAAATACCGTCATTTATAGAGGTCATCAGTACGAGCACCAAGTGGTACAGAACATGACGCAAGAACAACAATTATTTATTCAATCATTCATTATGCTAGCTTGCATATCAGAAAATAATTCTTTTCACTGGCCGTCTTAAATTCACAAGGACAAGTGATGTGAAAGAATGGGTCAGCTTTAGCACCCTCTCCGGCCTCCAAAATGAGTAAATACTGTTACCCGTCTCCACCGTCTTCCAACCTCCTTCACTATCTCTTTCTGTATATTGCTAAAAGAATGTGCCTCAGACTGCAGGTAATTTTTTTTCAAATTCTTTTTAAATGTATATTTAAAATAATTAATCAATTTTTTTAATTTTTTTTTTTTGGGGGGGGGGCGGGGGAGAATTTTCAAAATATTTCCTTGGAGGCTTCATCTCCTAGAGCGGTTGCTTTGTAGGTGAGGCTCGCGAAAACCACTCCCTGTCTACATACAAAGAAGGAGGATGTATTCTTTGTTATAAAGCATTATAATTGTATATAGATTATACAGGGTTGGACTGTGTATTGGAAAATGTATATTTGTATTGTCATGAGTCATTATGGAGAATGTGTGAACAGCGAGCTGTTATGTTATGTTACCACAATTTGAATAATGATTCATGATTTAAATCATCCGGAACGAAATCCCACCAATGGATTTGTTATTGTCATCTCACCGCAAATGCATTAAATGACTATTTCCCATAACTCCTTGCCATTAGAAATATATATCAATTTGAAAGAAGGTTGAATTCCCCGTTCCAAGCCGTACCATGTTATCGAGGAAAAAACAAACATAAATCACACATCAAGTATAATAATACCGGCTCGTAGGCATAAACCATTTACTCAATAACCCCAAAACACCCATTATTTCACGGTGATGGCTGTACATGGTCTGACGGTCGATCCATTTTATCAATACCCCATTGTGGTTAGGTGGTGTGACTGAGGTATTATGTTAACATGAGGATTGTTCGACCGCTTTAATCATCTTTGCTATGAAATTTAATGCCCCAGTGGACCTCTACAGAACTTCCTTGTCAGCATTTTCATCGGTATAAAATCTACAACGTGTGGCATATATTGCAGAAATTTTGTAAAGTGACAGTGACACATAATTATATAAAACTGTTAGAAAATGTTCTCACCAAATTTTGTATCCAACTTAAAGTGGAATATAATACATTCTTTTATTAATACACTGTTGGTCATAAAGGTGGAATAATTTGTTTTAACCTCAATTTATGGAATGATTTTGAAAACAATTTATTCCTAATATATATAAATAATAGTATCCTCTGTGTGGCCATGCCTTGAGCCATAATGCATGGCTGTACATTCTTGATAGACAAAGTTTATATCTTCTCAGAACATCACACTAGCTAAATGAATGACTCTTTAGATATGTCAATAAAGTTCAGAGAAGAATAAATCATGAAAAAAACGCCACAATCATTACATGAAAAGAGGTAAGAAAAAATTATTCCAACTTAAATGGGCGACAGTGTATGTTTTCATTCTTTCAAGATGAACTCAATTCTTAACTAATACGACACTCCAATTTTCAGACATATTTTATGATATGTTTTCATGGGTCATAAAGAGTTCAGTTATGAATAAGCCTTTGTCATTGTTGATACTGCGTTGTCGCTGACGCATTCCTCCATCAGACAAAGGATTTTTTACTGCGTCACGCAAATAACGCCTCGTGTGCAAGCGTTCATGTTCTTACCTGGACCAGAACCGTCATATCTGAAGCCGATGATTCTGAGAGTGGTATCATCCTCTGCGTACACTGTCCCGGCTATGTCATGTGATGACCTATCCGTAAAGGTACCGACAAGCTTCCCATGGTATTGGCCCTGACATAGCGACACCACTGGAATTGAGAGGAGGAGAGAGAACATTGGGTTAGAAATTGACTGTAACGGTGCGGCCTTGTAAACGACTTTAAACGACTCTAATAGGATAATTATTCCATTTATTTTGAGAATGAAGCACTCACGTATCTCCCACACCCGTTTAAAGACATTGTATCTCTTTAGGAACAGTAGTATTAACAATACACCACTAATAACAACAATAACAACAACAAAAACTACATTACAATTTTGAATTGTTATCCGTTGGTACATGATGCACATCTGGGTTTATATCCATTAAGAGACCTGCTGCTATAGTAACATAGTAATAACTCATATCTGTACCCTTAACCCTTTCAGTATAATTATACAGGCGTTATGATAGGGTTAAAAATATCACAATAATTTACTTTTCAAGCTATATCGTTCTAACCGAATGTAAGTATGTAATAAAAACGATACGCAAAGTTTCACTTTTATATTCCCTTTCTAAAATGCCTTAATGGCATCAAACACGATGCGGACATGCAATAAAAATGAATACATCGTGTGCAGAATTGTATGCCATTACTACTTATAATGCATAGAGTATAATTTCAGGGCTCTTGAGCAAAACCACAAAACATGGAGTGCATGCAAGCAACTATAAAGACATTTATCAAATTTGATAATATTTCAGTTGAAAGTAGGAGCATAAGTTAAACAGAATGGGGAAAGTTTGAGATAAGTCGGACCAATAATAGAATTATGAATTTTGAAATATGAGATTACTAAAGAGGTGCGATACTCAAATTGACAGTTGGTCCGGGGATTGTGACGTAGACACGGACAACTCTTTCTTTTGTTTTGTACACAAATATCCTTAAGTTCTGCTTTTCTCCCAAGTGCCTTCTCCTTTAGGGCACTACTCGAAAATTATTATTGATAGCAGGTGATAGGATATCATAATAGGTCCTCTAAAGAGAAACGATCCTCCCGGGTCATTGATACTTGATAAATTGAAAGTTTAGTCCCTTTTTGTGTTGGTAGAAATAGAAGACTTGTCTGACACTACGCACAGAGACATACCCTCGTTTAAGTCGTTTATAATACATCTCTGTAATATGTTTGTAAAGCGCCTAGAGACATCGTTGATGTATTAAACGCTATATATTAAAAGGCGGACGATTCAGCCAACTTGAAGAGCCCATACCCATAGTGATTACTACTTTTACAAATTCATAACTTTCTAATTTCTTGTCCGATTTCATTCAAAGTTTCAGCAGTCTGGTTCTCTGATTTGGATTTCCATTTAATGCGAAATCTTGTTGATTTGGAGTATGCTTAGGTGATAATACACAGGGCACTTTCAACCCGCTGCAGTTTAATACCTCAGTCAGACAGCCAAACTGACTCCACATCGATTCCCAGCAGACTGTTTCTTGTCCATTTGGCTAAATTACTTTTTTGTTCGATCAGTTGTCGGTCTCGTGTCGATCTTGTTGGTGTGACTTGGGCAAAGGAGATAAGTGCTTATCACCTCGGTATCTAGTTCATATCGGATTTATGCCATTATCTCCGTTACCATTCAAACATATAGATTTCAAGGACATTAGAAAGTAAAAATTATTACCACCGAAACCTATCGATCAAAGAACAGAATGAGTAAGAAATTGATACCCTCGTTTTAGTCGTTTATAAATACATCTCTGTAATATATTTGTAAAGTGTCTAGAGACATCGTCGATGTATTAAACGCTTTGTAAAGGCGGATTATTATTATTATTATGTTTCGATAATTGACTTTGTTGTTATGAGAAAAAAAAACAAAAAACGAAAGGAAATGAACAGAAAACCTTGACCGGCTCGGGGGCCGGAATATAGCTACTCAAATGACGATGACCTAAATCAGACTTTGTGTCGATATAAGGGCAATATAGTTAGGCCTATTATTATGTATTAAGTACAGTACTGAAGTATAATCGTATAGCAATAGTAGTAGTAGTTGTAGTAGTCGTTGTCGAAGTAGTAGTCGTTGTTGTAGTAGTATTTGTAAATAGAATTTACACCCACTTTGAACAGCACAGTTGCCATACCCCCAAAAATCTAGCAGGTTGTAAACTACATATCGTTTAGTTTACGACAAGCAGAGAAAAAAGATGTACTCTCTATTGGTTCATCTTCATATGTTATCATTTTTCTGTGAAGGGAATCTTGACTAAAACACATACATTTATATACCCGCATCCTCATCCAGACGGATACATGCGAATGCGGGTATAAATGCAGATAGGGTATATTCCTATTGAAGTGAATTCAAGGTGAAATCCACCATGGTTGCTAAGCAACTGACGCGATATGGAGGCACCAATGCGTGTATAAAATGGCGAATACGGTTTGCTTCGGGCCCATTAAATTAATCGTAGTATAGTATGCATATATTATGCTTATACAAAGACCCTTTCACACATTATTTTAATAAAAAAATATTACTGTCATTTTTTCTATTATCATTATTACTACTATTATTATTATGTTATCATTATTATTATTATCATGTTATCATTATTATTATTATCATCATCATCATCAACATCATCAACATCATTGTTAATGTTGTTGTTGTTGTTGTTGTTGATCTTATCATCATCCAACCAATCAACCACAAGTTAAATGTGAGTATTGTTCTTTACTTCTCTAGCGCCCGTTGAATCGAATGGCATTGAAAGTTATCATTCTTACCATCATTAATTCCCGGTTCATTTAGACTCATGATAGAACATTTCGCGTATAAACAGTCATGGGTTGATTTTGATGGCAGCTGTAATTTTTCTCCCAGAAAAGTTTAATATGAGACGTATGTTCTTACCAATAACATTGCACTTTTGTAAGCTTTGATTTAATCAATTTATCATGTTGAATTTGTGAAATTCTAAAGAGTAATCAATAAACCACACATGCTTTTTTAAAATGTGATATACCTTTCTGTCATCGTTCTCATATTCAATTAAATTGAAAATGGCCTGTTACGGAGTCATCGAATATAATTATATGCCAATATTATATCGAATACAGTGCCACTAATACCGTCATATATATGCATGTATACAATCATATCATACATCTACGTCTACGTCTATGCTGGTACTCGTCAAAAGCCTTTTCAGCAACTAAACGAGGATATATTGTGGTGTGGTGTCTCTCATAGTGGTCATGATTGATTAGTGCATAGTGCGTATATACAAGTTGTGCGAGTAAAAACGGTTCCTCCTATATGATACAGAAAGAAGATGGTAATGCAATATTGGCAATCATGTTTGACGTCCGAATTTTCGGGACGCAAACTAATCATTATTAGTAACTCATTGATAGAACATTGCGATCTTCTTTATATTTGCCCATATAAGTCTATTCGTATGAAAGTATGAACTGGTAGTCTGTTTAATGTTTGGCAGTAGTATGGAAAGTATTAACCCTACTTTCAATACACAGTCTCATAACTGACGGGTTTAGGGGGAGGGGCATGGGCCGTACTATTGTACCCTGTGAAATACCAGTGACGTACATGTAGTACACAAGTCAACTAAGTTTGATATTAAAATGTCACCGAAAAATCATTACAAGCACTTTTTCTTCCGTTTCTCTATTTTTTCTCTTTTGTATAAGGCTTGACAGTTATTTTGGGAACATTTTTGTACGTCGCCACTTGGCTTTGTCCCTGCATGGCTTTTACATGTAGATAATTAGTTTGAACCGACAAGCTACTCATGAGGGACCTTAATTCCGGCAAGCCTTGATTTTAACCAAGGTCACCTCATCTTCAACTTGTTATATTCATGTCATATTTGTAATGTGTGCTATGAAAGAAAGATAAATAAAACTTGAACTTCAACTAGAGAGAAATTATGCGAGTTGCAGATAAGAATATTCAAATGTAAATTGCTAAGCAAAGAAATTAGACAAATGAATATACAAAATGTTAAGAATATTGGCATATATACCGTTATAAAGCACCAACAAAATGACGACCAATCGCCGGTTTGCCAGATCCATCGTTGTCTATTTCAGTGCTCACTTGTGATCATCAGCTGCTAAATTCGAAAAGGGAAAGCTTCGTTGATCAAAACAGTACTGACAAAATGTGTAGAACCACAGATCGATGAACTTATCTATCTTCACGTCCTTCTCTTTTCCTGTATGTGAGTTTTATACAGGAGTTTAATTGTGCATAACGATAGTTATAATATGCGTGGTGTAGTCTGATCGATAGCAATAACAATTGAGAGTACTTCATCTGCATATGATACAGCTGACTCACTAGAGCTTTGCTAGAGTACGTACCACTTACCTCAGTGGTACGTACGTACGGCGCGCCAAATCGCCACTGAAGCGATACACGAACAATGCACGCATTCTACAAGCGGATCTTTCTATTATTAATTGAGTCGTTTATGTTGTCTGATCCTCTCTTAGATTTGTGACGTAGATAAATTCACCCTTTAAGTGAATGAGCACTTTATTTGTTGTACTTTAACGTTGGAGGTAAACCCTCTTTTAACCCGGGCTGCTGACACTGTGGTGACCTGCTCTCATCTCCTATCACGTACTGAAAGATGATATTAAATTATACTTAGTATAATATATATAGGCCAATATATATATTATATAGAATACAAGACCGACATATTTATCCCGGCTTGTTTATCAAACAGCCTAATAGAAGTATTTTCATTTTTACTCTCTGCGTGTAAAAACGTTTCATTTGCTTTATGATATTTGTGAATACCCTGTAATGCTTGTATAATGTCTACACAATTAAACAATAAGGTCGGGGACAATAAACAAGGGGCAAATGTAACAGAGGCTCCGATCCCATCCTTAGTAGAAGCGAGCTATACATGCCGCTTTTTCTTCTAGACGTTGTGGCGTGCGCCTGTAATCCAGCTAACAATGGAAGTTACAAACTGATTCAGCCGAGGACGCAGGTTCGAATCTGAGTCACGTCTTTCGGATGGTGACGTTTAAAGGTCGGTCCCCAGATAATCATATCTGATTGAAACACGTCTGTAAAATCAAATACACACACTCTTCTTCTTGGTTTCCCCCAGGTTTGAAGAACTGCAGAGTGTATCCTTCGCAGATCGAGTAATAGATAATAGACAGACAATAATAAACTGGGTACAAAATGTCAAAGATCAAAAGATGTGCAAATGACAGCTTATGCAGGGGCTGCTTTGTTTACAACAGAACGTTTCGAGTGCATTTCTAGGATGAATGTTAGGGATGCAGCATGGTAATCCAGGGCCTGGGCAGTTATGGGTGGGTCATCGTTGACTCCAAAGGGGATGAGATTTGTGGTGACGTCGGAAACGAGATGAGGAGGAACTAATTGTAATTGGTGTTGAGTTAGAGTTGATAGGCTCATAATGAAGTTTTCCCTTTCATCATTATCCTATCAGATGGTTGACTGTTTCACCCGCGGTCAGGCAGGGACATGATGGCGCATGCTGGACTCTGTAAGCCATTTGACAAGGTAGCCAATCGTTGGTTGGTTCGGTACATGCCGATTGGGATGACTTGTCTAAGGTGTGGAAACGGGGTTCTCCGTAGGTGTAGGTGTGGCGTCTCTGAAGGGTGTAGGCTGGCCATCATGATGAGAGTCGATTTGGTGGATGTAGCAGATGCTGTCTGTTCATGTCTATGCTCTGAGACGGTGGACTTGACTGTCTTCTTCCAGGAGAAATACGGGATCGGCGAGTTCAGAAGCTCCTGTATGGGTGTGTACGTAGCTGGTAATGTTCGAGGAGGTCGCTGAATGAAGCATTGCCTGGTGCTTGGATGGTGGCATAACATGTGGAAGAAGACCCTGGATTCAAATCTGCTGTGTGAGAGAAGCAGCAGCTGGTCGACTAGTCTCAGTTGCTGAGACCAATGCATAGACCAAATGTCATTGCCGCATAGCTGTCCTGAGGGAAAGCAGGTCAACACATCGAGGTTTTTTTTACAGCCTAACCATCGTTTTTTTTAGTACGAAAGTAAAATCTTGATTACCTTTAAAAAAATTCTGGACAAATATGTGCTTGAGCTTTCACTGTCATTTTTAAATGGTCAAAAAATACGATTTTAGGCCTGTATTTTGCGAAAGTTTCAACAACGAATACTAATGCTAAGAAACAAAAATATATATTTAAAAAACGACCGCCCTCCTCGGGGGTTAATGTAACAACGTATTAGTATAATTTTCCCCACGTAAGTAAAAATATATAATGTAAATGATTCAAGCATTTGTCATAGCGTTTATTAAAATTATTTTATTGGGGTACTGTAAAATGCTGTTTAATTGTTGAAAATCTGTCCAGCGCCGTCACTTTTAATAATAATAATAATAACATTTAAAACAAATCTTTCTGAGGGATATGATTTGTTGGTACAATTGCATGTGGTTACAAATGCCTAATTGGTATGTTATAATTGCCCCGTGTTGAGGGGCAATTGTAACAGTTGACTTCCGGTTTTGAAATGATAATGGCTTTAAAATAACTTGTTTCGCTTAACCCAAACCTAGTCATATTTCAAGCCAAGATATGAATCTTTCATTTCTATACCTTTAAGTAAGAATTTAACAATAATAAAGTTGATATGTCAGACTTGGACAAAAGTGTTACAAATGTCCCCGGTCTCCTCTACTATGTCCCATTTGCAGCCGACATCAAATTCTGTGGAACTTTGCAGGAATTATGGATATATTACGCATTTCCTATCTGTAGAATTTTCAAATTATGCAAGGAAACCCGTTTATTTTCTAGACTTCAGTGTCATACACTATTGAGTGACTGACTGACTTTTTTTCTTTGGTAATAACATACATAACATAAGTTAAAAAGGGTACATGAGCATTAATTTTTGTCTACATGGCCAAAATTAAACTGATGGAATCTTTGCGCAGCACAAAACGTACGGCCATTCGGTAGGCCTACAAGGGTCTGAAAATCAGACTATAACTAAATGGATTACAATCTCTAAAGTCGATTCGACAACAGTGATGCTCGTTATTTTCTCATTAACAGACAATTTCAAGCCCTTTAGTTTTGAGGGAAGTTCTAAATTCATATTATCTTTCAAATGCCGTTGGAATAATATAACCTTTTCATGTTTTTGGCCTGTTTATATATCTTTACTTCTTTATAGTGCAGCGGCTTAGCAAGAAAATTGTGCACTTTTTGAGAAAAGCATGAAACTTCTAGCATAGTTAGCTATCACCATAAGATTTATTTTCAGATGTGGAGGGAAGTCAGATTTGACCTCTGATGACCCTGAGAGGTCAAATCCAAAATGGCCGCCAGTCCAGATGGTATTATTGTACAAAGACGCTTAACTTTTGAACCAAATAGTCCAGAAAAACGTTTAAGGTATCATTTCCAACTAACTTGAGGATGCCAATTCATTTGGTAACACTTTTGAGATCGCCAGAACTCAGGATTTTGCATGTAGGTCAAGGTCAAGGTCAAAATTGACTAAAAAATTGCAAGTTTTGAATGGTTACAAAAAGTTTTCCCATTTATTTGTCATTTGTTCGCCCCTATGTTCTCAAATTTCTTTAGAAATGGTTCCCCTGCATAGTCCCCGACCTTAATCTTTTTCAGTTAGTTTATTTCACAGTTTGATTTGACCTCTGATGACCTTAAGAGGTCAAATCCAAAATGGCCGCCAGTCCTGATGGTCTTGTACAAAGACGCTTAACTTTTGCACCAAATAGTCCAGAAAAACATTTAAGGTGTCATTTCCAACTAACTTGGGGATGCCAATTCATTTGGTAACACTTTTAAGATCGCCAGAACTCAGGGATTCGCAATAACGTCAAGGTCAATGTCATATTCGGCCAAAAAAGTGATTTTTTTTTATTTTTTATTTTTTTTATTTTTTATTTTATTTTTGTTGTTGATTTAAACAAAAAACTTTGCCTCCATGTTGACACTTAACGAGTCATAATTAAAAAAAATTATAAAAAGACCCATGTACCACCACTTTGACTATCCAGGGCCAAATTTCATAGAGCTGCTTATCGGCCGGTTCTGTGCTTACGTATGAGTTTCTACTAAGCACACGAAAATGCATTAACCCTTAACCCTAATAAGGCCGGGCTATTTGAAGTCTTACTACGGCCGGGGGGGGGGGGGGGCCATTATGGCCCCCCCCCTAAGATCTCGGCCGTGAAACGGCCGATCTCCGCGAAAATTTGCACGCATGTCAAGTGAAGTGTATAGAACAATATGATAATTTCAATTTTTTGAAAAAAATCCCTCATTTGCATATTTATGGTAATTTATGCAAATAACGTCATAAAATCACATTTTTACCCATAAATCCTATATTATTCATATTTAAGCATTCTTTTTCACTACATATATTCATTAGACCATTTGGAACAATAATACGACAAAAAAAATTGGAAGAGCCAGCTTATTCCTTATGTTATCTCTTGTTTTTATAATTTCTTATGTATTTCATTGTTTTTTTAACTTATTTATGTTATTGTTTTTTTTTTTTTTTCATTTCTTCCTACAATTCAACTATTTTGACTCCCAAAACAACCACCTAAACTTTAAACAAGACCCAATAACCAATGTTTGATCTATTTTTAGGAAAAATGACATTTCCATATGTTTTGTACACAAATCACAAAAATGAGCGATTTTCGGGCTGACATGCAAAGACAAAAGGTCACGTGACCTTGTAACTATAGGTCCGATTTTTTTTTTTTTTTTTTTTAAAGATGCGCAAGACTCTAAAGAAAAAAGTCAGCGAGCGGCGAGGCGCCATCCATATGCGTTCTCGAACAATCAGAAAAATCGTGGAGGGGGGGGGGGGGCCATAATGGCCCCCCCCCCCGGCCTTATTAGGGTTAATGAATTTTCTAACAATGCAAATCCATTGTAAACGCGCAAGGTGGACGCCTTGTTTTCTTGCTAACCTGCTTAAGCAAATTCTTCTGCTACAGTTAGCACGAAAATTTGCTTACCGGAAAGCAGCTTCATGAAATTGGGCCCAGAAGACCCAAAAAGCTATTCCAAATACGACCTAAAACCTGTTCATATCCACATGAATTTAGCAAGGTCCACAACTTATGAATATCCTAACTGGGTAACGATCAACATCTAATAGTCTCCAAAACAAGAGCACAGTGCACTGCAGCTTTGACACACTTGCAACATCCAGTGCATCCTTTCTTGCAGCGACAGTGTATCAATTCATGGCACGATTTGTATACCTCCGGGAGAGTGGTCCAAAGAGGCTGCCACCCAGTTGTTTCGTTTGTCCGGCCCAAGTCAGATGGCTCTGGCATCTCTGGATTCTTGGCCAATGTCTAGTTCCAACAGTAAGTTGGCCTGGTAGCAAGTGCGCTTGATGTGCTGCCTGAGTGCTGCCTGGGTTGGAGGAAGGTTCTCCAGGTTTCTAGACTTCTGTGCGAAGAGCTGCTTCCTGGCATCATTCACTACCACGCTCTCACTGGTTCGGTCGTACTTCAGCACCACAAATCGCTCTAGCAGTAATATTGGTCCTTCACTGACCTCACTAGACATGCACAGGAGTTCACTGAGGAAATCATTCACCTCTGGGAAAGACTTTGGGAAAGTTTCCCAGGCTTTTTTCCTCTGAATGCAGAAACAGTGTCACACCCGGTGAACAAATGAAAGAATGAGAGAGTCATACACTGTGTCGGACTCATGGTGGCAACCATTTTGTGAAAAGCTATGTACCGAAAGCTTGATCTGACACCAAAAGTGATCCACAGCTCATCGGGAGCTGTCTTGCTGAATGAAGCCACGGTCAGTACAACCGCATCAGTACCAACAGTACGTATGGTTACCCTTTTCACCCTTTTTGCACAGCATCTGCCACATGCAGAAGTAGACGAGTGTCAGCCTCCTCGTGCGAGCATGGGACAAGGCCTGCCAAATGTGACTCAGCAGGAGAGCAGAGTATTCCACTTCTGTTGCATACAGTTCCTTGCTCTGTGGTAGAGGATGATGAACGGTTTAGCGTGGCAGGAAAGCAAACAATTCGGCTTTGTTCTCATTGACTCGAAGGAAGTCCTTCCAGTTTTTTGGCAGCATATTAGAAGGAGCCACCCCTTTTCTAGTGCCCTTTCCCCTTTCCTGTCATGTTGAGGCATTCAGGCAAGCAGGTAAGTATTCACCATAGCCAAGGTCGATGCGGATGCTTTTCTCGAGTTGAACAAAGATGTATGGGGCAAACACTCTTTCAAAGGATTGAGCATTTGAACCACAGCTGCACCATCAAAAAATTATTGCTCGGGCCACAGGTGCACTATTGTTTTCGAGCCGATTCGATTCCAGGCAGCAGAGTAGAACTGCTTTAACTAGGGGGGGGGGGGGGGGCTGCCCGGTTTTCATGGGAGAAGAAATTGTCCATATCTCCACCCCGTGTCTGACACGAGATGTACATCCTCGAAAAGAGCTGTGCCTTCTGTTTTGACATAACCTTGGCCGGCTGCCGACTGAAAAGTGGCAACTTCTTCGTATGAAGTGTTTGTGTGACAGGTGTCGTACACTGCTATAGCCTTTCTGTCACAAACTTTGTGTACTGCTCCTCACCTAGGGTCTTAATCCTTCTCCCCGTTTCAGCCACTTGGGTGTCCATGATATGTCTCTTGTGCCAATGACTAGTAGGTCTTGACTTTGTTCTACAAATGGATTCCCCATACCTTTCAGTACTGCCACAAGTGCCTTAACATCCCTCAGGAATACTACCCGCACTCCAGGTTTATGGTCATGGTGATGTTGTTTAGTGTAAGCAGAACCGTTATGGCCTGTTCCTCAAACTTTGTAGTGATCCTTTAAATTACTTAGAACCAAATAATACACAAATTTAAAGAACAACTTACCAGTAGTATTGAGCAGCAATGGAAAGGAGCAGTTTTCCTGACTTGGATTGAGGTGTTTGCCGTATACGGCCTAGCTGCCCACTGACCATGCTATGCATAGGGTCAGTTACAAGACAAATAATGGTTTGGTGCTATAATTAGTGAAAAAACTAACTGAAAGGGATTAAGGTGGGGGACTATGCAGGGGAACAATTCCGAAAGAAATTAAAGAGCATAGGGGTGAACAAATAGCAAATAAATGGGAAAACTTTTTGTAAATATTCAAAACTTGCTATTTTTTGTCATTTTTGACCTTGACCTTGACCTACATGCAAAACCCTGAGTTCTGGCGATTTCAAAAGTGTTACCAAATGAATTGGCATCCTGAAGTTAGTTGGAAATGACACTAAACGTTTTTTCTGGACTATTTGGTTCAAAATTTAAGCGTCTTTGTACAGACCATCCGGACTGGCGGCCATTTTGGATTTGACCTCTTAGGGTCATCAGAGGTCAAATCAAACTGTGAAATGAACTAACTGAAAGGGATTAAGGTGGGGGACTATGCAGGGTAACCATTTCTAAAGAAATTTGAGAACATAGGGGAGAACGAATGACAAATAAATGGGAAACTTTGTGTAACCATTCAAAACTTGCTATTTGTTAATCAATTTTGACCTTGACCTTGACCTACATGCAAAACCCTGAGTTCTGGCGATCTCAAAAGTGTTACCAAATGAATTGGCATTCCCAAGTTACTTGGAAATGACACCTTAAATGTTTTCTGGACTATTTGGTTCAAAAGTTAAGCGTATTAGAATAGGCGGGACTGCAGGCAACCATTTTGGATTTGACCTCTCAGGGTCATCAGAGGTCAAATCTGACTTCCCTCCACATCTGAAAATGAATCTCATGGTCTGCAGGGAAACCACTCTTAAAGAAATTTGAGAACATAGAGGCGAACAAATGACAAATAAATGGGATTTGTTTTGTTGTAAACATTGAAAACTTGCTATTTTTAGTCAATTTTGACCTTGACCTTGACCTTAATGCAAAACCCTGAAATCTGGCGATCTCAAAAGTATTACCAAATGAATTGGCATCCCCAATTTAGTTGGAAACGACACCTAAAATGTTTTTCTGGACTATTTGGTTCAAAAGTTAAGCGTGTTTGTACATTAGACCATGCAGACTGGCGGCCATTTTGAATTTGACCTCTCAGGGTCATCAGAGGTCAAATCTGACTTCCCTCCACATCTGAAAATGAATCTTATGGTCTAAACTAACTATGCTAGAAGTTTCATGCTTTTCTCAAAAAGTGCACAATTCTCGTTATATTGGGAGCTTATCCGCTGTACTAGTGCAGCGGCTTAGCAAGAAAATTGTGCACTTTTTGAGAAAAGCATGAAACTTCTAGCATAGTTAGCTATCACCATAAGATTTATTTTCAGATGTGGAGGGAAGTCAGATTTGACCTCTGATGACCCTGAGAGGTCAAATCCAAAATGGCCGCCAGTCCAGATGGTATTATTGTACAAAGACGCTTAACTTTTGAACCAAATAGTCCAGAAAAACGTTTAAGGTATCATTTCCAACTAACTTGAGGATGCCAATTCATTTGGTAACACTTTTGAGATCGCCAGAACTCAGGATTTTGCATGTAGGTCAAGGTCAAGGTCAAAATTGACTAAAAAATTGCAAGTTTTGAATGGTTACAAAAAGTTTTCCCATTTATTTGTCATTTGTTCGCCCCTATGTTCTCAAATTTCTTTAGAAATGGTTCCCCTGCATAGTCCCCGACCTTAATCTTTTTCAGTTAGTTTATTTCACAGTTTGATTTGACCTCTGATGACCTTAAGAGGTCAAATCCAAAATGGCCGCCAGTCCTGATGGTCTTGTACAAAGACGCTTAACTTTTGCACCAAATAGTCCAGAAAAACATTTAAGGTGTCATTTCCAACTAACTTGGGGATGCCAATTCATTTGGTAACACTTTTAAGATCGCCAGAACTCAGGGATTCGCAATAACGTCAAGGTCAATGTCATATTCGGCCAAAAAAGTGATTTTTTTTTATTTTTTATTTTTTTTATTTTTTATTTTATTTTTGTTGTTGATTTAAACAAAAAACTTTGCCTCCATGTTGACACTTAACGAGTCATAATTAAAAAAAATTATAAAAAGACCCATGTACCACCACTTTGACTATCCAGGGCCAAATTTCATAGAGCTGCTTATCGGCCGGTTCTGTGCTTACGTATGAGTTTCTACTAAGCACACGAAAATGCATTAACCCTTAACCCTAATAAGGCCGGGCTATTTGAAGTCTTACTACGGCCGGGGGGGGGGGGGGGGGGGGGGCCATTATGGCCCCCCCCCCTAAGATCTCGGCCGTGAAACGGCCGATCTCCGCGAAAATTTGCACGCATGTCAAGTGAAGTGTATAGAACAATATGATAATTTCAATTTTTTTGAAAAAAAATCCCTCATTTGCATATTTATGGTAATTTATGCAAATAACGTCATAAAATCACATTTTTACCCATAAATCCTATATTATTCATATTTAAGCATTCTTTTTCACTACATATATTCATTAGACCATTTGGAACAATAATACGACAAAAAAAATTGGAAGAGCCAGCTTATTCCTTATGTTATCTCTTGTTTTTATAATTTCTTATGTATTTCATTGTTTTTTTAACTTATTTATGTTATTGTTTTTTTTTTTTTTCATTTCTTCCTACAATTCAACTATTTTGACTCCCAAAACAACCACCTAAACTTTAAACAAGACCCAATAACCAATGTTTGATCTATTTTTAGGAAAAATGACATTTCCATATGTTTTGTACACAAATCACAAAAATGAGCGATTTTCGGGCTGACATGCAAAGACAAAAGGTCACGTGACCTTGTAACTATAGGTCCGATTTTTTTTTTTTTTTTTTTTAAAGATGCGCAAGACTCTAAAGAAAAAAGTCAGCGAGCGGCGAGGCGCCATCCATATGCGTTCTCGAACAATCAGAAAAATCGTGGAGGGGGGGGGGGGGCCATAATGGCCCCCCCGGCCTTATTAGGGTTAATGAATTTTCTAACAATGCAAATCCATTGTAAACGCGCAAGGTGGACGCCTTGTTTTCTTGCTAACCTGCTTAAGCAAATTCTTCTGCTACAGTTAGCACGAAAATTTGCTTACCGGAAAGCAGCTTCATGAAATTGGGCCCAGAAGACCCAAAAAGCTATTCCAAATACGACCTAAAACCTGTTCATATCCACATGAATTTAGCAAGGTCCACAACTTATGAATATCCTAACTGGGTAACGATCAACATCTAATAGTCTCCAAAACAAGAGCACAGTGCACTGCAGCTTTGACACACTTGCAACATCCAGTGCATCCTTTCTTGCAGCGACAGTGTATCAATTCATGGCACGATTTGTATACCTCCGGGAGAGTGGTCCAAAGAGGCTGCCACCCAGTTGTTTCGTTTGTCCGGCCCAAGTCAGATGGCTCTGGCATCTCTGGATTCTTGGCCAATGTCTAGTTCCAACAGTAAGTTGGCCTGGTAGCAAGTGCGCTTGATGTGCTGCCTGAGTGCTGCCTGGGTTGGAGGAAGGTTCTCCAGGTTTCTAGACTTCTGTGCGAAGAGCTGCTTCCTGGCATCATTCACTACCACGCTCTCACTGGTTCGGTCGTACTTCAGCACCACAAATCGCTCTAGCAGTAATATTGGTCCTTCACTGACCTCACTAGACATGCACAGGAGTTCACTGAGGAAATCATTCACCTCTGGGAAAGACTTTGGGAAAGTTTCCCAGGCTTTTTTCCTCTGAATGCAGAAACAGTGTCACACCCGGTGAACAAATGAAAGAATGAGAGAGTCATACACTGTGTCGGACTCATGGTGGCAACCATTTTGTGAAAAGCTATGTACCGAAAGCTTGATCTGACACCAAAAGTGATCCACAGCTCATCGGGAGCTGTCTTGCTGAATGAAGCCACGGTCAGTACAACCGCATCAGTACCAACAGTACGTATGGTTACCCTTTTCACCCTTTTTGCACAGCATCTGCCACATGCAGAAGTAGACGAGTGTCAGCCTCCTCGTGCGAGCATGGGACAAGGCCTGCCAAATGTGACTCAGCAGGAGAGCAGAGTATTCCACTTCTGTTGCATACAGTTCCTTGCTCTGTGGTAGAGGATGATGAACGGTTTAGCGTGGCAGGAAAGCAAACAATTCGGCTTTGTTCTCATTGACTCGAAGGAAGTCCTTCCAGTTTTTTGGCAGCATATTAGAAGGAGCCACCCCTTTTCTAGTGCCCTTTCCCCTTTCCTGTCATGTTGAGGCATTCAGGCAAGCAGGTAAGTATTCACCATAGCCAAGGTCGATGCGGATGCTTTTCTCGAGTTGAACAAAGATGTATGGGGCAAACACTCTTTCAAAGGATTGAGCATTTGAACCACAGCTGCACCATCAAAAAATTATTGCTCGGGCCACAGGTGCACTATTGTTTTCGAGCCGATTCGATTCCAGGCAGCAGAGTAGAACTGCTTTAACTAGGGGGGGGGGGGGGGGCTGCCCGGTTTTCATGGGAGAAGAAATTGTCCATATCTCCACCCCGTGTCTGACACGAGATGTACATCCTCGAAAAGAGCTGTGCCTTCTGTTTTGACATAACCTTGGCCGGCTGCCGACTGAAAAGTGGCAACTTCTTCGTATGAAGTGTTTGTGTGACAGGTGTCGTACACTGCTATAGCCTTTCTGTCACAAACTTTGTGTACTGCTCCTCACCTAGGGTCTTAATCCTTCTCCCCGTTTCAGCCACTTGGGTGTCCATGATATGTCTCTTGTGCCAATGACTAGTAGGTCTTGACTTTGTTCTACAAATGGATTCCCCATACCTTTCAGTACTGCCACAAGTGCCTTAACATCCCTCAGGAATACTACCCGCACTCCAGGTTTATGGTCATGGTGATGTTGTTTAGTGTAAGCAGAACCGTTATGGCCTGTTCCTCAAACTTTGTAGTGATCCTTTAAATTACTTAGAACCAAATAATACACAAATTTAAAGAACAACTTACCAGTAGTATTGAGCAGCAATGGAAAGGAGCAGTTTTCCTGACTTGGATTGAGGTGTTTGCCGTATACGGCCTAGCTGCCCACTGACCATGCTATGCATAGGGTCAGTTACAAGACAAATAATGGTTTGGTGCTATAATTAGTGAAAAAACTAACTGAAAGGGATTAAGGTGGGGGACTATGCAGGGGAACAATTCCGAAAGAAATTAAAGAGCATAGGGGTGAACAAATAGCAAATAAATGGGAAAACTTTTTGTAAATATTCAAAACTTGCTATTTTTTGTCATTTTTGACCTTGACCTTGACCTACATGCAAAACCCTGAGTTCTGGCGATTTCAAAAGTGTTACCAAATGAATTGGCATCCTGAAGTTAGTTGGAAATGACACTAAACGTTTTTTCTGGACTATTTGGTTCAAAATTTAAGCGTCTTTGTACAGACCATCCGGACTGGCGGCCATTTTGGATTTGACCTCTTAGGGTCATCAGAGGTCAAATCAAACTGTGAAATGAACTAACTGAAAGGGATTAAGGTGGGGGACTATGCAGGGTAACCATTTCTAAAGAAATTTGAGAACATAGGGGAGAACGAATGACAAATAAATGGGAAACTTTGTGTAACCATTCAAAACTTGCTATTTGTTAATCAATTTTGACCTTGACCTTGACCTACATGCAAAACCCTGAGTTCTGGCGATCTCAAAAGTGTTACCAAATGAATTGGCATTCCCAAGTTACTTGGAAATGACACCTTAAATGTTTTCTGGACTATTTGGTTCAAAAGTTAAGCGTATTAGAATAGGCGGGACTGCAGGCAACCATTTTGGATTTGACCTCTCAGGGTCATCAGAGGTCAAATCTGACTTCCCTCCACATCTGAAAATGAATCTCATGGTCTGCAGGGAAACCACTCTTAAAGAAATTTGAGAACATAGAGGCGAACAAATGACAAATAAATGGGATTTGTTTTGTTGTAAACATTGAAAACTTGCTATTTTTAGTCAATTTTGACCTTGACCTTGACCTTAATGCAAAACCCTGAAATCTGGCGATCTCAAAAGTATTACCAAATGAATTGGCATCCCCAATTTAGTTGGAAACGACACCTAAAATGTTTTTCTGGACTATTTGGTTCAAAAGTTAAGCGTGTTTGTACATTAGACCATGCAGACTGGCGGCCATTTTGAATTTGACCTCTCAGGGTCATCAGAGGTCAAATCTGACTTCCCTCCACATCTGAAAATGAATCTTATGGTCTAAACTAACTATGCTAGAAGTTTCATGCTTTTCTCAAAAAGTGCACAATTCTCGTTATATTGGGAGCTTATCCGCTGTACTATTATGCCTTATAGTTCATTCTCTTCCGGTCCAATATTTGTATTGAATGATGCCTATGAATCACAGTGTGCGTGATCCGGTTCAAAGTCCTAGGATTTGTATCCCCCCTCCTTTTATAAATGTTAAATCTTGTTGACGTACAGAAGAAATACCACACGCTTGATCATGAAGTCAAATAAAACCCGCCTTTCTTGACAAAAGGATGAAAGCTACAACTAGAAAGGACTCCCTTTGACTGTCTCGCATATTCATGAGAATGACGTGACAGGGATTTTTCTTTAAAAAGAAGCCGTTGCCGACGAGACAAAATACACGATGAAAGTGGATCTGAATTACAATCTCTCGCTCTACCTGCAAATACAGATAACCCAAGTGAATATATTCATGTAATAGTACAGCGCTTAAGAACATCTCTAGTATTATGTTCTATAATTATTAGTATTACCGTAGTATCATTATTATTATTATAATTATTATTATTATCATTATCATTGTCATTATTATTTTCATGATAATTATTAATATTATTGTTACTTTCATTTATTAAGATGAATGTTGATCACGTTGAGAGATCAATTTTTGTCGTATCAAGAAAATTATGGTTACAAGGTGTCCCCCATAACGACAATTAAAAAGAAAAAAGATAAGAAAGAATTTACAAAGGCTCAGCTGTATATTTCGCACAGTTTCGTAATTCTTGTTTTTTCATACCACCTCATGTACAGTTAGAATAAATAGAAATATGTTTCTTCGGCTATGGTTTTATTTCATGTCATATTTCGCTTCAAAGTAGACAATATGTAAAACAATAAACATTAACCAAAAAGATAAAATCAAAAGAGAAGGAGAAAGGGGAAGAAGAAGAAAAAGAAGAAGAATAACAACAGGAAGAAGAACAAGTAGAACAGAAAGAAGAATAAAAAATAAATAATGAGAAGAACTGAAGTTACATAGGAAAAGGAGAAACTTGAAAGATACTACATGCCTTAGCTAGAGAGATTGAATAATGACTTGCACATACAATTTTCAACCTTTGATCAGAAATAAAATCCGGGAACAGTAATTATATTTTGTGCGGTGTACTTTTAGCGGTTGAAGGACTCATTAAGTGTATTTGAATACCTTCAACAGGCCTGAAAAGAGCTATAACAATGACAATTGCCAAAGATTCTTGATAATCATGATAATATAGTCAATGGCCTCGTCGAACTTTGGTTATTTTTAAGGTCAAAATAATACGTTTTATTTGAATACGTCATTTCCTTCAGTTTTTGCAATGTAATCGAGTCTAGTTTCCTCCATGAACAATCGTTTTCTTTACGGCATTGCCTCTTCCACGTATCAGAGGCGCTATATCCGGGTGAGTCCTCCATTCAATTATTCGGAAACCCGAATATAGATGTATAAGCTGGTATAAACAAGGTATAAAGGTATAATTTTTTCGTTTATATCATATATATAGACAGAGAATGGAAGTTTAAAGGAATTGTGCATTACGAAGTGAAAGACACATCTTTTTGTATACTCTTTCCTCTTACCTGCCAAAAAAGTACCCTAAATATCCGTTACTTTATTCTCAAATGAATATCTTATTCATATTACCAAGGTTACGGCTAAAATGACAATAATTCCACCGTGTGTATACATTAACGAGGACATTTTTTTTTTTGGTCCCAAAAGTTGAAATTTTACCGGTTCGACATTTCGTTTCGTTGGGGGGGGGGGGGGGGTGGGGGGGGGGGGGTATGGTCACCTTTTTTAGTTTACAAAAAAATTACAAAATTTAATTTACAAAAAACAAACAAACAAACAAACAAAACCCCAAAGGGGGGGGGGGGGGTTCCTCCAAAATACACACATAAAAAAAAAGAAAAAAAGGAGGGTTTAACCAACAACCCCCCCCCCCCCCCCCTGCGTACAAGCCTGCAGTGCTGTATATATTGGGGGTGTACTTTTTGAAGTAAACGATTGGGTTTGTTTGTCGTACTTTTATAGAGCATGATTTGACAACTTTTTTTAGTTACCGGAATAAGCAGCATAGAGTCTGACTGATAGACGGATTTGTGGTTATCAAGTACGGAAGGAAGAATGAGTATAACTGAATATTATTGAATAGACCATTTCGTAGTTAGCACATGGGTTTATAAATGACCCCAAATATCCACAGATCATGTTTAAACATGTTTATATTGAAAGGGGGAAACAATAAATGAAATCACTCAAATCAAATCAGATATGAACGTTGTAGAATTTGATGTCTTTACACGAAAAAAGACAACGTCGATTCGCCGCTGTTTTCAGAAATATTATAACGGGTCAAGCTCGCTATTCATAAGGACCGCCATTCATAAGAACCACTATTCATAAGGACCGCTATCCATAACGGGGGACTAAATGAATAGAGGTCTTTTTATAAATAGCGGTCCTTATAAATAGCGAACAGACCCCATTATTACAGTGTTGTTGATATTGGAGGTGAACTTTTTGAAGTAAAAGGTTGGGTTTGTTTGTCGTACTTTTATAGAGCATGATTTGACAACTTTTTTTAGTTACCGGAATAAGCAGCATAGAGTCTGACCGATAGAGGGCTTTGTGGTAATTTAATCAAGCACGGAAGGAAGAATGAGTGTAACTGATCTGAATATTATTGAATTGTACGAAATTTGAGCATTGCTGACCAAACAGAAAAAGCCCATCGGCGCAAAATTAAGACATTAACTGTAATTTAAAGCAGAGGCACTGAGCAAAATTGCGTAATTGCGTTTTTAGATATAATGTTTATAATACAGAAATGTACAACATAATAAAGAATTGTTTAAAAGGAGAGAAGTCGAGAAATATCAAGGAGAGGAAAACAAAACATCTTAGGTGAACAGAGGCTAAGGAAGGAAAGTCATACTTTTGTGTGTGCGTGATTTAAAAGATTTGTTCAACATGTAATGGCTTTGACCGTCAGAAAACATTGATGATCAAGGGAAGTAGCTGATAGATACAGAGAGAGAGAGAGAGAGAGAGAGAGAGAAGGGGGGGGGGGAGAAGGGATATAAAATAACGATTTAAAAACACAGTTTCCACCTTACTTTGGTTTGTTCTTATTTGATAACGCTAACCAAAACATTGCTCTCATTTTGGTGCCTATATGATTTAGGCCGCTGGGATAACATTGGGCATCCAAAGAAAAAATTATTGTAAAAGGGGGCGCTATTAGTAAATGGTCACCAGAGGCATTGATATAATACATAGTTCGGTCATTCCGGTTCGAGTTGGTGCTTTATATAGTGCTTTGCTGGGCAAGCAAAAAGCAAAAGAACATACGCCATGTTGTGACCAAGACACTGAAACTAAATAGGCCAAACCCTTTGTTCGCAGTTCGCATAGACATGTTAGTCACCTAATGCTACGTTTACACTATTAGTGGGGGCTGTAAGGGCTAAATAGGGGTTGTTTGGTGCAGATTCTTCTAAAAGCACCAAATTTGGCCCAGAGGTAGATTATACCATACTTTTACGATTTATGCCGGACGCCAAGAAGGGCACCCTCTGGGTATGCCATATTGGGCAAATCCAAAATGGCCGCCATCTGATAGTTACAGGTCAATAGTAGTTCCAAAAGGAAAAGAGCTAAAATGATAACAGTTTATGTATTTATGGAGTTTTCGGGGTCAGAGAATCTGGATATCATGTTCTTTTACCAATTTGAGGTTTACTTGGGGCTGTCATGCTGGCCATATTGGTAAAATCTAAAATGGCTGCCACCTTTGAGCAAAAGGTCAAGTGTAGTTCCAAAAGGAAAAGGGCTAGTATGATAAAAAATGTATTTCGTAAGGGGGTTTTGGGGGTCAGAGAATCTGATTATGATGTTGCTTGTATTAATTACAGGTCTCCTTGGGGCTGTCATGCTGGCCATATTGGCCAAATAAAAAATGGCCGCCATCCGAGCTAAAGGTCAAGCGTAGTTTTAAAAGGAAAAGGACTAGTATGATAAAAGTTGATGAATTCATGGGGTTTCCGGGGTCGGATAATCTGATTATGATGTTCTTTTATCAATTTTATGTCACCATCCTGTCCCAAGGCTACAATGAAGTCCATTTCCTGGTTGAAGAAGATGAGGGAAGATGCGCCAAATTCACAGTTGAGTGGGTATAAATCTTGGCCTGCGCCCATATGTTTCAACAATATGCAAACTTTCCTCTGTGAAATGCATATAATGAATTCGTTTTTGAGGATTGGCAAGGAAAATAGATAAACAGTAGAAACAGACCATGGATAAAGAAATAAACAGCTTGTTCGATTTGTCTTGAAGCATTATATTCAAAGACCGGGACAGCTTTATCTTTATTATCCATATACATAACGTCTATAATCACTCTCAGATGGGAGATAATACCAATACGAAATGCATTAAGCAACGTCTAGACATAAAGGTCGAATCTCAACTTTATTTTTCTCATCCTTCTTTACATTTCGAAGCGTAGCATGCAGATCTTAATCCTTTTTTTTCTACATAAATCAATGCCCCCATTTAAGCAAACTTTGAATCTGGTCACGCTTCGAAAAGTTCGTGGCCTAGCATTTTGCTTCTGTTGATGATCAAATAGAGCCGGAAAGCTCCCTTTATAGATCAGGGAGAGTGTGAACAAAGCACAAAGTAGGAGCAGTGCAATTTAAATATCAAGGGATGGATTAGAGTTTATTTCTTAAATGAAATGAAAGGGCTATTTTATTTTCAAGAGTCCTTTCATTTCATTTAAGAAATAACCTCTCTTTATATCTTAGAGACACTTTCTCTCGAAAGTCAAATAAAATCGAGAGCATCCTGGGGCTCCGCCCTGGAACCCAAGGTAGGGGCTCTTCTAGGCCCCATAAAGCTGTGCCATATTGTACGGATCCATTAGAAAGCAAAATAAGCCTAATAAATAATTTGTTTATATATATATATATATATATATAAACATACATATATATAGATATATATATATAGTTCTCCTATGCAAACTTTCCTCTGTGAAATGCATAATAAATTCTTTTTCGAGGATTGGCAATAAAATTAAAAAACAGTAGAAACAGACCATGTATAAAGAAATAAACAGCTTGTTCGATTTGTTTTGAAGCATTATCTTTAAAAACCCGGACAGCTTTATCTTTATTATCCTTACAAAATAATGTCTATAATCACTCCGAGATGGAATAAAATACCAATACGAATTGCATTATGCAACGTCTAGACATAAAGGTCGAATCTCAACTTTATTATTCTCATTCTCCTTTTAAATTTCGAAGCGTTGCATGGGATCTTAATCCTGTTTTTTTCTACATACATCAAAGCCCCCATTTAAGCATACTTTAAATCTGGTCACGCTTCGAAAAGTTCGTGGCCTAGCATTTTGCTTCTGTTGATGATCAAATAAAGAAAGCACACTTTATAGATCAGGGAGAGTGTGAAAAAAGCACACAGTAGGAGCAGTGCAATTAAAATATCAAGGGATGGATTAGAGTTTATTTCTAAAATGAAATGAAAGGGCTATTTTATTTTCAAGAGTCCTTTCATTTCATTTAAGAAATAACCTCTCTTTATATCTTAGAGACACTTTCTCTCAAAAGTCAAATAATCTCGAGACCATCCTGAGGCTCCGCCCTGGAACCCCCGGTAGGGGCTCTTCCAGGCCCCTAAAGCTGTGCCATATTGTACGGATCCATTAGGAAGCAAAATAAGCCTAATAAATAATTTGTTTATATATATATATATATATAGTTCTCCTATGCAAACTTCCTCTGTGAAATGCATAATAAATTCTTTTTCGAGGATTGGCAATGAAAATAAATAAACAGTAGAAACAGACCATGTATAAAGAAATAAACAGCTTGTTCGATTTGTTTTGAAGCATTATCTTTAAAAACCCGGACAGCTTTATCTTTATTATCCTTACAGAATAATGTCTATAATCACTCCGAGATGGAATAAAATACCAATACGAATTGCATTATGCAACGTCTAGACATAAAGGTCGAATCTCAACTTTATTTTTCTTATTCTTCTTTTAAATTTCGAAGCGTTGCATGGGATCTTAATCCTGTTTTTTCTACATACATCAATGCCCCCATTTAAGCATACTTTAAATCTGGTCACGCTTCGAAAAGTTCGTGGCCTAGCATTTTGCTTCTGTTGATGATCAAATAAAGAAAGCACCCTTTATAGACCAGGGAGAGTGTGAAAAAAGCACACAGTAGGAGCAGTGCAATTTAAATATCAAGGGATGGATTAGAGTTTATTTCTAAAATGAAATGAAAGGGTTTTTTTATTTTCAAGAGTCCTTTCATTTCATTTAAGAAATAACCTCTCTTTATATCTTAGAGACACTTTCTCTCGAAAGTCAAATAATCTCGAGAGCATTCTGGGGCTCCGCCCTGGAACCCCCGGTAGGGGCTCTTCCAGGCCCCTAAAGCTGTGCCATATTGTACGGATCCATTAGAAAGCAAAATAAGCCCAATAAATAATTTGTATATATATATATACATACATATATATAAATATATATATATAGTTCTCCTATGCAAACCATCTCTGTGAAATGCATAATAAATTCGTTTTCGAGGGTTGGCAATGAAAATAGATAAACAGTAGAAACAGACCATGAATAAAGAAATAAACAGCTTGTTCGATTTGTTTTGAAGCATTATCTTTAAAAACCCGGACAGCTTTATCTTTATTATCCTTAAAAAATAACGTCTATGACCAGATTCCAAGTAAAGTTTACTACACTGTTGGTCATAATGGTGGAATATTTTTTTCTTCCCCCCAATTTATTGAATGATTTTGACAATGATTTATTCCTAATAGATCTAGATAATAGTAAACATTCTCAGATTTTATTGAATGACAATTGGGGAGTGTTTGTTTTGCGTTTCTGCTAAAGCATGTGTGTGCTTCTATGCTAATCAACTAGGGGACAGTAACGAGGCCATTGCTTAGCCAATGAATCATGACTGTACGCAGCGGGCGCTAGGGTACGTCGACGCCCTCACAAAAACACAAAAACAAAGAAAATGCAATAAATTTTCAATAATTCATTGCATATTTCCCCGAGTCCCAGACAGGAAACATTCCTCGGTAGGGCCATGCATTATGGTTCAAGGCATGCCCACATAGAAGATTTTTTATGTTGGGGGTCGGGGCAAAATGCAATTAATTATTGAAAATGTATCGCATTTTCTTTGTTTTTGTGTTTTTGTGGGGGCGTCGACGTACCCTAGCGCCCGCTGCGTACAGTCATGATTCATTGGCTAAGCAATGGCCTCGTTACTGTGAGCCCCCAGGATCAAAATCGTGTCGATGTGCTATATTAGTGCCCTTTTATGAGGTATTAATCCCCATTACTGTCAGTTATGACTTAAGGACGTAGGTCCCCTAGTTGATGGACACACATGCTTTAGCAGTCACGCAAAACAAACACTCCCAAATTGTCATTCAATAAAACCTGAGAATGTATACTATTATCAAGATCTATTAGGAATAAATCATTGTCAAAATCATTCAATAAACGGGGTAAAATAAAATATTCCACCAATATGACCAACAGTGTATAAAAAACAAATTCCGACATTCAGAAATTATTTTCGGTGACTGATGTGATCATTCACAAAGTAAATGCCAGCACACAAACAAATAACAGTTCCTCTCTCAGCTCTCTTTATGTTCATGTGACCTTTGTAAAAGTTCGTTCCCGATTTTGGCGAATGCGGAGTGTGCAATTACGAACTCGCTTATTGATAAAAGAACATCATGATCAGATTATCCGACCCCGGAAACCCCATGAATTCATCAACTTTTATCATACTGGTCCTTTTCCTTTTGAAAATACGCTTGACCTTTAACTCGGATGGCAGCCATTTTTTATTTGGCCAATATGGCCGGCATGACAGCCCCAAGGAGACCTCAAATCGATACAAGCACATCATAATCAGATTCTCTGACCCCGAAAACCCACTAATATATAAACTTTTATCATACTAGCCAATTTCCTTTCGAAACTACACATGACCTGTAACTATCATATGGCGGCTATTTTGGATTTGACCAATATGACCAGTATGGCAGCCCCAAGAAGACCTCAAATCGATGAAATAAAATTATGATCAGATTCTCTGACCCCCAAAACCCACTAATATATAAACTTTTATCATACTAGCCAATTTCCTTTCGAAACTACACATGACCTGTAACTATCATATGGCGGCTATTTTGGATTTGACCAATATGACCAGTATGGCAGCCCCAAGGAGACCTCAAATCGATGAAAGAACATCATGATCAGATTCTCTGACCCAGAAAACCCCAGAATTATATAAACTTTTATCATACTAGCCCACTTCCTTTTGGAACTACGCTTGACCTTTAACTCAGATAGCGGCCATTTTGGATTTGCACAATATGGCAGTCCCAGAGAGCGCCCTCCTTGGCGTCCGGCAGAAATCGTAATAATATGGGATAATCTACCTCTGGGCCAAATTTTGTGCTTTTAGAAGAATCTGCACCAAAATATCCCTAACAGCCCCCACTATATGTTCCCGGAGGCGTAAACTGCTACTTAGCACTAAGTTACAATTACTCTAGCAATATGAAGGATAGGTCTTTCTCGTCATCGAAGTCACTATATATTATAGGGACTCATTTCTAAAGATTTTACGGTTAAGAATTTATCATAGATCTATACACCTCTAAAATATCAGCTTTATTTGTTACTTCTTTTATTGAAGGAATTCTTACCTGAGAACATCACAGCAATTTCTTAAGCTGATATTATTAGAGCCTTTTAGAGGTAGATCTACAATTAATTTCTCAACCATAAAATCTTTAGAAATTAGTCCCTATATATAGTGGCTTCGATGACGATAAGGCCTATCATTGATTGCTAGAATAATTTAAAATTAGATCTAGCGCTAAGTAATACATTTACACGGCAATTTCATAAGCTGATATTATATTAGAGCCTAATTTTAGAGGTGTATAGATCTATGATAAATTCTCAAGCGTAAAATCTTTAGAAATGAGTCCCTATATAATAGTGGCTTCGATGACGAGAAAGGCCTATCCTTGATTGCTAGAGTAATTGTAACTTAGTGCTAAGTAACAGTTTTTCACAGCAATTTGATAAGCTGATATTTGTAGATCTGTAATACATTTGCTAAAGGTAGAGATGCTAGAGCAGAAATGAAACATTTGCAAGCCTATGCCTATGCACGCACACCACGCATGCTGATATAGTCATGGCGCTGTGTGTTCGTGTGTGAATCCCAGAGCTTAGCACCGTTTTGAATTTCGCATCTTTAGCACGCCTAAAGCTTGTTATTGACAAGATGAGCTCTGATTGGCTGTATGCAAATGAGACCATACTGGGGTCCTGAGCTCAAGTGGGGAAAAAATTACGCCTCCGGGGGAGAGGATCCGGAGAATCCGGAGGAAGAAGTCTAGGGGCATAGATTTATCTCCATGACAGTTAACCTCCCCCGGCGAGAGAGTCGGGCGGTCGCTCCCGCGCGAATTCGTGGATATATGAGGGTGGGGAAGATACTACCCTACCAGGGCCAGCCCGGGCTCTTCCAACCCTGCCCCCGGACAGGGGCGATGCGTTCCCCCGACCGTCTTTGTCTAGAGGGGAGGGGGATTGGGGACGCAACCGAGGGAGGACTTCTTATCAGCCACTCCCCAAATCGATCGGGTTCGACAGACGCGGGAATTGGCGCGCGTTCTTCCGAAAATTCTCCGCGTTTGCGGACGCCTGCGAGTGGGATCATCCACAGCGCCTAAATCACTTGTGCTGTTGTCTGGACGGCCAGGCAAGTGAGGTTTTTGATGGAATTCAGGAGCGGAACCCGGACCTGAGTTATTTTTCGGTAGTGCGCCAGCTGGAGGGCCGGTTTGTATACCGGGAGCCTCCAGAAGCCACACTGCTGGATTTTAATACCGCTGTACTATAGTGACCAAACTCGTTTTTACCTTTTCAAAACTTGGTTTTTCATTTAAGAACACCGTACAGCATATTGGGTGTGTCTAATTTAAACATACGTGTCAGACCCGAAGCCTAATGACTTTAATGGTCACGTGGTTCTGGACTTACGTTAAGGACAAAGTAGTCCCTTGATTATTTATCTATAAATTTTTTGTAGGTAAAGTTAAATGTACCATAATGAAATTATGATACTTTCTCATATATGTTTTATTGTTCTTTTTCTAAAATGGGTTATTATACTTAGTCCGGAAGGATGTGCATTCATGCTCGAAAAGTAGTTCTTCTAGACGGGCGCAATATCAGGCAAGGTCCTGATGGGCATTTTATATAACGGACATTTGTCCACTTGCTGTAAGCGAAGCAGGTAGTACGTTTCACTCTACATCATCCGACACGCTTAAGTTTAAAGCCGTCAATGTACTAGCCTGTTTATGTTGCACCATTTATACACTATTTAGAGATAATTGAACATATTTGATGCTATTGAGTTTTACTTTGCTACCAGTGTTTATGATGTCGTAATATACGAGTCGGTTCAATAATTGTATATTATGTAATGAGATGTTTTATTCACTGTACGTTGGAAACGTACTGAGGCATGTTAAATGTATTCTTCTGTGGAGTTGTTTACGGGATTGATGAGTAGTCTGTAAGCATCAGACTCGGTTTATATATATATAATGCGGATTTTACAACAAATACTGATTTAGATGTGAAAGTCCATATTATATAATTGATGTTTCATTTTTTCCTACTTTAGCCGCTTAAGGGGTAATGTGTCTTAATACATACCATGCTACAAAGCTAGGCTACAACAGACGATGACGTAGTATTTTCCTTACCCGTGTGATACTTAGTCTAGGGTGAGTTGCGTAGGAAAAATTGTGTTATGTATTTAATACTATTGATCGGAGTCAAGACTGTTTAATATCTATACATGTATTTACAGATAAATATTGAATACTATGTATTTATTTCTTGGTGTGTTAATTGCATTTCAATGTATATGAACTGAACTTATGAAAACTGCATTTGTCTACAGAAATCTGATCACAATCAATAATGATGACTTGCATGATTTCATTATGTGATTATTGTACTTATGATGCTTTTGTTTTATCTTCTGTACAATGCAGGGGTTTCCGTTTTTTTATTTATAAAAACGAATTAACTTCGTTGAACTTCACCATGGCGTCCCATATTCTTCATTTCGTTTGGCTATGATTTAAAACGGTGGAGCACGCGTCCCACATGCCAAGCAGGGACCTTCGGAATCCTACCTGGAATGGGCAGACCAATTGCACCGGCTAGCATCCCGGGCATTTCCCGCGGTCCCGAATACGTGCAGAATGCAATTGGTATTGCGTTTATGCCAGGGCTGCATCGACAGAGATGCTAGATGTCATGCCCTTAATCAGCGCCTCTCTAACGTTGGGGAAGCAGTGGAGGCAGTCCGCTGGTTCCAACACGCCCAGAAGGCCACGTACGGCCATATCTGGCAAGCCGATGTGATGACGACAGAATCGGACCAGGGCAGAGGCGGGGGCCCAAGGTTCGAAGGGCGAACATTGCCCAGCGATACCCCTTCCCCTTCTGGATATTCGTATATCCGGTTTGGAGGAAAACCTGGAGAAGATTGCCGAGGCTCTAGGTGGGGCGCGAGGGACTTCGGGATATGTGGATGAAGGGCATAGCAGAAGGGCCCGTCTCTATCCGGATAGCGAGTAGGGAATTCTCTGAGGATGTGTATGTCGTTCCGATTGAAGATGACATACTGCTGGGTGTGGATTTCTTCCACAAACCTGGTGTCAACGTTCACATCCAGGCAGACTTGCCTACAGGTGGAGAAAGAATATATCTCCATGTTATCCGGTGAGGGCCCGGGTGTACTAACGCAAGTCAACGGTAGATTCCCTCTAACCATGTAAAACTCATTTCTGGGATCCTAGATTACCTTATGGGCGATTTCATCTTCGAGCTGATATATGGTGGGGTATGGTATGGACTTTTCCATGATTTCCAGGACAGTTGGGAATATTCTTATGACTACCATGTCCACTTCTAAGTTGTCTACTTGGAAACACATAAACATTCTCTTCCCTTAGTCCATGCATACCATATGATCTACATATACTTTAGACTGTATGGATGTACACGTATATTACTTTAATCCTAGTTTTGTGGAAATACATGTAGTACAATTTGTCGAAAGGCTTAATATGTGGATCTCTTTAACAGAATCAAAGCGTTTATTACATAAGTACTGTACCTCCTTGGGTTGATGCGACATTGCCACAATGTACCGAATTCAACCACTTTCTGTAGCAGTTGTAAAGCAAGTAGTGGAATGGGAGTGTATTCCTTGGAGAAATTAAATCACTGATCATACCTTTGCAGTAGACATACTCAATGTTGTGATCCGTAGATCCCTTAATTGGAGTGAAACACTTCGTACATGTAAATCATGTCAGGGTCATATTCAAATCATCTTGAAAAAGGAGTAGGAGACTTTACTTAATAATAATAATAATATTAATAACGTTGTCATGACGCGTGACGTCATGAGGTCAGCGCGGTCATAGATTTCGCGCGCTATTACGAACCCGGAGTGTTGAGCTGTACCGATTCAGATTCAGATCGCACCAAAATAGAATGAGTATAAAATTCCCCGCGTGTAGAATGATGAATTCCGGCGTGCTATCGTAGCTCGGGTTCACAATGTCACGCGTCATGGCAACAGGACCTCTCAAAAAAGGGGGTGCTACGATAGACCGCGCTATCTCACTGCGGTGTGGATCCGGCGAATGCCAATGGGCGGACCGTGGGTCGCGCTACAATAGCGCGATCCACGGTCCGCCCACGGTCCCCCCTTGCAGTGGAACACGCCCAAGAGCACCTCTTGGGGGTGGTCCACGAGAGATAGCGCGGTCTAGCGCGCGCTAGACCGCGCTATCTCTGCCGGTGTGAACCCGAGCTACGATAGCACGCCGGAAGTCATCGTTCTACACGCGGGGAATTTTATACTCATTCTATTTTGGTGCGATCTGAATCTGAATCGGTACAACTCAACTACGGGTTCATAATAGCGCGCGAAATCTTTGACCGCTCGGACCTCATGACGTCACGCGTCATGGCAACAGGACCTCTCAAAAAGGGGGTGCTACGATAGACCGCGCTATCTCACTGCGGTGTGGATCCGGCGAATGCCAATGGGCGGACCGTGGGTCGCGCTACGATAGCGCGATCCACGGTCCGCCCACGGTCCCCCCTTGCGGTGTGAACACGCCCAATGAGGGCAGTTTCCTTGTCCTTGTCGGACGTTTCTGGAAGTCCTCGACAAACTTTGTGGATTCCATGAACCAACCAACACATACCATAAAATTTCGTTGGGGTCATGCTTAGTGCCAGCTGAATACATTTCTTGTAGTAGTCTTTCCCTCGGGATGGCAAAATAAGGACTTTGCTATATAAACACGTCCAAGGGTGCGTTTAATCGACACTTTTTCACCCTAGAATCACGATATTTAGAGACGTTCAGTTTAAAACACGTTCCGTTCAATCGATATTTTCGTCGGTCGTAAAACTAAACGTGTTTAAAAACACAAACATGAAACGCTGAAAAAGGTGCGTTTTGTATCATGATTCTGCAGAATCACGGTCGCTAAAAATTGGATTGAACGAACGGAGTTCTCAATCATGATTCTATGTCGTCATTTTCGTGGCCTGTTCCGGTTTGTTATTCCTTGTTTTCCTTCAATCATTTTCTCTTTCTGTCTTTCCTTATGTTATTCTTTGTTTCTTCCTTCTATTCTTATGTTATTCTTTGTTTTTCCTTCTATCACCTTTTTTCATGTTATTCTTTGTTTTTATAATTCTATCACTTTCTCTTTTGTTATTCTTTGTTTCTTCCTTCTATTCTTATAGTATTCTTTGTTTTTTCCTTCTATCACCTGTTCGTATTGAATTCTTTGTTTTAATCATTGAATTTTCTATCACTTTCTCTTTCTGTCTTTCCTTATGTTATTCTTTGTTTCTTCCTTCTATCACCTTCTCTTATGTTATTATTTGTTTTTATAATTCTATCACTTTCTCTTATGTTATTCTGTTTTAATCATTCTATCATTTTCTCTTTCTGTCTTACCTTATGTTGTTCTTTGTTTCTTCCTTTTATTCTTATGTTATTCTTTGTTTCTTCCTTCTATTCTTATGTTATTCTTTTTTTTCTTCCTTCTATCACCTTTTCTTATGTAATTCTTTGTTTTAATCATTCTATCTCTTTCTGTCTTTCCTTATGTTATTCTTTGTTTCTTCCTTCTATCACCTTCTCTTATGTTATTCTTTGTTTTTATAATTCTATCACTTTCTCTTATGTTATTCTTTGTTTTAATCATTCTATCATCTTCTCTTTCTGTCTTTCCTTATGCTATTCTTTGTTTCTTCCTTCTATTCTTAGTTATTCTTTATTTTTTCCTTCTATCACCTTTTCTTATGTAATTCTTTGTTTTCATCATTCTATCACTTTCTCTTTCTGTCTTTCCTTATGTTATTCTTTATTCTTCCTTCTCTCACCTTCTCTAATGTTATTCTTTGTTTTTATAATTCTATCAATTTCTCTTATGTTATTCTGTGTTTTAATCATTCTATCACTTTCTCTTTCTGTCTTTCCTTATGTTATTCTTTGTTTCTTCCTTCTATCACTTTCTCTTATGTTATTCTTTGTTTTAATAATTCTATCACTTTCTCTTATGTTATTCTTTGTTTTAATCATTCTATCGCTTCTCTTTCTGTCTTTCCTTATTTTATTCTTTGATTCTTCCTTCTATCACCTTCTCTTATGTTATTATATGTTTTCATCATTCTATCGCTTTCTCTTATGTTATTCTTTGTTTTAATCATTATATCACTATCTCTTTCTATCGTTGCTTATGTTATTCTTTGATTCATCCTTCTATCACCTTCTATTATGTTATTCTTTGTTTTAATCATTCTATCACTTTTTCTTTCTGTCCTTCCTTATGTTATTCTTTGTTCCTTCCTTAATATGACATTCACTTTCTCTTATGTTATTCTTTGTTTTAATCATTCTATCGACTTTCTCTTTCTGTCTTTCCTTATTTTATTCTTTGTTTCTTCCTTCTATCACCTTCTCATTCTTTGTTTTATTATTGAGATCTTTGCTCAAAACAGCAGTCGACAGTCGGCCGTAAACAATTCCAGAAAGCGCGTGCGAAGTTGACTTATACTTCCTGGGTCAAACTGCGCAGTGTGATGCGCAGTGGCTGAGCTTGAAATGAGCTAGAATCAGCGTTAATGAATAATCGCTTGAACGCTTTCCCGCAGTGACCTTATTTTGTAACGGCGTTTTGATTTGTGATTCATTTTTGTGATTCTAGCTTCGAAAAATCGCTTGAACGCACCCCAAGTCGACCGTAAGCTATAACCTCCTGCTCCGGGTCCTTATCCCTGCATAGCTAGCACTGCTGCTCCTTTGTAGAAATATAGCACGGTCCATATTCACTGTTTCCTCGTTCTTCAAGTGTTCTTCGAGGGGGACGATGATAGTGATCCCTGCAATTTTTTGAGTGAGGTAGTCGATGTGATTGACCTCTGCAATGATTTGAGTGGGGTGTCGATGTGACTGACCCCTGTAATGTTTTAAGTGGGGTGTTGATGTAACTGACCCCTGCATTAATTTTCTAGCTATCAGGGAATTCCTTGACCAGCACCCTTTGGGAAGTAAGGTAAGCGACCCCTTTTCAGCTTTCAGGTTATTCCTTGAACAATTCCCTCTGGTATGTCGGGGTAAGTGACCCCGGTTTGTGACTATTGGGATATTTGATGATTTGTATAGATGTAGAAAACTGGGTTCATCGAGGGCATTTGATTTAAACTACATTGGTTTAATTTAATTGCACATTACTGGCACTCGTTTCGCCCTTTGGTTTCGTTTGCTTCTGATTTTCCTTTTAAAAAAGAACTATACTGTTTGGATCACCCTTGTTTGTATTTGTTTAGTACAAAGAAAGGGGATCGGCATGATGTCTTTATTTCTATTATATTGTGTTTATAATGAAATTGCCCTTTGTGGGCGTGATGTTTTTTCAAATTATTGGATGTATAATGGGGTTTCTCTTTGTAGTTCACAAACGAAGGAGGGTTTTGTTCAAGGGAAGAAAAAAAATCTTTTTTTTTCAGGGGAAGAGGACAGCATGTTTTCGCTGAGCATTGTTTTATGTAAATAATGTGTATTTTAGAATAGACCTTGCTATGGCAAAAGCTGGTCCAAGCGGGTTTGGGCCACTAATTGTGGCGCCCGAGTTTTTTGTTGTTGAGGGGTCAGGTTCTCCCTGGGATGGGTTTTTAAAACGGGGGGAGTATAGTAGTTTGTGATATCAGACTACTGTCACAAAGCAGACTGCATTATCAGACTACGAGTGTAGCAGAGCATAGCAGACTACAACCTCCACTCTCTCTCTCTCTCTCTCTCTCTCTCTCTCTCTCTCTCTCTCTCATGCACTGCAGACACCCGAACCGAACAGACGTAAAGGATGACTGCCCTGAGTGTGTGGGTGTAATTAGGTATTTACAGACGTGTATCGATCAGATAAGACGTCTGGGGACCGACTTTTAACGTCACCATCCGAAAGACGCGACTCAGTTTCGAACCTGCGTCCTCGGCTGAATCAGTTTGTAACTTCCATTATTAGCTGGATAACAGGCGCACGCCACACCGCCCAGCCTGATACATTTCCAGTGAGTATTAAATGCTTGGTTTGGTGTCTAAGTAGATGCCCAAGTCTACTTCAATGTATACATGCAACATGCAGTGATCATTTCTCGAATAAGCAGGCGCGGATCCAGGATTTCTCAGGGGGGGAGGGGGGCCTAAATTTCAAATTATGCGAGCCAAATATTGAAACGTAATGGTGACCAGCAGTGATGTAATGCGGGGGGGGGGGGGTGGGTGCAGGGAGGGGCGAGTTTCCCCCTTCCTCCCCTGCGAAGCGCGGAAGCTTTGACATTTCATCAAATTATTAGAGAAAGAAGACGATTCGTTGTACTGTTCTCGAAAATATTCCTCGTTTGAATTCAGTTTCCCCCCTCCCGTGCAAAGCGCAGAAACCTTGACATTTTATTAAATCATTAGAGAAAGAAGACGATTTGTTGTACCGTTCTCGAAAATAATCCTCGTCTGAATTCAGTTTACGCCAAGCTTTTACGTTTCATTAAATCATTAGAGAAAGAAGACGATTCGTTGTACCGTTTTCGACTCTTAATCCTCGTCTGAATTCAGTTCTTCCCCTCCCGCGCAAAGCGCAGAAGCTTTGACGTTTCATTAAATCATTAGAGAAAGGAGACGATTCGTTGTACCGTTCTCGACTCTTAATCCTTGTCTAAATTCAGTTTCCCTCCCCCCTCCTGCGCAAAGCGCGGAAGCTTTGACGTTTCATTTAATTATTAGAGAAAGAAGACGATTCGTTGTACCGTTCTCGACTCTTAATCCTCGTCTGAATTCAGTTTCCCCCCTCCCGCGCAAAGGGCGGAAATCTTTGACGTTTCATTAAATCATTAGAGAAAGAAGACGATGCATTGTATCGTTCTCGAAAAAAAACCCTCGTCTGAATTCAGTTCCCCCCTCCCACGCAAAGCGCGGAAGCTTTGACGTTTCATTACATTATTAGAGAAAAAAGACGATTCGTTGTACCGTTCTCTACTCTTAACTCTTGTCTGAATTTAAAGATGTTCTTTGTCTGCTGCTTTTTCTTCTTACGACAGACCATGACTGAGGAAATGAACAGCTTGTTCGATTTGTTTTGAAGCATTATATTCAAAGACCCGGACAGCTTTATCTTTATTATCCATATAATAACGTCTTTAAATCACTCTCAGATGGAAGATAATACCAATACGAAATGCATTAAGCAACGTTTAGACATAAAGGTCGAATCTCAACTTTATTTTTCTTATTCTTCTTTTACATTTCGAAGCGTTGCATGGGATCTTAGTCCTGTTTTTTCTACATACATCAATGCCCCAATTTAAGCATACTTTGCATCCGGTCACGCTTCGAAAAGTTCGTGGCCTAGCATGTTGCTTCTGTTGATGATCAAATAAAGAAAGCACCCTTTATAGATCAGGGAGAGTGTGAAAAAAGCACACAGTGGGAGCAGTGCAATTGAAATAACAAAGGATGGATTAGAGTTCATTTCTAAAATGAAATGAAAGGGCTATTTTATTTTCAAGTGTCCTTTCACTTCATTTAAGAAATAAACTCTTTTTATATCTTAGAGACACTTTCTCTTGAAAGTCAAATAAAGTCGAGAGCATCCTGGGGCTCCGCCCCGGAACCCCCATAGGGGCTCTTCCAGGCCCCTAAAGCTGTGCCATATTGTACAAATCTATTAGAAAGCAAAATAAGCCCAATAAATAAATTGTATATATATTATATTTGTATATGTACATATATATATATATATAGTTCTCCTATGGAAACTTCCTCTGTGAAATGCATAATAAATTCTTTTTCGAGGGTTGGCAATGAAAATAGATAAACAGTAGAAACAGACCATGAATAAAGAAATAAACAGCTTGTTCGATTTGTTTTGAGGCATTATCTTCAAAAACCCGGACAGCTTAAACTGTATTATCCTTAAAAATAACGTCTATAATCCCTCTCAGTCTCAGATGGAATAAAATACCAATACGAATTACATTATGCAACGTCTAGACATAAAGGTCGAATCTCAACTTTATTTTTCTTATTCTTCTTTTACATTTCGAAGCGTTGCATGGGATCTTAATCCTGTTTTTTTTTCTACATACATCAGTGACCCCATTTAAGCATACTTTGAATCTGGTCACGCTTCGAAAAGTTCGTGGCCTAGCATTTTGCTTATGTTGATGATCAAATAAAGAAAGCATCCTTTATAGATCAGGGAGAGTGTGAAGAAAAAAAACACAGTAGGAGCAGTGCAATTTAAATATCAAGGGATGGATTAGAGTTTATTTCTAAAATGAAATGAAAGGGCTATTTTATTTTCAAGAGTCCTTTCATTTCATTTAAGAAATAACCTCTCTTTATATCTTAGAGACACTTTCTCTTGAATGTCAAAAAAACTCGAGAGCATCCTTGGGCTCCGCCCCGGAACCCCCGGCAGGGGCTCTGCCAGGCCCTTAAAGCTGTGCTATATTGTACGGATCTATTGGAAAGCAAAATAAGCCCAATAAATAATTCGTATATATATGTATACATATATATATATATATAATGTAAAAATAAATGGTTCTGCGTCGGTGCATAAAATGAATAGGACACAAGGTAGATAAATAAAAACACCGGAGAAGTGAATATTCACTTCTCCGGTGTTTTTATAAAAATAAATGGTTCTGCGTCGGTGCATAAAATGAATAGGACACAAGGTAGATAAATAAAAACACCGGAGAAGTGGAATATTCACTTCTCCGGTGTTTTTATTTATCTACCTTGTGTCCTATATATATATATATATATAACGTTCTCCTATGCAAACTTTCCTCTGTGAAATGCATAATAAATGCGTTCTGGAGGGTTGGCAAGGAAAATAGATAATCAGTAGAAACAGACCATGAATAAAGAAATAAACAGCTTGGTCGATTTGTTTTGAAGCATTATTCTCAAAAACCCAGACAGCTTAAACTGTATTATCCTTAAAAACAATCTCTCTTACATTGTTATGTAACTAGTCAAGTTTGGTCCCATTTAAAACTCAATGATCTATTACATTAAATTAATCATTAAGAATCAATACAAATAATCATTGAATAACAAAGAAATATTTTGATATTAGCACTAACCTAGACAATTTTGATTGAATTTTCAAACTTTGAAACGCTACTATTACGACTACTCATATTATCGCTTATTTAGGAGCGCTAAAAACAAAAGTACCATATTTCTTACAAAATCGCAGAATTCGAAGAGAAACTTAAAATGTCTATGTTATCAATTAACATACCATTAAAATAAATTTCGGCGATTGCACTCTCTTTTTAAGATATTGGCACATAAAATGCTGGACTTAGCTCATGCTGCAATCATAATTATAAACCTTTAGTTCAGTCAGGAATCACATGACGTGTACAAGAGTGTTCGACGGGCCCGCCCCTCCCCCACTGGCAATAATAATAATAATAATAATAAATAAATACATTTAAACAAAATTGCTTATTCACCGGCTGGCTGAGTCGCCGCTAAATATTTTCTCACGAATTAGGCCCCCCCCCCCTCTTGCCGCCGGCTGGATCCGCCGCTGTGTTAGTCCCCTCCTATGGGAAATTTGATGATCTTAACACGCAAGGGGGACTCGCACCACGAATAATAAATAGACAGTTTCATAGTGTTTCTCTTAATAGGCCTACTAGATAAATTGGCTTGACTAAATAAATCAGTAATATCATTTAAAAAAAAATTAATGATAGTTATATTTCGTCTTCAATAATCGTTAAAGGCAATGTGAAATTAATAAATATAATATTCATTTATTCAGCCTAATCAATGCTTGACTTAATAAATTAAAATCATAGTTTGCTTTAATTCAAATAGTGAATGACTTATAGACCGACTAGATAAATTGGCTTGACTAAATAAAGTAATAATCCATTAAACGCGCGCTTTGGTGGATACAATTTTGGAAATGCTTTTTCAGAGTAAAAAGTGTCTGTGGATCCGAGTCCCTGGGGACTTGGATCACGATAATGCCGATAATACTTTACCGATGACTCACCAGATTACAAGTAAAGTTTACTTTAAAGAACCAATTTCGACATTCAAAAATGATTTTCGGTGACTGATGTGTCAGATGTGATCATTCACAAAGGAAAGGCCAGCACACAAACAAATTACAGTTCCTCTCTCAGCTCTCTTTATGTTCATGTGACCTTTGGAAAAGTTCGTTCCCGATTTTGGCGCATGCGCAGTGTGCAATTACGAACTCCGACCCCGGAAACCCCATGAATTCATCAACTTTTATCATACTGGTCCTTTTCCTTTTGAAACTACGCTTGACCTTTTAAACTCGGATGGCGGCCATTTTTTATTTTTCCAATATGACCAGCATGACAGCACCAAGGAGACCTGTAAATGATACAAGCACATCATAATCAGATTCTCTGGCCCCGAAAACCTCCTTAATATATAAACTTTTATCATACTAGCCCTTTTCCTTTCGGAACTACACTTGACCTTTTACTCAGAGGTGGCAACCATTTTGGGTTTGACCAATATGACCAGCACGACAGCCCCAAGTAGACCTCAAATTGGTAAAAGAACATGATAATCAGATTTTCTGATTCCGAAAACCCCATAAATATGAAACCTGTTATCATTCTAGCCCATTTCCTTTCGAAACTACACATGACCTGTATAACTATCAGATGGCGGCCATTTTGGATTTGACCAATATGACCAGTATGGCAGCCCCAAGGAGACCGCAAATCAAGGAAAGAACATCATAATCAGTTTCTCTGACCCCGAAAACCCCCTTAAATATATAAACTTTTATCATACTAGCCCATTTCCTTTCGAAACTACACATGACCTGGAACGATCAGATGGCGGCCATTTTGTATTTGACCAATATGACCAGTATGGCAGCCCCAAGGAGACCGCAAATCGATGAAAGAACATCATAATCAGATTCTCTGACCCCCAAAACCGTATAAATATATAAACTATTATCATGCAAGCGTTTTTCCTTTTGGAACTACGCTTGACCTTTAACTCAGATGGCGGCCATTTTGGATTTGCCCAATATGGCAGTCCCAGAGAGCGCCCTTCTTGGCGTCCGGCAGAAATCGTAATATTATGGTATAATCTACCTCTGGGCCAAGTTTGGTGCTTTTAGAAGAATCTGCACCAACCACTTCATCATCCGTATACTTACCTGTTTATAGTTATTATTTGACTATTCGATGAGGCTTATTTTGTCATTTTGACATTCTCCTGAAATTTGTAATGCTTCCAGTGAAATGAAGTAAATGAATGAATGTTTATTAATGCCCTATACACGAAATCAGCTCGTTTTCGTTTATGTAGCTATATTCTTCAAAGTTTCCAGTATAAAGGAAATCGACTTTTTTTTATTTAAACCTGAGTCACATTAGCCTCTACACCTTGTATTGGGCTGGCCAACGTATTGACAGTTTATCCCATTGATTTTGATTTCAGCTAGCTCAGTTTAGGCCTAGTTGTTTAAACTCACACTCTGGAGAAGAGTTGTGTAATTCTTACCTGGTGAAATATGTTCATATACTGTATGCAGTGGCGGCATGTAAAAACACGTTAATTTTACCTTTTTGGGGAGATGGGGGAGGGGGGGGGGGGGGGGGGGGGGGGGGGTGCAATTTTTCAAATTTTCGAGGGCCAAAAAAAAAATGTGCTCCTTACCCCCCCCCCCCCCCCCCCCCCCCCCCCCCGCCACTGAGCGCATTTTCGACAGGCGCGATTTTCAAATTTTCGGGAGCAAAAAAACAAAATTGAGCCCCCTTCCCTAAGAAATCCTGGATCCGCGCCTGACTGTATGAAATATTAAGCGTTGTAACCAATTTCCGATATTAAGGCCCGGTCACACAGCCCTCCACGGGCGTATCGCGGCCGAATCACGGCCAAAAATTTCTGCCCGTGAAGCAGACGCTGTTGGACGCTTTGAGGTCGCGATAAAGACGCGATACAGCCGTACTTTACCCGTCGTTACACGCGGTAAGAAATTCACACGCGGTTGGCCGCGCGAAAAAGTTTTGGGCTGCCCAAAAATTTAGACCGCGGGTAATCGCGGGCGGTACACGTGGTACACACGCGGTAAAGACGCGGTACAGACGCGGAACGAACGTGCTAGGACGTGCTACGGCCGCGGTTAAGACGTGGTTACACGCGGTAGGACGCGAAATTTTAGCGGGTAATCGCGGGTGGAGCACGGTCATAGCACGTTTGTTCCGCGTCTGTACCGCGTCTGTACCGCTAATATGCATTAGCGTGTGTACCGCGTGTAAGCACGGAGCGGTTATGATTTCTACAGCCCGGTTCGGCTGCTTTATTATACCCGTGGTAGGCCGCGGTACCGCCGCGCTTCACCCGCGATAAGGACGCGGAACAGTCGCCGGCGTCTGTTCCGCGGGCATACCACGGGTAAACCGCGGGTAAGCCAATTTTGCACATTTTCCACCACGGGCAAAAAAAAATCGCGAAATTTTACCCGCGATACAGACGCGAAAGGCTGTGTGACCGGGCCTTTAGACTTGAAATGGAGGAATATGACTTTCCAACTGAGATTCACTAGTTAACCATCAAAAAGCATGTCACGGGGTAGGCATGCATTTATACACTTTGCTAAATTATGGCATTTACTTTCTTTCCTATTCAACGTCAACGAGAGCTGGTAGATAGATCAAAATATCATTACGCACTTTGATCAATAATCATCTCTTCATTTGAACTTCAAATCAGATCAGGTTGGAGTTGCTAGCTCATTGTATCTGAGAGCTCAAAATGTAACCTCGGACAATGATGCACTACAGAGTGAATACCAACATATTGACAGGGCGCTTATGTCTTGTGGATACCCAGCATGGATGAGACAAAGAGCGAAGGACGGAATAAGAACTAAGACCCCCCCCCCCCCAAGAGGAAAAAGGAAGAAGTGAACAACAGAGGAGTCCTTCCTTTTGTCAACACTATATCCTCTCGCTTGAAACGAGCATTTCAAGACCGTGACAAGGACATCAGTGTTGCCTTCAAAAGCCCTAACACACTAAGAGGTATGTTGGTCCACCCAAAAGACAAAACCCCAAGAGAGGAAAAGACAGGTATTGTGTACAAGATTACGTGCACAGACTGTAACAATTCATATGTTGGGGAAACTGGCAGGACTCTTAATGAGCGTCTAAAAGAACACAAAAGAGCCCTCAGATTGAGCAACCCATCCCATATACCTATTGTCACCGTTCTTTGGTCCAGTGATCACAGGACACCAGGCAGTGCAGCGAAGCAAACGTGTGACTCAGACTGATCACTTAGCTTGAGAAAGCTAGCTTAAATATACAGTGATCATTTCTCGAACACGTTTATGGGTCTAGGGCCAGTTCCACAATTGAGCTGTATTATCAGATTATTTTGGTAAGTTTGTTTCGTATCTGTTTGGTTTCGTTTTGTGTAAGTGAGTGTGCATGTGCATATTATACACCTTATCATCTACTGAAGAAGTTTTCCTCGAGAGTGTAAAAATGGATTTCTCTCCATGCGCTCGAAGAATCCATCGGGACAAATTTGACATGTTCTCCTAACATTTAAAGACGATACAAGGTTTAAACTGGTTTGTTCAAAATTTGGTGTAACGAAGGAAGTCAGTCCGAGGTTTAGCTTTTACTTAATTATTTCATATATAAATCGGGTTTACCTGAACTAGAAAACGGACAATATTAGTTTGCTGGCGTGAAATAAGGGCAGCCTGGAAACATATTAACAATAATTAAACATTTGTTTAAAGTGCATAACACATGATTTATTGGTCTCTACGCGCCCTACAGAACAGAATACAGAAGGAGTTGAATGGTGCACTTCAGTTCATAAGTGAGAGATTTTACAACATGCTAAATAATTATTGTTTTCACATTAATTCTGAACTTTGCGTAATTCTAATCTATTCCTGAACTTTTGAGGAATCCTTAACTGTTTTTTGTTTGTTAAGTGTTTCTCTATTTATTCAATTAAACTTGCGAATTGTTCGGACTTGCCGTTTAACTCCTTGACACGCTATTGTAATGCGCCATACTGTTAGCAATGCTAGAGCCAGGGTAATATGATTGTGGAGCGCTAGGAATGTCAAGTCTGAGACATGAGCGCCATACAATACAAGAACCCTCTATTATTATTTGTAGTAGTTAGTAGTAGAAGTAGCAGTAGTAGTAGTAGAAGAAGCAGTAGTAGTAGAAGTAGTAGTAGTAGTAGTAGTAGTTGTTATAGAAGTAGTATAAGTAGTAGTAGTAGTAGTATCATTAAACTTATTATAATTATTATTATCATTGTCATCATTATTATAATACCGTCATTATTATTATCATTATTATTGTTATCATTGATATTAACAATATTACTACTATTTCTTTTATTATCATGATTAAACAAAGTTGTTTCATTTCATCTTCTTTACAGTGTATGAGCTTGGAGAGCAAAATAATGATTCTGTTTTATGTACTAATGTGAAGCGCTTTGAGCATGTTTATACAGAATGAGTCAGAATTTTTTTCCCCCTTTTTAAAAGTTGTATTGTTTGAAGTATGAACATTTAATCATGGGTCTCATGATATTTCTTGGTAGAGTTATCCTCCCAGTACATTTAGGTACTATTTTCATTTGAATCTCTGCATGCATGACCGAACATCAGACAATCTTTACAAGACTGCCAGATGTCACTTGACCCAAATTGCTGGGTGAGAAATAAAAAAGTGTTTTGAACAAAGACAGCCAGACAGACAAAAATACACACACACACGAACACACACGCGTGTGTGTGTGTGTTTGACTGTCTTTGTTCAATGCACTGTTTTCTTCCTCACCCAGTAACTTGGCGCAAGTGAGATCTGGCAGCCTTGTAAAGATTGTCTGATGTTCAGTCATGCATGCAGAGATTCAAATGAAAATGGCCGAATATTCATACTTCAAATAAAACAACTTTTAAAAAGTGGGACATTTTTTCTGACACACTCTTTTTTACGGCGCTATATAAATATTAATATGTATGTATATATGTATGATATTCACGTTGTCTCGAAATCAGATACCAATATACTTATTATGATCTTGTCTACCATTACACTTACAAATCCAAGAATATTCCAGGTAGTTTCTTTCACAATGCAATTGCATTAATAGAATCCAACCTTCTCTCTTAAACAGGTGTATGAAGCGTGATGGATCAGTTCGGTGTCAAACATGGCCAGGGCTGGATAAAAAGATGCCTATACACGCAAAGGAGTTCAAAATACCTGCTGAACATATCTGTGCTTCTCTCGATCGCCTACATGGTGTTCGTCTATTCGATAAAAAGTAAGTTCTGCGAGAGTTAATTTTACCGACGTCCACAAGAGTGACAGTCCACTGGACCGATTTTTTTCTATCTTTCCACATGCTTTTCTTTGTTTTGTCGGTCTCTTAGCCTGATGGTCTCTAGGATCTTTTGTATATTCTTCATTCATTTTGGGCGACTGTCGGTCTCGTGGGATGTCAGTCTCGCAGGCTGTCGTTCTTTGGAGCTGTCGGTTTACTGGGATGACCCAATGCAAAGGAAATTATTCTCAAGACACGACCCCTGTAAAAAAAAAATAACCCCCCCCCCAAAAAAAAAAAAAAAAAAAAAAAAAGTGAGATCTAATATCAGACGCGGATCCAGGATTTCTCAGGGGGGAGGGCCCAAAATAGAAATGTTGTGGCGTGGGGTCCAGGAGGCGGAGTTTCAGGGGTGTTAGGCAATAAATTACGGTCAGATGAGCATCCAGGGCCTTAGGGCCATTGGTTGGGTTTGGGGGGCAGAGCCCCGGAAGCTCATAATTATACCTTATTTGTGACACTGGCAGGTCACTTATCGGCGTGGTGTCCAGGGTACGGAGCCCCCAGAAGCTCAAGGGTTTTAGGCATTTTATAACGGTCAGACAAGCATGCGGGGGGCCGCCTTAGGGTCCCTGATGGGGTCGAGGGGGTGGAGCCCCGGAAACATAGGGGTTTTAGGCATTTAATTACGGTCAGATTAACATATTTTGATACCTTATTTGTGACACTGGCAGGACACAAATTGGTGTGGGGCCAAGGGAGCGGAGCCCCCAGAAGCTCAGGGATTTTATACATTAAATAACCGTCAGATGAGCATAGTTTTATATCTTATTTGTGACACTGGCAGGTCACGAATTAGTGTGGTGTCCAGGAGGCGGAGCCCCCAGAAGCTCAGGGATTTTATACATTAAATAACCGTCAGATGAGCATAGTTTTATATCTTATTTGTGACACTGGCAGGTAACGAATTAGTGTGGTGTCCAGGAGGCGGAGCCCCCAGAAGCTCAGGGGTTTTAGGCATTTTATAACGGTCAGAAAAGCATGCGGGGGGCCGCCTTAGGGTCCCTGGTGGGGTCGAGGGGGTGGAGCCCCGGAAACTTAGGGGTTTTAGGCATTTAATTACGGTCAGATTAACATATTTTGATACCTTATTTGTGACACTGGCAGGACACAAATTGGTGTGGGGTCAAGGGGGCGGAGCCCCCAGAAGCTCAGGGATTTTATACATTAAATAACCGTCAGATGAGCATAGTTTTATATCTTATTTGTGACAATGGCAGGTCACGAATTGGCGTGAGGTCCAGGAGGCGGAGCCCCCAGAAGCTTAGGGGTTTTAGGCATTTAATTACGGTCAGATTAACATATTTTGATACCTTATTTGTGACACTGGCAGGACACAAATTGGTGTGGGGTCAAGGGGGCGGAGCCCCCAGAAGCTCAGGGATTTTATACATTAAATAACCGTCAGATGAGCATAGTTTTATATCTTATTTGTGACAATGGCAGGTCACGAATTGGCGTGGGGTCCAGGAGGCGGAGCCCCCAGAAGCTCAGGGGTTTTAGGCATTTTATAACGGTCAGACAAGCATGCGGGGGCCGCCCTAGGGTCCATGATGGGGTCGAGGGGTTGAGCCCCGGAAACTTAGGGGTTTTAGGCATTTAATTACGGTCAGATTAACATATTTTGATACCTTATTTGTGACACTGGCAGGACACTAATTGGCGTGAAGTCCAGGGGGCCGAGACCCCAGAACTCAGGATTTTTAAGCATTAAATTACAGTCAGATTAGCATCCAGCCGTCCGCCTTAGGGCCCTAGGTGGGGTCCAGGGGGCAGAGCAACCGGAAGTCAAGGGGTTTTAGGCATTTAATTACAGTCAGATGAGCACATTTTTATACCTTATTTGTGGCACTGGTTTGGTCACTAATTGGTGTGGGGTCCAGGGGGCGGAGCACTGCGGGCTGTGCATTATCACTATGGGCACTGAATAAACTTCGTGCACTGGCCCTGCGCTAACACACTCACAACAGTGCATTATTTTTATACTACCGTTATCACCTGCAATATTACCCCCCCCCCCCTCCCCGCTCCTCATCCCCCAAACGTACGTTTACAAATAATTTCCCTTTCATGCAGCCGTTAGTGGTATTTGTTATCAAAAAGTTAAATAGATGAGGACCATGTAAAGTGTATTGTGTGTCTGTAAGGCAGCACTGCTAGGAGTTTTGATTTCATCATATAGTGCAGTGAACTATATCTATATAGTAGCTGAGCTTTATAAATAAATCTAATTATTATTAATTGATTATTATCTGTCAGGATATTAGAGAACACTTCTTGAATAATATTATCTAAGATTTGCTATTTTACAGACCTGCAATTTGTTAATTGCCTGCAAATGCCCAATGTGATTTGGGCAAAAAAGTACATATCTTATGAACATAGACCCAATTTTAAGAAATAGAAATGGTGAATGATGAAATGAAGTTTATAGGAATGAAATGAATCAAATAATATCATATTTATTAATCTAAGTCTCAATGATTACGTTTGATCAGGTAACTGGCTTCAACGCGGTGTGAGTACGTCTTCGATAGATCCCATTCCTAAGTCCGTCTGGTATGAGGCTGAGCCTGTCAGTGGGTAAGTCTGTTCTTTTCTTTTCAAAACAAAAGAACAAACAACAAAACAATACAATTCAATACAATACAGTGAAGATACTAAGATATTGGGACAAAAGGAAGCAGAAATAGTCTTGCTACAAACACTGTGCATATATTGTATTTGTATTAACTAGTTAAGAGAGAGAGAGAGAGAGAGAGACAGACAGACAGACAGGGCGGAAATCAGTATCTACATCTAAGGTGCCATTTCACCCAAAAGAATTATAACACAAAATTAAGTACAGATATTGTATGAGGTGCGGGTTGCTCGAACCTGCACTAATGTTTGTTGGCGAGATTTCATCTTTAACACGATCGCAAAGACTTTCGAGAAGACAACTCAAAATACTCTATTGTTACCCCATAGATATCATGTTCGGATTATGGAATGCGTTATTGGAATTTGAGCAGAATTCATGAAGTGATGGAAATGGCTATTTAGGTTTCCTTTTTGAAAGTATTTGCGCTATAAGAACGTGTATAACGAGTTGCCATGTACATGTATCATTTAATCTTTTCTTCGTGTTATTGTTTTCTTTCAAGAAATAATGATGGGAGGAGAACCGAAGTACATGGAGGTGTTCACGAATACCGTGCTGAACGTATGAACACCAGGACATTGGCCGAACTCATGGCTGACCAAAATGCCAGTCCAACATTTTCTCTACTGGCCAATGTTACACAGCATAGGAAGGGCTTGCCAAATTATTACATTCATGGGTTGAGATCTGGAATGGGAGAGGATTACGCTAGGTGCAACATTGCTTTTGTGCACCTTCATAAAGCAGGTGGGCAAACCACTAAGGGGGTATTGAAGAAAGTGTGTAAAAAAGCAGGAATAGATAGGGTCGAAATGAATGAAGCAAGTTCAAGCAACTTTGACCTTTTTCTCCAGAAGGGAGGTACATCCAAGCCGACACTCTTCCAAGGAGGTTGCAGCTTTGGCATATGTGATGTATTGCATAAGAGGCCCTGTTCATACATGACGGTACTTCGTAATCCATATGACAGGATCATTTCGTCGTACTTCTACCTCTATGGACAACACGCTGCACGTATGTGCGGACCAGTGATACCCGAACACGTCTCCATCACTGATTGGGCGATTGATCAAGGCGGTCACTTCTTCAATGAACTTCTTGTGCACCCGGACACTTGTAGGAATTATGACTCAAGTTTCGATGAGTACGTAAATCAGGATCACACTAAAGATATCATCAAGTACGTGCATGTTGATCATGGCAGGTGTATGTGTCGACAAAGAGCTCTTCATACAGCGACCTTAACAAAAGAGCAGCGTCGTGCACTTCTCCACTATACCCTTGAAAACCTAGAGAACTGGTTCGCCGTAATAGGAATGTTGGAGGAATATCAGGTATCTCTAGAGCTCTTTGGAGAAGCCTATCAAATGAATTTTACAGCTGAATATTCAGTTCCCCTTAACATGAACAGAAACTATAAAAAAGTGGAAGATACGACAATAAAACAAATGAAAATTGAGCTACTTAATAGTGCAGAAGTAAGAGAAGCGTTGTATGAAGATATCATGATTTACGAGAAGGCGCTAGAGATCATGAAACTTCAAAAAGAAGAATATACTCGAATAAAGAATATCGGATGAGTGATAAAATATTAATAGCCCCCATTTAAGTTGATGTCTTGAAAATACGAAATTGAAAAGTATTAAGTTGTCAGGGGTTCATTCATTTTACTTGTTGTTGCGGGTATAAACTCATTCGCCGATTCGATCCTGTGACCGCGCCGTTTGTCCTACCAGTTTCGTTTGTCCGTCGGACATAATATGCGGGTTTTCTGCTCGCACGGATCGTCCGTGACTCGCACGGATCGTCCGAGGGACGATCCGTGCGGTTTGCTATCCACACATTTTGTCCCCCCATTGTTTTACGTGTATATTTGATAAAAGGAAGCAACTCGGCAAATCAATGTATTTAGACTCATTGTAAATGATGTGGTTGACATTTTTTCTAGAAATTACATAATAATAACTCTACAATTTTTTTAAAGCAAATGGGCCAGTCCTTTTGAAAGTAGAAGTGAATATTTTCTTTAAAACCTTTATTTTATGAAGGCATACTCGTGATATCGGCCCCACAACTGTTGTAATCGATTATACTTTTGTACGTGGCTTCGGACATCAACCAACTCACTACTAGTATATACTCGTGATACAGGCCCAGCTCCAAGTATTTGGGGGCGTTTCGAGGTTTAATGAAGGAGTTAAATGGGAAATAAAAGTGATTACAAATGGGGTTGAAAGTGAGTGGGGGAGGCTAGAGTATTTAAGATAAGGTAGAGCGTAGCACAAATTGGCGGATGCTCAGGGGGTAGGGGCATTTAATTACGGTCAGATGAGCATATTTTAATACCTTATTCATAACACTGGCAGGTCACTAATTGGCGTATGGTCCAAGGGGCGGAGTCCCCGGAAGCGCAGGGGTTTTAGGCATTAAAATTAAGGTCAGATTAGCATCCAGGGGCCAGCCTTAGGTCCCAAGGTGGGGTCCAGGGGGCAGAGCCCCCGGAAGCACAGGGGTATGGGCATTTAATTACGGTCACATGAGCATACTTTCTTTTCTATTTCTTTCTATTTAATTCTCTTTAATATACTTTTTCAAAAGTGTGTGTGTGGGGGGGGGGGGGGGGGGGGGCTTGAGCCCCCAAGCCCGCCGTAGTAGGCCTCTAAATAGGAAATAAGCACATTTCTTGCCTGACTGTAAATTTTGAAATTTGTCATTCTCCCACAAACGCATAAAAAGTATAATTTACTAAAAAGTGTGGAAAAATCCCGGAAAATTAGACCGTTTCAGCAGCATCTGTAAATCACTGGCATCAAATTAGAACAAAAAATTCACTTTTAAAGTTTATTTTGGTGGGGGGGGGGGGGGGGGGGTAGCAACTGGCTGATTACTTAGACCTATGGTGTCGAGGGGCTCTTTCTTTATTTTTGTTCGGTAATAAATAAGGTTAGTTTATGTGGGTGTCACTCAGGCGCGGACATACGGGGGGCGACGGACCCGCCCCCCCCCTCTTTGAAAAAAAAAGAAAGGAAAGGAAAGAAAAAGAAAGGAAAGGAAAAAGAAAAGAAAGAAGGGCTAAAAACACGAGTTAGAAGTGGACCAATCAAGGCGCTCACTTATCCGTATCAGGGGAAAATACACGGGGGCTCGGGGTGAATCAGCCCCCGAAATGCCAAAAAGAGCCCCCGAAAGTCATACAAGTAGCCCCCGAAATTTTTAAAGTATTTTTTCCCTGATCCGTATATAGGACAAGGCCCTGGGGCAGCTAGCCATACTCCGATATTTGGGTCGTTTTCCGATCAGAACTAGCCCTAACTATCATTCCAGGATTTTGTTTCAGAACCTGAGACAAAGTCACCCAATCCCTTTAAGTTTCAAAAAGTAGACTTCATTGACCTGTACATAGGCTTAGGAACCGGGGGGTGCTTGGGGGCACAGCCCCCCCCCCCAAAAAAAAATATATATTGGGGGGCTCAGATATCATTGAGCCCCCCCCCCCCCCCCAATATTTCGGCCGGGTTCGGTTATCATGAGCCCCCCCCCCCCTCCCCAATATTTTGTTCGTGCTGATGAGTTGAGGGAAGTGTATGCCGGAGATATTGACTTTGTAGCATTAACTCGGCAGCTAACAAACCTCCAAGACGTGTATGACGATGAGAGGAAACCTATCAAATACATTAAAACAATCTGTGAGATTTTCAACAACAGTCCAATCTATAAGAGATCATTCTCAGAGGTACACATTCTTCTTCTCATTTACCTTACCATCCCGGTTACAACGGCAACTTGCGAGAGAACATTCTCTGTCTTGAAAGGGATCAAAACTTATCTGATAAGTACAATGACCCAAAGAAAGCTCAACCAAAGCTTAATATTACTCATATATAAATCTCGTACAGATAAACTGGACTTGAAAAATATTGCCCAAAACTTTGTTTCCAGGAACACAAGAAGACAAAACTTCTTTGGCACATTTGTCTGAGGCTGCATGTGCACCTCAAAAGAAGAAAAGTCTGAAATTTTTCGCCGCGATGACATAGACGAGGAACAAAGAATTTATTTACAGGTGCAAATTAAAGAAGTATATTTTTTGGGTGGTGCCAGATTTCAGTTTTTAAATATGTCCGTTTATAGGCATTACAATAAAAGTTTTGTTTTTCACGTTCCTCGGGTATTATTTTTTCCAAAGGTGTTAAATGTGTGTTATTTTAACACCTAGTACTTTGTCTTACTTAATAAAAATAAACTTAATATCTTACAATTTAACGATTTCTTCAAGTAGGCCTACTTTTATTAATTTCTTCAACTGCTTAAAATTAAGGCTACAAATGCTTTGTTACTGTAGAGCTGTAGTGTGAACAGGCTACTTAGTAATTCACATTTATAGATTGGTGCACATCATTATGCTTGATCATCCTCTCCTATCTGTTTGTTGTCATTCCTCTGTTAGTCATCCTTTATTTGCTACCTATGATATTTGAATATTCATTATTTCCTTTTATTATATATAAATGAACATGTAAATACCTATTTATGCAAAATAAACCCTGGAGGTTTAAAGTTGTAAAGCCCAGGGCAGTTCAACACACGCAATCATGAAATAAGGGTGTCTTTATCGAAGTGTCTCTGTAAGTTTAGAACCACGCCTACCCGCTCAGGCCACCCGGCCTACATTCAGGGGCGTCGCTAAAGGGGGGGGGGGGGGTGTGAGGTTGAAGCCGGTGGGATTTTTATGCCTCCGCTACAAAGTACGTCCGTACGTCCCATTCTCGTGATCGCGTTATCTCAAGAACCTATTGATGGATTCCCTCCAAACTTGGATCATGTATGTATCTAACAGAGCCAATGAACTGATTAGATTTTGGGGTCACGAGGTCAAAGGTCACAGGGCTCATTACGTATACAAAAATAGCTCGTGATCGCGTTATCTCAAGAACCGATCGATGGATTCCTGCCAAACTTGGGTCATGTAGCCTATGTATCTAACAGAGCCAATGAACTGATTAGATTTCGAGGTCACAAGGTCGAAGTTCAAAGGTCACAGGGCTCATTATGTATACAAAAATAGCTCGTGATCGCGTTATCTCAAGAACCGGTGGATGGATTTCTGGCAAACTTGGGTCATGTATCTATCTAACAGAGCCAATGAACTGATTAGATTTTGGGGTCACGAGGTCGAAGGTCAAAGGTCACAGGGCTCATTATGTATGTACAAATAGCTTGTGATCGCATTATCATGAGAACCAATAGACAGATTACTATCAAATTCAAGACATGTATATATGTATCTTGCAGAGCCAATCATATTGCTCCGATTGTCTCATTTTCGCTCGCGTGAACATTGCCAGCACAAACCACTGACCTCTACCTCCTGAAAGGATCATCGCCCATTCCATTCACTATACGTTACGTACTATAAAGGCTGTATTGTCTGACCGTTCATGAATATTCATGTTTTTGCTAAACTCGGCAAAATGTTTGCTTTTACTAAATGGAAAAAAAACGGTGGGGGGTTGGATGAAATGGACATAATGAAATAGGCAGAAGTGATCTATGATAATTCATGCTTTTTATGTTTCGTGTGCTCGACCTATAATCTTCAAATCGCTTGGTAAACTGAGTCCAAAGTTAGACTTGTTTCACATGTGTATTATAGGCAATGACGAGTTTGCAACCTATTTTGAAAAATTACGGTGGGTGAACTTTCAAAAGTCAATGAGACATGAGGGCTCCAATGAAAGAGCTAGTGATAACGTACGTCGGGGTGGATGTGCTTTTCGTTTAAACAAAAAATGAATTTTTAACGATTTTTAAAAAAAACGTCCATAGGCTAACATGTTAGGCTGCTGAATCTGATCATGCTCTGACGATAGGGGGCGTTGTGAAATGAGACTAACCGGAGCCATATGTAACTGATTAGATTTTAGGGTCATCAGGTCAAAGGTCATGGGGCTCATTATGTATGACTATAAATAGCTTGTGAATGCATTATCATTAAAACCGACGGATGGATTACAATCAAACTTGAATTTTAAAAATTGCTTCCGTTTTGGTTTGTAAAATTGCTCTATATATGGCGGAGGCATCATTTTTGACTGCGCGCAGTCAAAATTCCATCTAGTTTTTATGTCGGTCGGCCAGCAATTTTTTCCCCTTCGAACTGTGACTTTTTATCGGACAAAGAAACATTTTTGAAAATTCACACAATGATTTAGAGTCGGTACAATGAATCGTCTTCTTTTTCTAATAATTTAATGAAAGGTCGAAGCTCCGCGCTTCGCGCGAGAGGGGAAAAACTGAATTCAGACACTTAGGGTTAAGAGTATAGAGAACGGTATACAACAAATCGTCTTCTTTCTATAATAATTTAATGAAACGTCTAAGCTTCCGCGCTTCGCGTGGGACGGGGAAACTGAATTCAGACAAGGATTAAGAGTCGAGAACGGTACAACAAATCGTCTTCTTTTCATAATAATTTAATGAAACGTCTAAGCTACCGCGCTTCGCGCGGGAGGCCTTTCACCCACCCCCTACCCTACATTTAATTTTGTTGCTGTTGTGAGTTTATATTCATATTTTTGTTATCAAACAGGAATAAATAAATGAATATATAAATACATTTGTACAATGATAGTTGTACAATGATGATAGAAGAACCAATGAAAATCGCAACTGATCTTCCTTAATTCCTTTTCTTTTCTTCCTCTTTGTTTTCTGTCCCTTTCTCTCCTCTTTCCCTTTCACCTCCCTTCTCCTTCTCTCTCTCTCTCTCTCTCTCTTTGCTGAGGGGGGGGGGGGTAGGGGTACAAATCGGGACAAATTGCAACTGATCTCCCCTACCTTTCTTCTTCCTCTTTCCCCCTCCCCTTTCCCTTCCCTTACTTCGCTCTCTCTCTCATTTAAGTTTGCTGAGGGAGGCAGGGGCCTTTCGCCCCCTCCCCCGATCCACACGATGTTAGTGGGATTAATCGCAACTGATCTCTGCCTCTTTTCACCCTTTTCTTTTCTTCTTCCTCTTTTGTGTTCCATTTTGGCTCTCTTTCCCTTTCCATTCTTTCTCTCTTTTTTTTTGGCGGGGAGGGGGTGGGGGTGGTCGGGGAGGGGGGGGGGGGCAGAGGGAAAGGCCTTTCTCCGCGATCCACATCTTGTTTGCAGGAAAATTGCAACTGATATCCCTTCTTTTCTTTTCTTCTTTTGTTTCTTTCCCTTTCCTTCCTTCTCTCTTGTTTTGCGGGGGGGGGGGGGGGGAGGCAACAGCATGGGCGGCAAGGCCCTGTCGGACCCCTTTTTCTTTTCTTCTTCCTTTCCTCTTCTCTCTTCTTTCCCTTTCCCTTCTTTTCCTTCCTTCTCTCTCTCTCTCTCTTTTTGTTTTTCTGAGGGGCCAGGGGAGGGCAGGCGAAGGCCTTTCGCCCCCGATCCACACCGCGTTGGTGGGAAAAATCACAATTGATCTCCGTACCTTTCTTTTTTTCCCCTTCCCCTTCTCTTCTTTTCTCTCTCTTTTAAGTTTGCTGTATAAGGGGGGGGGGGGACAAGGGCCATTTGCCCCCCCCCCAATCCCCAACTTGTTGGCGGGTAAACTGCAACTGATATCTTCCTTCTTTTCTTTTCTTCCCTTTATCTCGTCTTTTCCCTTTTTTCTTTCCCTTCTCTTCCTTCTCTCTTTCTTTTTGCTGGGGGGGGGGGGGGGGCAACAGCCTGGGAGGCAAAGCCCTTTCGCCCCCCCCTTTTTCTTCCTTTCCCTTTGTCTCTTCTTTCCCTTTCCCTTATTTTCCTTCCTTCTCTCTCTCTCTCTCTCTCTTTTGCTGGGGGGGGGGGGGGGGTGGCGAAGGCCTTTCGCCCCCGATTTCCTTTGTTTTCCCCCCTTTTCTTTTCTTCTTCCTCTTCTTCCTTTCCCTTACTCTCCGCTTTACCTTCTCCCTCTCTCTCTCTTCATTTTTGTTGGCGGTTGGGGGTCAAGGCCCTCCCCCCCCCCCTTGATCCGCGCCGGGAAGACCTGTAGTGTCATCCCTAGCTAGCTGGCAAAGCTGAATATGGGTTATCCAGTCGTTTCATATATTTATACTTGTATTGACTAGAGTACGGACATTCGGTGCGGCAGGCGGACTATTGGTGCGAGACCTCTTCCGCACAGATTGTCCGTCGGACATTTGAGGCGCGCACCGAATGTCCGACACGGACATTCTGCGCGGATAAAATCCGCACCGATCGTCCGCTCTCGATCGATCTCTAATAGGCGGACGATCGGTGCGGGTAACATTCTACGCGGTCACACCGGCGCATCTCTACAACACGTCCTTGGTCAGGCATCACGTAATGGTAAAACACACCCTAGAGCAAGATGAACTCTTCTGGTCTGCCTTCGATCGCAGCCAATCAAACTGCTACGAATCATCTACACCAACAAAGCGCACAGAGTTGCCAATTTGAGAACCATTTATGTAAAAATGCAGCTGCCTGTCAAATATCTTCGTTTCATACGTGTTTCAAATACAGCGCGCTAGCTGAGATAAGATGCACTGTGGCTGATAATGTACGAGGCTACGAAACCTAATTCAGAAGTCCAATTTAGAACGAGGAAAATGGGTCTGTCATAAAGATCAACTGTCAAATGAAGAAATATTGTTAATTTATATTGGTAACATGTCTCTCCGACTTCAACAATAACAATTTACGTTATTTTATTAGCAGAAACCCTGATTTCATTCGATTTGTTCCGGGGATCGAGTCAGCGCGCCGATTCGATCCCCCCGGAACTCGAATCGAATCTCCTGCGACATCGACAACAATATGGGTTGTAACATCACTTAATCTTGAGATTAAAATATTGATATTTCAAATTGAGTGAATCAATAAACTGTAAGAACATCGGGATTAATATGTGTTATCGTTGAAGGCGTCCATGGTAAGGATAAATTTAAGCGAGGTTAGCGGTTGCACCACGTAGGATGGGCGGACTTTTTTAAGGGCCAACTAATCCTGTCGAATGAACACGTGGGTTTAACCGCAAACCTCACTTAGATCAATGAATATATTGTTCTATTTAAAAAAAAACACTTACACCCACAAAAAGAACACATTATGTATTCTATGTACAAATTATAAAATGACTGTAGAAATGGTAGATGTATTATTTGTCACATTCCATACAACTGGTATGAGAGAATTCACATGTAAAATGTTATTGAAATAAAAACCTTGGGTTTGATGGTTCTAGGACTCCTACCCCCTGTGCATCCATCCCCGGATAACCACCCGGGGGTGGATGTCCAGGGGGTAGGTGTCCGGATACGGGATTTGGTTAATGAAACAGTATTTAAGTGACGCTTTTGGAAATTGAAGAGAATTAATATTTTGACAGATTTCGTTTCATTTGATTGTATCAATTCAAATTTCAAAATAATATATATCTTTCAAAATTTCATTTGCAATCCAACAATGCAATTCTGTTAATCACATCTAGTTTGTTGCCGAATTTTACCCTTTTTTTTTTAACAGCTATTAAAAAAAAAAAAATTATTCAATAATAATTATATATCTTAATATGAATCCTGAAGCAAATACATGTGTATTAACCATGTTTTGCGTAATTCTGTAAAGCTTTTTTTTATATTTAAATATTTATAATGAATATATCAATGACATTGTGGTTTTTCTCTGGAATTCATTGTTTCATTTTGTAGTCGGTTGTAGTTGGTCTCAAACTATGCAGCATTTAAGGTTATTATATTTGTAATTTGTAAGTCTCATTATAATTTATTAACACTTTATCCGATTATTTTTCTAGTTCTCCTTTACAGCCTATTCATCTGTACTACTATTTATCTATCCCTATTATTGTGCAGTCTCCTCTCCACCTTCTCTTTCTCATTTCTCTACGATCTCTCTCTCTCTCTCTCATTTTTTTTTATTGTCTTACAAGTCCTTCTAATCTTCTATTACATTTGTCTTATTGCCTTCTGTTACTCGTTCTCCTTCAATTATCCTCTTGTCATCCGTGTCAATCTTTTCTCTTGTTTCTCTTTCTTTTCATTGATCATATCCTTGATTATTTATTGTAAATTGCCATTTATATATATATATATGTTATGCTTTTGTATGTATCTTTTGTAAATTCAATTTGTTTCAGCCTCTGGCTGCTATTTGAATGTTTTTTAATCAATAAACCATATCAAATCAAATCAATTGTAAACTCCGAAACCATGACGATATTCAATTTCAATTGAATTTCAATTTATTCAGCCAATCATTAAAAAAAAATTACAATGACACTGGTACTAGTACAATTATAACATGATGACAGGCTATGGACCTCTGAGAAGCAGAATTTGTAAATGGGGCCTATTGAAATACAATTAAATACAAATATAATAAAAACATACTATAACAAGCAAAACAAAAAAGAGATAAATGTATATTCATACTTATTACAAAACGTTTAAAAATATCTTGCAAACACACACGGCCATACTCACTCACACACACACACACACAATGCAATGTACTTTAAAGCATATTATAAGAGAGAGAGAGAGAAGAAGAAGAAAGTAGAATATTTAAAAGAAAAAGGAAGAAGAGGAAACACATGCAAAATGCGAAATATGAGATTAAAACTTATAGTCCTACCCAGTTTTACAAATTAATAAATAGTTCCCTTTTGCACAAAACTTTAAATCTAGACAAAGTTGAACTTGATCTTATATCCTCGTTTAAATCATTCCATTTGCTTATTCCTACATTTCGAAATGATTTCATTGCATGGGTTGTACGTACAGGGTTTTGTGTAATGACAATTTTTGCCTTGTGTTATGTGAATGAACGGATGAATTACTAATAAACATGTTTTGAAAAATGTGCGGAAGATTACCAGTGTGGAAATGATACATAGTATACAAGTATTAAGTGATATTAGTTCTTGGACAGGAAGAACCTTCATTCTGTTAAATAATAGTTCCGTATGAGATATCTATGGAACAAGCTACTATAGACCATTTAATAACATGTTGTCGTTCCCAATTACTGACGATGATATGATTTTTATGATGATGATGATGATAATAACATTAATAATAATAATGATGATAATAATAATGATAATAACAATAATAATATTAAGTTATATAAATAACAATAATAATGATCAACACAACACGAGTAACAAACACGGTAATAATTATGATGATAATGACGAGGAAGATGATGATGTTCAGGCGCGCCGGAAGCAGTTTGGGGTTGGGGGGGGGGGGGGACATTCCAGGGGGCTCACCTTCCAGGGGCAGTGGCGTAATGAGCAAAAACGTTTGGAAGGGGGGGGGGGGTGGGGCCGAAGAAAATCTGCATCACCACCACTCTTACACGTTAAATGCAGGCAGGGGCGGCGATTTATTTTCATGACCGGGGGGGGGGGGGGGACGAAATGCGAGGGACGAGGGAGCAGTGGCGTGATGAGCAAAAACGTGTTTTTTTTTTTTTTTTTTTTTTTTGGGAGGGGGGGGGGGAAGAAAAAAATCCGCACCACCACCACTCTTACATGTTACGCACGCCCTGGGAACGTTTTTCAAAGTGGGGGGGGGGGGGGGCTAAAGTATTTACGATCAGGTAGAGCAAAGCATAACAAAGTGGAGCGTAAATTGGCGTGGGGTCCAGGGGCGGAGCCTCATGAAGCTCAGCGGTTTTAGGCATTTATTAAGGTCAGATGAGCATCCTGGGGCGGAGCCCCGGAAGCTCAGGGGTTTTAGGCATTTAATTACGGTCAGATGAGCATATTTTGATACTTTATTTGTGACACTGGCAGGCAGGTAACTTATTGGATTGGGGTCCAGGGGGCGGATCCCCCAGAAGCTCAAGGGTTTTAGGCATTAAATTATGATCAGATGAGCCGCCTTAAGGGCCGCCTTAGGGCCCTTGGTGGGGTCCAGGCGGCAGAGCCCCTGGAAGCTCAGGCGTTTTAGGCATTTAATTACGGTCAGATGAGCAACCAGGGGCCCGCCTTACGGTCCTTGGTGGGGTCCAGGGGGCAGAGCCCCCGGAAGCCCAGGGAAAATCGTGCTATTTCAACAACATTTGTAAATCACTGGTATCGAATTAGAAATAAACTACGTTTGAATTTCATTCGGGGGACAACTGCCCCCAATGCCCCCCCTATCAGTACGCAAGTGTGAGCATAGTGAATGAGAGGGGTGAAGGTGACGGAAGTGAATACTCCCTCACATGTTTTTGAAGTTTTGTTGTATTAAAAAATTACATTCCTTAGCAAAGGTATAGTATAAAAACAAGCAATAAACTTTTTTCACACTTCAATTTTCTCGGTATTTACTTGTACATTTTGAAGGATATTATGCGAGGGAGCGTAGCTCCCGAGTGAGAAGATTTTTTCATTATTTGTCTTAACGCTGCACTCTTAATAATTGGACCCTCCAGAGCCTAAAAGTGTGTTGCAGTCTTTAGTCAGTATTTGCTTTACATTTTTGTGTGTGCACTTTTTCAAACTTGAGGGGGGGGGGGGGGGGACGATCCCCCTAAAAAAATTGCCACACGGAACGTTGTTCAAATGGAGTATTAACGATCAGGTAAAGCGAAAATTGGCGCGGGGTCCAGGGCCTTAGCCCTCGGAAACTCGGGGTTTTTAAGCATTAAATTACGGTCAGATAAGCATGTTTAGATACCTTATTTGTGACAATGGCCGGTCACTAATTGGTGTGGAGTCCAGGGGGCAGAGCCCCCCGAAAGCTCAGAGATTTTAGGTATTTAATTACGGTTAGATGAGCATCCAGGGGCACTCTTTAAGGCCATTGATGTGGTCCAGGGTGCAGAGCCCCCGGAAGATCAAAGGTTTTTAGATATTTAACTACGGTCAGATGAGCATCCAGGGGCCCCGCCTTAGGGCGCTTGGTGGGGTCCAGGGGGCAGAGCCCCCGGAAGCTCAGGGGTTTTAGGTATTTAATTACGATCAGATGAGCATCCAGGGCCCGCCTCAGGGCCCTTGGCAGGGTCCAGGGGACAGAGCCCCCGGAAGCTTGGGGTTTTAGGTATTTAGGCATATTTTATACATTTGTGATTATTGGCAGGTCACTTCTTTTTTTTCTCTCTCTTTCTTTCTTTTTCTCCGTAACATACTTTTCAAAAAAGTGAGGGGGGCTCGAGCTCGAGCCCCCGAGCCCATTCGTACTGCAGGCCCTGACATGAAGGCTTCTAAATAAGCCTATTTTTCGCCCTACTGTAAATTTGGTAATTTCTAATTTTCCAACAAACGCTTAAAAAGGTATGACTTACCAAAAAAATTGAGAAAAAATACTGGAAAATCATGTCATTTCAGCAACATTTGTAAATCACTGGTATCGAATAAGAAATACCCACCCCCCATCAGTACGCCAGCGTTCAGGGGCTCATGTCTTCTTACCCCTATAACAAAAAACACACGCTTTCCCATACTCTCACAACATTTCCACGATATGCGCGTATCGCCATTATAAAAACCTCCATTGATAAATATAGGTGGCATGCGGAATGTTTAGGAAATTTAATTCCTTTTCTTTGAATGTAATTTTATATATGATTTAATTCGGGTTTTTATTATTGTTATGTTCTTTTGGGTTAAAAATACAAACCATCTTTACTCCTTTACTGCTTTTTTTTTTTTTTTTGGAGGGGGGGGGGGCGTTTTTTGCTTATCTCAGAGAGATTGGATTTGAAGAGCAGTTTGATCCGATGATGGAGCTAAACTAGGATTCTTCATGGGTGTGTCATTCGTATTCGCCACACGATGACATATAGCCAATGCGAGAGCGTTGCATATCTTTCCAGTTTGTCATGCTTTTGTCTGGATTTCCACCTCTTTAAAGATGGCGCCAAGTCGTTGAGATGATGACGCCTGATGGGGATTCCCCATTTCATGGAATAATATAGCGTTAACATGTGTGCATAAAGCTACGGTCACAAAGGTTCGTACGAACGATGCGTTCGAAATAATCTACCTGTTCGTACGAATTCCAGAGTTCGTAGAGACTCGTAGATGAAGCATAGTTTCTTACGTCTTTCTTACGTCCTTCTTTAGGAGTTCGTATGAACGCCTTTTAATTTTTCGTAAGAATGCCTTGAGTTCTTCTTACGTCAGACTCTCGAAAGATGGTCGTACGTGTAACTTACGGCATTCTCAAGTCATTCATAAGAAGATGTTACAATTTTTTGGACATTTTGTCGGGTTGCAAAAAAGTGCAGCACAAATTGCATAAATTATGTACGTACACCTTACGAACACTTTACGAACGCATTACGAACGCCAGGAGTCGTTCGTACGAAGGCCATACGAACGCCGTAAGAGCCTCCTATGAACAACTTAAGGCGTTCTTACAATCATCGTAAGAATTTCAAGGCTTCTAGAATTGTCTCTCGACCCTACCATATGGAAACGTTTGCTTCGATTTGTCTCATATAAGAAGTTGACCACAAACTGACTCCCACACGGTGTTGAGTGCTCAGGGTTTACGGGCCACTGGCTTCATCGGGCAGGTAGGTCCATTATGTGAATGGGTAAATTAACTATTACAAAATGAGGGGACAAATAACATTGTACAATAGGGACACACATTGTTTTTATTGTGCAGAACATACTCTTTTATTGAGTTACTTATTGAATGAAACTATAAAACCAAAATGCATTTTTTATTCTTACAATTGGAGTACAAAGAATAATAACAGGTGAATGAAATGCATAAACACCACAAACACCTGGGAAGGAAGCATTCATAAATTTGAATAATTTAGTTGATAAACGACTCCGCATGCGGACGTTTGGTGGAGCAGAAAGCAGTTGTTTCTTAACAACACGAACCCATTTAACAGAATGTCGGAACGTAAATGGCGCGGTTGGAAAATGCATCTTTCTACCCTGCGACTTTAATGGTACGATCCAGTAAATTAAAGCAGTAAAATGGCTCTTATTTTAAAATTACTCATTAAATAGAACCCAAAACTTCAGTGATATCAGACAAAATATGTTATATCTAATTACTAATAATTAAAAAAGATGTATAAACATTGTGAAAGTGTATCATTTTACGATAAAAGACACCGATTTAGCGAAGATGACCTCATTAGAACATGTTGATGTTCTCTTGCATCAGGGAATTCAAGGTCAAAAGGTCAATTCAGACGCTGATAAGTTATTGGTCAAGCCTTTTTGTTTCCTTGCCCCAAAGTCGCTTGACCACAGTGAAACGAGTGAGAGCTTGCGAGAGGGGCCAAAGAGTGATTGAAACTCGCTATTTGCTCTTCTCCAACGCAAAAAGAGACGACATTGTGCTGGATAAATATATTTTTCCGTCAAAAGTACAGACAATTTGCATATGGTCTTTTTTATATTATACTTTATGAAATGTTACCCGAGAAACGCACATTTTAGAAAACTTCACTTTTACATGGAAAAATGCTTATTTGTTCTATGCACAATAGTCAGATTGAGCGGATGATACAACGTTTCCATATGAAAATGTACAAAGATCTTGCGTGATTCTTACGATGTTACTATGACGTTCGTAAGGCTGACTTACGAAGAGAGGTTTTCGTACGAGGTTGAACAAAATCTTGGACCAGACCATCGACCAATCTTTGAACTTACGAACGGTCTACGAACGGTCTACAAATGCTTGTTAGTACAATATAATATTCTTGATGAATATTTTTTACTTGAATATAGTACGTGTACTATGTATCCTATACTAAGTGGGGAAGGGGACCTTTGCTCATGCAGGGCCTTCGCTGTGGACTGCTCTCCCTCGATATATTAGTAGTAGCAGCTCAGTGTTACCATTTTTTTTAACGCGTATCGTTTTAATTCGGCATATTCGGCATGACAATTCAAGCAGATCGCATTAGTAAATTTGATTACAGAATAAAAACGGTGTGTATACTGCTACATAATTATTATGTGTCTAAGCAAGTACTTACAGAAGATCTATATTGTACTACATCCTTCTTTCACAGAATTATATATCTGTATCTCTATATTAGTTCTACTCTTCTTTCCCCCTTATTTGCACGCGAACAAAAAATGTGTGTCTATATGTGTGTGTGTGAGTGTGTGATTGTTTTTTTTACAGACGTGTACAAATATTTTGGTAGATGCTTTAAATGAAGGTTATGCCATGGGGAGTTTATCCATATCACAAAAACTAGGGGTTATTACTTTGATTGAGAAGGAAGGGAAAGACCCTCGATACATAACAAATTATAGGCCGATTACATTATTAAATGTTGATTACAAAATGTTGTCAAAGGTGTTAGCTACAAGAATTAAAGGAGTACTGGAGGACGTCATACACGTAGACCAGGTGGGCTATATGAATAATCGTAATATTGGAGAAGCGGTACGTTTAATTGATGATATGTTCTCTTTTTTGAATGAGGAGTCAGATGATAAAGCTTGTAGTTATTTGATTGCGGTTGATTTTGAAAAAAGCATTTGATTCCGTATCTCGTACTTTCCACTTCAGAGTCTTAGAAAGGTTTGGGTTCGGTCCCTCATTTTGTTCGTGGGTAAAAACTATTTACAGTTATATAAGTAGCTGTGTTATGAATGGGGTTTTTGCTACTGGTTATTTTGATATTAAGGCAAGGAGATCCACTCTCGCCCTATTTATTTATTCTCGCTATTGAAATATTGGCAACAGAAGTGAGGCATGATGAGCTTATTAAAGGCTTTAATATTAGAGGAATTGAAGTCTAACATGTTTTATATGCAGATGACATGACAATATCTTGTAGAAATAAAGAATGTGTAGAAAGAGTAAATGAGAAGTATACCTTATTTAATAAAATTAGTAGTTTAAGGGTTAATGCGGAAAAAACGAATGTTATCAAATTGGGGGAAAAACAAAGACAAATCAGAAAATTTTCCCTTTGGAAATGTGGTTAAAGAAATTAGGGATTTGGGAGTGTATTTTGCGCTAGACGTCAGAATGAGAGAGGGATTAATTATAAGGAGATTTTAAGCAAGATTAAAAGACTTCTCGGATGGTGGAAACACGAGGGACCTTACGGCGTTTGGAAAAATTCATTGATTAAAAACATATGTATCATGTAAATTAAATTACGTTTTTGCTTCACTAGTGGTTCCAAAGTGGGTCATATCTAAAATACAGAAAATATGTTTTGAATTTATATGGAATGAGAAAGATCGAATTAAGAGATTAATATGTTATCAAGTTTATAATGAAGAAGGTCTACGAATAACTAATTTTGACTCGTTTCTAAAAACCCAACGTGTAATGTGGGTGAAAAGACTATTGTACGGAGAAAATCTATGAGATGGAAGCTATACTTTGATTTCTGCTTCAAGATGGTAGGAGGTAGATTTATTTGTTTGTGTAACTATGATTCCAAGTCATTAAGTTTTAAAGTACCTAAATTCTATTTAGAAATGATCAAAGCATGGGAAGAGTTAGAAAGTAGTAGGAATTTTGAAGAAAAAAAATATACAATTTTTTTTTTACAATAACACTTTCTTATTAAAAAAGAAAAAGATTTTTGTTGTTTACACGCAATATAATTTCAGTTCAAGATATTTTTGCTGAAAATGGCATGCGGTCAATATCTCATTTTCAACGTTCGGGGTTAAAAGGAAACAAAATCGTTGATGTATGAAATATTGGGGAAGCTATTTTGAGAAGCGGAAAAAAGGATAACTGGAGTTTAGTTGATGTAAAATAGTATGATATTTTATGGCAGTTTAACAGTACTGTGAAGCTCCTCAGAGATGTATTATCGAGGAAGGTTTATGAATATTTCATAGAGAAGTTACACAATTTATTTGTTTTGAAGATTCATGATGGACGGGAATTTTCAGATTTTTCAACTGAGGTATGTAGGGAGATATTTAGTAGGCCTAGGAAAGTTATTCTTATTAACAGACTAAGAGAAATTCAGTATAAACTGCTTCATGGAGCAATATACTAGAGAACACTTTTTCAGATTTGGCTTTAACTTGTGCTCATTTTGTAAGCAAAAGATTGAAATATATTTACACTTGTTCTGGGAGTGTGTAATTTATTCATTTAGGAATGTCCTGTAATTCCCCACGAATAAAGATATTTAACACAATTATTTTTGCAAAGAAATATTGGATAATAGATGCAGGGGAAAGTCCGTAATATTGTCTTTGGGTGAGTTTAAAAAAGAACTGCTGGAATTTAGGGAAGAAGAAAAGAGTATTGCAGGGAGGGCAGGTATATTAGCCTTACATATACAGAAGTGCGAACAAGTGAACTTTTCGTGAACTTTTAACACTGGGCTATTGTAGCCTCGTTTAAATGATTAAAAAAAAGAGAAGATTATTTCTATTTTTCTGTCGCTCCAATTTTGGGTATTCTGAGGAGGCTAGGAACAGTGTGTGGTATATGTGTGGAGGTGTGGTCGGGTGGTGTGTGTGTGTCGCATTGTGGGGGGGGGGGGGGGTAGTAGTGTGTTTGGTTGGATGGGGTTATTTTATGTTATGTTACAACTGATTTCATTTTTGTTTTCTTCAATCGTACAATCTATGTAATGAAAATGTTTTAAATTTATGTCAAGATGAAAAACAACTGTATTTCATTCATAAGATTGATTTGTATTGTTTATAATCAATACAAAAAAAAGTATTGAAAAAAAAGTGTATCAATCAGATATGATTATTTACGTCCGGGGACCGACTTTTAACGTCACCATCCGAAAGACGTGACTCAATTTTGAACCTGCGTCCTCAGCTGAATCAGTTTATAACTTTCATTATAAGCTGGATTACAGCAGTATTAATTAGTATAGTCTTTTGTAAATCGATTCAAAATGTATTTTAAATACCATATCGATGTTGAATATGTTTGAACTTTGGGGTCAGCCTCGAATAAGGGACCTTATCCTACACCTCGTATTGGGCTGGTCAATGTATTGACAGTTTATGCCATTGATTTTGGTTTCAGCCAGCTCAGTTAGAATTTAGGCCTAGTTGTTTATACTCACACTCTGGAGAAGAGTTGTGTAATTCTTACTTGGTGAAATATGTTTTTATACTGGATGAAATATTACGCGTTGTAACCAATTTCCGATATTAGACTTAAAATGGAGGAATATGACTTTCCAACTGAGATTCACCAGTTAACCATCAAAAAGCATGTCACGGGGTAGGCATGCATTAATATCACTTTGCTAAATTATGGCATTTACTTTCTTTCCTATTCAACGTCAACGAGAGCTGGAAGATACATTTTAAAAAACAATACGCACTTTGATCAATAATCATGACTTCGTTTGAGACATTGACAATGATGACATATTGACATATTGATGTCTAGGCAGTGTAGGCACTATCGATTTTGGCAGTGCTGCTGAAGTGCCATTGTTCAATTCCAAGCAGGCAACTATATCGATCGTTGGTCTACATACTAAAAGCTAGCTTATTATATACATATATACAGTGATCATTTCTCGAACACGTTTATGGGTCTAGGGCCACTTCCATATAACTGAGTTGTATTATCAGATTATTTTGGTAAGTTTGTTTCGTATCTGTTTGATTTCGTTTTGTGTAAGTGGGTGTGCATGTGTATAATATACACCTTATCTACTGAAGAAGTTTGCCTCGAGAGTGTAAAAGTGGATTTCTCTCCATGCGCTCGAAGAATCCATCGGGACCAATTTAAAGACGATACAAGGTTTAAACTGTTTTGTTCAAAATTTGGTGTAACGAAGGAAGTCAGTCCGAGGTTTAGCTTTGACTTCTACTTCTACTTCTACGACGATACTCAGCAGGATCCATAAGTCAGGATGTAAAGTGCTGAGGAATAAACTATCTAGTTCTTGGTCTAGATGCTGGGTGGAAGCGCTCCCTTGAAGCCCTCCAGTGAAGTAGCGTCAAGGGTGATCTTTGAAAGTGCATTCCACGCAGTTACTGTCCGAGGGAAAAATGAGTTCTGGTAGAGCTGGGTGCGGGATGGGATAGCCAGCAACTTCTTTGAGTGATACTGTCGTGTGTTGCTGGCAATCATGGGTGCTGTGAAATGGTGTGCATTGATGGCTACTGTGTTGTTTTGGATCTTGTACATGAGGTGGAGGCTTGCAGCATTTCTTCTCCTCTCCAGGCTCTCCCATTTCAGATGTTGAATCATGGCCGAGACACTGGCCATACGACGATATCTCTGGAGGGTGAATCTTGCTGCTCGCCTTTGTACTGCCTCGATGACTTAATTATTTCTCATATAGATCGGGTTTACCTGAACTAGAAAACGGACAATATTAGTTTGCTTGCGTGAAATAAGGACAGCCTGGAAACATATTAACAATAATTAAACATTAACAAACAAATGTTGTGTAAAGTGCATAACACATAGCCCTGTCATAGGCATGATTTATTGGTCTCTACGCGCCCTACAGAACAGAATACAGAAGAAGTTGAATGGTGCACTTCGGTTCATAAGTGAGAGATTTTACAACGTGCTAAATAATTATTGTTTTCACATTAATTCTGAACTTTGCGTACGTTTATATTTCTTATCTATTCGGGAACTTTTGATGAAACCTCAACTGTTTTATTTGTTAAGTGTTTCTCTATTTATTCAATTAAACTTGCGAATTGGTCGGACTTGCTATTTAACTCCTTGGCACGCTATTGTAATGCGCCATAATGTCAGCAATACTAGAGCCAGGGTACTGATTGTGGAGCGCTAGGAATGTCAAGTCTGGGACATGAGCGTCATTCAAGAACCCTCTATTATTATTTTTAGTAGTTAGTAGGAGAGGTAGCAGTAGTAGAAGTAGAAGAAGCAGTAGTAGTAGAAGTAGTAGTAGAAGAAGTAGTAGTAGTAGTAGTAGTAGTAGTAGTGGTGGTAGTAGTAGTAGTAGTAGTAGTAGTAGTATCATTAAACTTATTATAATTATTACTATCATTGTCATCATTATTATTACCGTCATTATTATCATTATTAAACAAAGTTGTTTCATTTCACCTTCTTTACAGTGTATGAACTTGGAGAGCAAAATAATGATTCTGTTTTATTTACTCATGTGAAGCGCTTTGAGCATGTTTATAGAGAGTGAGTCAGAAAAAATGTCCCACTTTTTAAAAGTTGTATTGTTTGAAATATGAATATTTAATCATGGGCCTCATGATGTGTCTTGGTAGAGTTATCCTCCCAGTACATTTAGGTACTAGTTTCATTTGAATCTCTGCATGCATGACCGAACATCAGACAATCTTTACAAGACTGCCAGATCTCACTTGCGCCAAGTTGCTGGGTGAGGAATAAAACAGTGTTTTGAGCAGAGACAGCCAGACAGACGCAAACAAACACACTCAGGAACACACACACACACACACACACATGCACACGCACATTCGCACACACGCACACATAAACATAATTTCATAATTTCCACTGTTCTGATTAAGCATTGATTAATTTGTATCAAGATCGCTGAATGTTTAAGTGGCATAACCCTGACAATTTTTCCCTTTAGTACACATTCACTACCACCATCATGTCACCATCATTATCATCGTTTTCGTCATCATGAAGCACAACATCCGCCAATACGCACCAAGAGGACAGCGGCCACTCAACTTTTCCTACGAGAAGAAGAATTCCGGACAAAAAGTAACAGTTTGAGTGCGGCTTGTGGGATTGGAATGCTCATTTGTGCGTGTGTGTGTGTGTGTGTGTGACTGCCTTTGTTAATTGCACTGTTTTATTCCTCAGCCCAGTAACTTGGCGCGAGTGAGATCTGGCAGTCTTGTAAAGATTGTCTGATGTTCAGTCATGCATGCAGAGATTCAAATGAAAATGGCCGAATATTCATGCTTCAAACAATACAACTTTTAAAAAGTGGGACATTTTTTCTGACTCACTCTTTTTAAAGGCGCTATATAAATATCAATATGTATGTATGTATGTATGATATTCACGTTGTCTCGAAATCAGATACCCATATCCTTATAATGATCTTGTCTACCGTTACTAAAAGTACTTAAAAATCCAAGAAAATTCTAGGTAGTTTCTTTCACAATGCAATTGCATTAATAGAATCCAACCTTCTCTCTTAAACAGGTGTATGAAGCGTGATGGATCAGTTCGGTGTCATACATGGCCAGGGCTGGATAAAAAGATGCCTATACAGGCAAAGGAGTTCAAAATACCTGCTGAACATATCTGTGCTTCTCTCGATCGCCTTCATGGTGTTCGTCTATTCGATAAAAGGTAAGTTCTGCGAGAGTTAACTTTACCGACGTCCACAAGAGTGACAGTCCACTGGACCGATATTTTTCTATCTTCCCACATGCTTTTCTTTGTTTTGTCGGTCTCTTAGGCTGATGGTCTCTAGGATCTTTTGGATATTCTTCATTTCTATATTTTCTTTGTTTTTGCCTCCCTTTTGGTGGACTGTCGGTTTCGTGGGCTGTCAGTCTCGCAGGCTGTCGGTTTACTGGGATGACCTCCATGCAAAGGGACGACCCCTGTAAAAAAAAACTTTAAAAAACAAGCAACCAAACAGACAAAATAGCTTGAGGCGTCCTCCGCCACTAAACTTATCTTCATAAAACAATGGCCTAATCTTCTTAGATAGTTTCGTACTTTACAAATTCGGGATGATACTTACTTTTATAAGACGGGTTCTAGAAACTAAGCATTCCGATTGATCAATTGACGTCACGTGGACGTGTATTAGTTTGTCCCACCGTGCAAAAAAGCTCTCATCAAAAATTGATAACACACGCTCGATACCTGCCGATATCTCTTTCGCGTAATTCAGCCAAATTTTATTTTGTGCATAATTTCAATATCTAGATCTAGATCTAGAATATTTTAGGCCTAGATCTAGTAAGATCTAACTTAAATCGATATATAATATCTATCTATACTCTAGATATAGACTATATTATAAGAATGTACTGCCGACCCGTCTTATGAAACAAATATTGCATTGTTTCGCCCGTAAGTTAGGGAAGTTCAAGTGCACTCAGTTTAGTCAGTGCGATATCGATAACGCTGGCGCGTGTATTATTACTATGGGCACTGACTAAACTTCGTGCACTGGCCCTGCGCTAACACACTCGCAACAGTGCATTATTTTCTATACTACCGTTAGCACCTGCAATATAACCGCCCCCCCCTCAAACGCACTTATACAATTAATTTCCCTCTCATGCAGCCGTTTGTGGTATTTTTTTTATCAAAAACTGAAAAAGATGAGGAACTTGTAAAGTGTAATGTGTGTCTGTAAGAAAGCATTGTTAGGAGTTTTGATTTCATCATATAGCGCAGTGGACTATATCTATATAGTAGCTGAGCTTTACAAATATATCTAATTATTATTAATTGATTATTATCTGTCAGCATATTAGAGAACACGTCTTGAATGAGATTATCGAACAATTGCTATTAAGACCTGCAATATTTGTTAATTGCCTGCAAATGCTCAATGTGATTTGGATAGAAAAGTACATACCTTATGAACATAGAACCAATTCGTATAAATAGACATGGTGAATGATGAAATGAAGTTTATAGGAATGAAATGAATCAAATAATATCATATTTATTAATCTAAGTCTCAATGATTACGCTTGATCAGGTAACTGGCCTCAACGCGGTGTGAGTACGTCTTCGGTAAATCCCATTCCCGAGTCCGTCTGGTATGAGGCTGATCCTGTCAGTGGGTAAGTCTGTTCTTTTCTTTTCAAAACAAAAGAACAAACAACAAAACTAAACAAAACAATACAATCAATACAATACAATGTAGATACTAAGATATTGGGGAAAAAAGGAAGCAAAAATAGTCTTGCTACAAACACTGTGCATATATTGTATTCGTATTAACTAGTTAAGAGAGAGAGAGAGACAGAGATAGAGACAGAGACAGAAAGGGCGGAAATCTGTCTCTACATCTAAGGCGTCATTTCACCCAAAATAATTATAACACAAAATTAAGTACAGATAATGATAATGATGTATAACGAGTTGCCATGTACATGTATCATTTAATCTTTTCTTCTCGTTATTGTTTTCTTTCAAGAAAAAATGATGGGAGGAGAACCGAAGTACATGGAGGTGTTCATGAACACCGTGCCGAACGTATGAACACCAGGACATTGGCCGAACTCATGGCTGACCAAAATGCCAGTCCGACATTTTCTCTACTGGCCAATGTTACACAGCATAGGAAGGGCTTGCCAAATTATTACATTCATGGGTTGAGATCTGGAATGGGAGAGGATTACGCTAAGTGCAACATTGTTTTTGTGCACCTTCATAAAGCAGGTGGGACAACCACTAAGGCGGTATTGAGGAAGGTGAGTCAAAAAGTAGGAATGGGTGGGGTCATGATGAATAACACACCTACAAGCAACTTTGACCTTTTTCTCCAGAAGGGAGGTACATCCAAGCCGACACTCTTCCAAGGAGGTTACAGCTTTGGCATATGTGATGTATTGCATAAGAGGCCCTGTTCATACATGACGGTACTTCGTAATCCATATGACAGGATCATTTCGTCGTACTTCTACACCTTTGGACGTCACGCTAAACGTCTGTGCGGACCAGTGATACCCGAACACGTCTCCATCACTGCTTGGGCGATTGATCAAGGCGGTCACTTCTTCAATCAACTTCTTATGCACCCGGACACTTGTAGGAATTATGACTCAAGTTTCGATGAGTACGTAAATCAGGATTACACTAAAGATATCATCAAGTACGTGCATGTTAATCATGACAGGTGTATGTGTCGACAAATAGCTCTTCATAAAGCGACCTTAACAAAAGAGCAGCGTCGTGCACTTCTCCACTATACCCTTGAAAACCTAGAGAACTGGTTCGCCGTAATAGGAATGTTGGAGGACTATCAGGTATCTCTAGAGCTCTTTGGAGAAGCCTATCAAATGAATTTTACAGCTGAATATTCAGTTCCCCTTAACATGAACAAAAACTATGCAAAAGCGGAAGATACGAAAATAAAACAAATGAAAATTGAGCTACTTAATAGTGCAGAAGTAAGAGAAGCGTTGTATGAAGATATCATGATTTACGAGAAGGCGCTAGAGATCATGAAACTTCAAAAAGAAGAATATACTCGAATAAAGAATATCGGATGAGTGATAAAATATTAATAGCCCCCATTTAAGTTGATGTCTTGAAAATACGAAATTGAAAAAGTATTAAGTTGTCAGGGGTTCATTCATTTTACTTGTTGTTGCGGGTATAAACTCATTCGCCGATTCGATCCGGCGCATCTCTACAACACGTCCTTGGTCAGGTATCACGTAATGGTAAAACACCCCCCCCCCCCCCCCTAGAGCAAGATGTACTTTTCTGGTCTGCCTTCGATCGCAGCCAATCAAACTGCGACGAATCATCTACACCAACAAAGCGCACAAAGTTGCCAATTTGAGAACCATCTATGTAAAAATGCAGCTGCCTGTCAAATATCTTCGTTTCATACGTGTTTCAAATACAGCGCGCTAGCTGAGATAAGATGCACTGTGGCTGATAAATGTACGAGGCTACGAAACCTAATTCAGAAGTCCAATTTAGGACGAGGAAAATGGGTCTGTCATAAAGATCTTAAATCTGTACTGAATCTGTACTGAATCAAAAACGCAATATATGGTTTTTGGCTCCCGTAGGAAACTTAAAAATTGTGGTGATATAACTCTGGCTGTTGACAACCATGAGCTGGAAAGAGTAAACACCTATAAATATCTTGGGGTTTGGATGGATGAGACATTAGCCTGGCAAAAACATATTGAAGAAACAATGAAAAAGATTGGTTCCCGACTTGCACTCTTTGGTAGACTCCGAAAATACCTCACGGTTGACAGCTCTAAAGTCTTAGCTAAAGCCCCAGTCCCATATAAAGCCGGACCAGCACGGACGAGCACGGACCACTCCGGACCATCCCGGACCATGGTCTGGGGTGATCCGGGATGGTCCGGGATGTTTTGTTCAAAAAAGTGTGATGCTTTTAAGCTACAGTCCCATATACGTCCCGGCCCGTCCCGGACCATCCCGGACCCCATCCGGGGTGATCCGGGATTCGGTCCGTGTTGACACCGTGTTGGCACCGGGGTGGTCCTGGATGGTCCTGGATGGTCCTGGATGGTCCTGGATGGTCCTGGGCGGTCAATAACTCACTCCCGGACTGCCACGGATCAACACGGACCGCCCCGGCGCCACTACGGATGACCCCGGACCCAGCACGGTGGCTACACGGATCACCCCGGATCAAACTATTGTCCCGGACCGTCCCGGACCACCCCGGCAGTTTTTGACCGTCAAAAACATCCGGGGTCGACTCCCGGACCGCCCAGGACCATCCAGGACCATCCAGGACCACCCCGGTGCCAACACGGTGTCAACACGGACCGAATCCCGGATCACCCCGGATGGGGTCCGGGATGGTCCGGGACGGTCCGGGACGTATATGGGACTGTAGCTTAACTCACTTATATTATCTTACTTTGACTACTGTAGCAATTCATGGTCCACATGTGCACAATATTTGAAAGACGGTTTAATAAGACAACACAAGAAAATGGCCCGGTTGATCTTAAAAGTCAATTATTCTACTCCCATTGAACAGGCATATAACAAATTAAAATGGGTTTCAATTGAATAAAGGTGGCAATTCCAAAAATGCAAAACAGTGCACAGTGTACTCCGCGGGGAAGCACCAGTTTACCTCATTGAACTTTTTGTACGTTCAGAAAGTATACATTCACACCGGACAAGAAATGCAGTGCACAATGGTGTTGTGGTGCCACTTGTCCGCACACAGGCTGGTAAAAAAGCCTTTTCCCATTGTGCTTCTGTTCTCTGGAATCGGCTGGATAGTGGTATTCGGGCGCTGTTTCTAGGCAGTCCTTCGCTACCTCATATTGGAGAATTAGAAATCAGTAGATGGTTTGGTATGAACACAAACACATCAACAAAAAAAAAAAAAAACAAAAAAAAAAATCAATATGGGGTGGCGAGGGAGAGTAGTGTTTGGAGGTAGTGCCTCGGACCCTGCTGTCCAGTTGGTTCCGGCAAGCGGAGGCATTGTGGGAGCCTTATAGTTTGTTTTTTTGTTGTTGTTGTTTTCTTCTTCTTTTTTTTCTTAAAAGTTTAATATCTCGTGCAGGTCTGATGTCTTAGTAATATTTGTTGTTTTGTATTCATTTACATGTTTGTAATTTGTGTTGTACTATTGCAGGGCCCCCGAGTATAACAGTGTTTTACTCACTGATGGGGTTACCCTGGGTAAATAAAACAAAATAAATAAATAAATAAATAAAACTGTCAAATGAAGAAATATTGTTAATTTATATTGGTAACATGTTTCTCCGACTTCAACAATAATAATTTACGTTATTTTATTAGCAGAAACCCTGATTTCATTCGATTTGTTCCGGGGATCGAATCAGCGCGCCGATTCGATCCCCCCGGAACTCGAATCGAATCTCTTGCGACATCGACAACAATATGGGTTGTAACATCATTTAATCTTGAGATTAAAATATTGATATTTCAAATTGACTGAATCAATAAACTGTAAGAACATCGGGATTAATATGTGTTATCGTTGAAGGCGTCCATGATAAGGATAAATTTAAGCGAGGTTAGCGGTTGCACCACGTAGGATGGGTGGACTTTTTAAGGGCCAACTAATCCTGTCGAAAGAACACGTGGGTTTAACCGCAAACCTCACTCAGATCAATGTATATTATTGTTCTATTAAAAAAAGACACTCACACCCACAAAAAGAACACATTATGTATTCTATGTACAAATTATTAAATGACTGTAGAAATGGTAGATGTATTATTTGTCACATTCCATACAACTGGTATGAGAGAATTAACATGTAAAATGTTATTGGAATAAAAACCTTGGGTTTGATGGTTCTAGGACTCCTACCCCCTGTACATCCACCCCCGGATAACCACCCGGGGGTGGATGTCCAGGGGGTCGGTGTCTGGATACGGGATTTGGTTAATGACACAGTATTTGAAGAGAATTAATATTTGACAGATTATAAACACCCAAACCATGACGATAGGGTAGGTGTAGGGAATTGGAGACCCTTAAGCACAATTGCATAATTTACATAAACATGCACACAATGTTACACGTACAAAAAGTTTTGTATTCTCTTCATTAACTTCTTCTCTTTATTTGGTAACAAAATTGTGGTCATGATGTAACTGACTAATAAGATAACAATGATTAATGACGTCATCACCAAAGGTCTCTTATTACCTTAATGCATACAACTCCTGAGCTTCCGGGGGCTCCGCCCCTGGAGCCAACGCCAATTAGAGACCTGCCAATGTCACAAATGAGGTATAAAAATAAGCTCATCTGACCGTAATTAAATGCCTAAAACCCCTGAGCTTCCGGGAACTCTGCCCCCTGGACCCCACCCAGGGCTCTAAGGCAGGCCCCTGGATTCTCACCTGACCGTTATTTAATGCATAAAACCCTTGAGCTTTCGGGGGCTCCGCCCCCTGGACCCTTCCTAGGGCCCTACAGCGGGCCCCTGGATGCTCATGTGACGTTATTTGATGCCTAAAACCCCTAAGCCTCCGGGGGCTCCGCCCCTGGACCCAACGCTAATTAGTAATTAAATGCCTAGAAATAAAGAATGTGTAGAAAGAGTAAAGGAGAGTATACGTTATTTTAGAAAATTAGTGGTTTACGGGTTAATGCGGAAAAAATTAATGTCATGAGATTGGGGTTTTATTAACAAAATTATGATTTTGGGAGTGTATTTTGCGTTAGACGTCAGAATAAGAGAGGAATTGAAGTATAAGGAGATTTTAAGCAAGATTAAAAGACTTCTCGGATGGTGGAAACAGAGGGACCTTACGGTGTTTGGAAAAATTCATTTATTAATAAACATATGCATTATGTAAATTAAATTACGTTTTTGCTTCACTAGTGTTTCCAAAGTGGGTCATATCGGAAATACAGAAAATATGTTTTGAATTTATATGGAATGGGAAAGATCGACTTAAGAGATTAATATTATCTCAAGAGATTAATATTATCTCAAGGTTATAATGAAGGAGGGTTACGAATGACTAATTTTGACTCGTTTGTAAAACCCAACGTGTAATGTGGGTGAAAAGACTATTGTACGGAGAAAAATCTATGAGATGGAAGCTATATTTTTATTTCTGCTTCAAGATGGTAGGAGGTAGATTTATTTGTTTGTGTAACTATGATTCCAAGTTACTAAGTTTTAAAGTACCTAATTTTATTTAGAAATGATCAAAGCATGGGAAGAGTTAGAAGGTTGTAAGAATTTTGAAGAAAAGAATAATCCAATTATTTTTAACAATAACAATTTCTTATTGAAAAAGAAAATGATTTTGATGAGAAGTTGTTTACACGCAATAGAATTTCAGTTCAAGATATTTTTTGTTAAAATGGCATGCGGTCAATATCTCATTTTTAACGTTTGGGGTTAAATGGAATCAAAATTGTTGATGTATGGAATATTGAGGAAGCTATTTTGAGAAGCAGAAAAAAGGATAACTGGAGTTTCGTGGATGTAAAAGAGTATGATATTTAATGGAGTTTAACAGTACTGTGAAGCTCCTCAGAGATGTATTATCGAGGAAGGTTCATGAATATTTTATAGAGAAGTTACAACATTTATTTGTTTTGGAGATTCATGATGGACGGGAATTTTCAGATTTTTCAAATGAGGTATGTAGGGAGATATTTAGTAGGCCTAGAAAAATTAAAAATTAGGCCTAAACAGACAAAGAGAAATTCAGTATAAATTGCTTCATGGAGCAATGTATACTAGGGAACACTTATTCAGATTCGGCTTTGTTGAAGATAACTTATGCTCATTTTGTAAGCAAAAGAATGAAACATATTTACACCTGTTCTGGGAGTGTGTACATGTTCATAGGTAATATGGCAGAATGTAATAGCTAAGTTTGAGCCAAGGGAATTAAGGCCTTTCGACTGGGTAAATATTCATTTAGGGTTGTCCGGTAATTCCCCACGAACTAGATGATATTTCTTTAGAGAGAAAGACATGTACGAAATTCCTTGGTGTCTATATCAATGAAAAACTTGACTGGAGCGACCATGTAAAACACATTGTTACACCAATCTCTAGAAATATTGGCGTACTGTATAGAATAAAATGTTTTGTTTCTGATAGAATATTACTTATGCTATATAATAGTCTAATTTTACCACACATCTCTTATTGTAATATTTTGTGGGCAACATCCAAGTGTGTGACTAATAATATTATTCTGCTGCAAAAGAAAGCTGTACGCATATGTACCCGAGCTGGTTATCGTGACCATGCTACCCCATTATTTGTTAAACTGAAATGCTTAAAGGTTGATGAATGTATGTGAAAAACCAAAAAAACGGCCTAAAAACCCTCCATCCGGCAGGCGGAGGGCGATGACTTGTCCAAATAAAAATAAACAAAAAGAAAACAGGTTAGTGTCACACTCTTCATCAGTGGCCAGATGTGACAGATGTTAAAAATTAAATCCGTTTCTGATGCAGGCACACATAAGGTGGTCTGCATCTGGCCAGACGGATTTCAAACCAACCTGTTTCTTGAATAATGCGTCTATATGTTGTTGCTTCAAAACTGCGCAGCTTGTGATGCTGTGCGTATGTAGCAACGACGCGTTGTCATGTCTGATTAAGTAGATATAGGGCGTGTCTACTCTCGCTAATCCTTCCTTAGCCAGAGATGAAATGACGCCTTTACTGCGCATGAGCAAGAAAGTGACACTATCTTGTTTCTCAGCCTTGCGCCCACACCAATTTGACCGAGAGCCCGGAGGAGTGTGTTGTTGGAGAAACCACGACAACCTATTTCTATTGGCCAAAGTTCAATTCTCCAACCGTTCTGCTCAGCCTCTAGGAGCAGCTCTTCCTATTTCCTGCTCTTCCTCTCGTGAGCTCGCTGCATATTTGCCTCATGAGGTACCGTCAGCTCCAGAAGAATTGCCCTCTTTGAAGTAGGGGACCAAATTACGACATCAGGCCGCAGGTTTGTCACGACAATGGCTGGAGGAAAAATCAACTTCTCCCCCAAGTCGATTCGAATGTTCCAATCGCTAGCTCCATCAAGGCAAGTCCTCTGCCTTCCTGTAGACCTTCTGCCTGAAACGTTTGTAGCCTCTCCTTCCCTGACGAAATGGATAAAGGATGCTTGTGTTTGGGTCGGCTTTTGATTGTGTTCTGATAACCTCGTCTTCAAAGCATCCCCGATGATACCCAGCACACGGTTGTGACGCCAAGTGTACCGGCCTTGTTGGAGACCTATCGGGCAGCCAGCAAGAATATGAGTAGTCGTTGCTTTCTGTTGACAAAGCTTGCAAGCATCGTCTTCACTTAATCCCCACCGCTTTAGGTTTGCTGGTGATGCTACAGTGTCGTATGTTGAACCAATCATGAACTGCAGCAATTTAGGGCTGGTATCAAACAGATTCCTCCAGGACAGCTTCTTTTGCTGCACTCCTTCCCATGACGACCAAGCTCCTTGAATTGGCATCTGTACAGCTCTTACAAAATTCAAATTATCATGCTCCTTGACGACTAGTTCGCTAATTTCTGTTCTTACTTCACGTTGAGTGAGCTTCCTTACAGGTTTACGAAATTGACCAGCCCCCAACCCTCGTCGTCCAACCTGACCTCTTACAATGTCCTCCATCCGCAAACTGTCCTCCGCTCTAGATATTGCCTTCTCAGCATCCCATTATTTGTTAAACTGAAATGCTTAAAGGTTGATGATATTAACTTCCTCCAAATTGCCATATTTATGTTCCGTTTTAATATCAAATTATTACCTACGTCATTATCTTCAATGTTCCAACCTAATAACATGGTTCATTTGTATTCAACAAGGCAGTCATCGAATTTACATGTGGTCAATCCTCACACTACATTAGCCCAGAAATCAATCAGACACAGAGGTCCAGATGTATGGAATTCTTTACCTAATGATATTCGAAATATAAAATCAACAAACTCCTTTATCACTTTGCTTAATTATGTCATTTACATTCTTACCTATTCAACGTCAACGAGAGCTGGTAGATAGATAAAAAAAAATCAATACGCACTTTGATCAATAATCATCTCTTCATTTGAACTTCGAATCAGATCACCCCCTCAACACAAAGGCCCCCCCCCCCCCCCCCCCACTCCGTGATCGGAGGGATACCATGCGTGTTACCAAAATGTCCGGTAAAGGGGTACTTTTCACGCACCAAAGTCCGGCTCGTAGTACACAAAAGCCTGTTTTACACACCGGACTTAGGGGGTGTTTTCAAAAGGAGGAAACATGCATATGCGTACCCTAAATAACACTGAGTGGGGGGGGGGGGGGCACAAAGGTTGGAGTTGCTAGCTCATTGTATCTACGAGCTCAAAATGTAACCTCGGACAATGATGCACTACAGAGTGAATACCAACATATTGACAAGGCGCTTATGTCTTGTGGATACCCAGCATGGATGAGACAAAGAGCGAAGGACAGAATAAGAACTAAGACCCACCCCCCCCCCCAAAAAAAAAAAAAAAAAAAAAAGAAGAAGGAAGAAGTGAACAACAGAGTAGTCCTTCCTTTTTTCAACACTATATCCTCTCGCTTGAGGGCGAGCATTCCAAGACAAGGACATCAGTGTTGCCTTCAAAAGCCCTAACACACTAAGAAGTATGTTGGTCCCCCCAAAAGACAAAATCCCAAGAGATGAAAAGACAGGTATTGTGTACAAGATTACGTGCACAGACTGTAACAATTCATATGTTGGGGAAACTGGCAGAACTCTTAATGAGCGTCTAAAAGAACACAAAGAGCCCTCAGATTGAGCAAATTATCCCATTCAGCATTAGCTGAATACGCCCTCAACACAGGACATAACATTGGGAGGATGCCCTCATAATAGACTTTGAAAGTAACTTCTGGGCAAGAAAGGTGAAAGAGTCCATATGGATTAAGAGGATAAGCCATCACTAAACAGGGACTCTGGGTACCTATTGTCACCGATCTTTGGTCCAGTGATCCATCACAGGACACCAGGCAGTGCAGCGAAGCAAACGTGTGACTCAGACCATGGACCTATTGGCCCGAATTCACAAAGGAGGTTTGTCGACAAACCGAGGTTTATGTACGTCATATGACGCGTTTTGACGCGTTTTTTGCAAACCTGGTTTGTCGACAAACCTCCTTTGTGAATTCGGGCCATTAGGCCTATGCTCAGACTGATCACTTAGCTTGAGAAAGTCCACAGGAGTGGATGAAATTTGCATAACCAATTTAAGGTTGGTAGAAGCTTAAAAACTACATGTTATCATTATCCCCAACTGATGAAAGTTTTCTGTAATTATCTCTTCGTTTGGGTCATTGACTGTGGCAATGTTGACATATTGATCCTTAACCCTAAAAAGGCCGGGCTATTTGAAGTCTTAGTACGGCCGGGAGGGGGGGGGGGGGGGGCATTATGGCCCCCCTTAAGAACGGCCGATCTCCGCGATAATTTGCACGCATGTCAAGTGAAGTGTATAGAATAATATGATAATTTCATTTTTTTTTAAATTTCACTCATTTGCATATTTATGGTAATTTATGCAAATAAGATCATAAAATCACATTTTTACCCATAAATCATATATTATTCATAATTAAGCATTCTTTTTTCACTAAATATATTCATTACACCATTTGGAATAATAATACGACAACAAAATTTGGAAGAGCCAGCCTATTCCTTATGTTATCTCTTGTTTTGATAATTTCTTATGTATTTCATTGTTTTTTTAACTCATGTATTTTATTGTTTTTAACTATTTTGACTCCAAAAACAACCACCTAAACTGTAAACAAGACCCAATAACCAATGTTCGATCTATTTTAAGGAAAAATTACATTTTCATATGTTTTGTACACAAATCACAAAAATTAGCGATTTTCGGGTTGACATGCAAAGACAAAAGGTCACGTGACCTTGTAACTGTAGGTCCGATTTTGATTTTGATTTTTTTTAAAGATGCGCAAGACTCGAAAGAAAAAAGTCAGCGAGCGGCAATTATAAATTTGCCTATGCGCTCCTGAAAAATCAGAAAAATCGTGGAGGTTGGGGGGGGGGGGGGGGGGCATAATGCCCCCCCCCCCCCCCCCGGCCGCGAAATTTGTATTCCCAAACAGGTTTGCAATTTCTTATATTTCTCATTGGCTGATATGTTCTACGTCATTAGCAGCTTGGAAAGAGGTCACAAACAAGTAGACTTTGATTTTTTATTGCTTTGCCTCACTATTTATAATGGCAAAAAAACTGAATAAACGGAGACTGAACCCACAACTCTAAGATTGTATTACGCTGACCTTACCGATTGAGCCAACAATGGGTTAATGAAAAGTGATTCTGCATGATTTCTATAACCCTATCACTCACCCTAACGGTTACGTCATTGCTAAAGACGTAACATATCAGCCAATCAGATGACCGAAAATATTAGCATTGGCAAACCTCTTAGCCCCCCGGCCTTATCAGGGTTAACAGTAATAGGGACTTTTAGATCCGCACGAAGACAATGGGGATTGTTACGGTCGACGTCCTTTTAATGCACTGCCTTGAATGGACGTCACACGTATCAGTCCACGCAAATCTACAAGTCCCTATTGTCTAGGCAGTGTACGCACTACAGATTTTGGCAGTGCTGCTGAAGCGCAATTCTTCAATTGCAAGCAGGCAACTATTCGATCGTTGGTCTACATACTAAAAGCTAGCTTATATACAGTGATCATTTCTCGAACACGTTCATGGGTCTAGGGCCAGTTCCATATAATTGAGCTGTATTATCAGATTATTTAGGTAAGTTTGTTTCGTATCTGTTTGGTTTCGTTTTGTGTAAGTGGGTGTGCATGTGCATATTATACACCTTATCATCTACTGCAGAAGTTTGCCTTGAGAGTGTAAAAGTGGATTTCTTTCCATGCGCTCGAAGAATCCATCGGGACCAATTTAAAGACGATACAAGGTTTAAACTGTTTTGTTCAAAATTTTGTGTAACGAAGGAAGTCAGTCCGAGGATTAGCTTTTATTTCATATATAGATCGGGTAAAATATATATTGTTAAATATAAAGGACCTTTCAGTCTTCTGACTCGACGATAGATGATCGGGAGTATGAGTTGAATCAAAGCTAAATTAAAATAGGTTAAGCAGGCGCGGTTGGGCATTTTTCAAAATGGGCGCTTTCTGGGATTTAAGGGCCACCTTATAAAGGGAAACATCAACATGTAAATCTAAAATATTTAGACATTTTCATGATTGTGATTACATTATCAGGGATGATTCCAACATTTGTTTCTCTCTTGACATGGTCCAATATACTGTTTAAAAATCATACTTTGCAGCTGGGTGTGGTGGTCTGAATATTGAGAAAATTTAAAGATTTGTGACGTCGCAGCGCGAAACGTTTTATAAGAAGAAAAACAACAACAAATCCAGATGGGTTTCAAGCACAATTTAATTATGAAGGACTGCAGGCGCGGATCCACGGGACGATTCTACCGGCCCGCCCCCCCCCCTAGCCTCCCAAACCGGTAAAAAAAATAGGATAGTAACGTAAATTTAACTTAAAAAAACACAAAAAACGGCCCCCCCCTGACCTCAGTGACACAAATGCGGCATCAAAATATTTGTGCTTCTCTGACCGTAATTAAATGCCTAAAACCCCTGAGCTTCCTGGGGCTCCGCCTCCTGAACCCCCACACCAATTTACGCTCGCTACCCTCTACCTGATCGTAAATACTTTAGCCCCCCCCCCCCCCCACTTTGATAAACGTTCCGCGGGGCCTGTGTTTATAATATATACGTATACAACACTGATCGTTATGATGCCAAAACGTGACATAGCTTCTTTTTCCCTTTCAAACGAGAAAGAAAACAAGGTCATTAAAGGGATTAAGCGACAAATAATGATTGTGATATAAATTGATGCGAATATTTGTTTGAATAAGCACTGCTATTCACCAGAATCTTCTTTGTAAAAACAAGTTTTACACATCTCAGCCATGCTTACTGAGTTGAGACGTTCCATTCAATTTAAAATACTCATTAAAGAATACACTTCTCCTAATCTGAAAGTGATCTTACAACACAGTGGCAGAATTGCATGGCTGAGATTTGTAAAAGTCGTTTTTACAAAGAAGATTCTGGTGAAAAGCATTGCTTATTCAAAAAAGATCCTTGCATCAATTTTAATCACAATGATCATTTTGTCGCATGATCCTTTTTATTAAATAACATTGTTTTCTTTTTTATTTTCAGGGGGAGAAGAAGCTATGTCACGTTAAGAAATCATAAAGATCAGTTGTATTATGCGTATAAACAGAACAAGGTTGAAAGATAAAAAAAGATGTAGACATATTTATCAAATTATGTTAAAAGAAAAGGACGAACAGTTGAATAAATTATGTAATAGATGGCATGCAGATGGTATATTATTTGATGATAAATATATGCAATATTATTTCAGGTTTATGTTTCGCTGTACAACGCATACAACAGTTCGGTACTTTCAGTACAGACTTTTGAATAGGATGCTATATTTGAATAAAGATCTTGTGAAAATTAATATAATTCTAAATAAGAACGGTTCCCTTTGTGGAAGAGAAGAAGAAGATATGGTACACTTTTTTTACTCCTGTAACGTGACCAAATTGATTTGGAGTTGTTTGACTGACTGGTTAACTATTGTAACACGCTTTAGAATAAAACTGTCCTTAATACATGTTTTGTTAGGTTTCATTGAAAAAAGAAATGATGCTTTAAACTGTATAATAATTTGGACTAAACAACAATTATATTTTTCTCGAATACAAAAGTCTGTACCGTCCTTTCGGACAATAAAACAATATATCAAGAATAGTTACACAAATGAGAGGCAAGTTTATGCTTGCTAACAAAACTGACAAATTTGATAAAAAATGGATAAATGTTGAGAGGATTTTGATCGTTTAATATGAGTATATTGAATTTCCCACATCAATTTCAGTCACGATGTTGCACTCTTATTTTTTTTTCCATCCCTAATCTACATGTATGTTCTGTATGTACAGTATTATCGTCATATTATTGTTATCAATATGCTACGGTTTCAATAATCGCTTATTGTGGTTGATATTCGTTATGTATATCTTATTCTGAACTATTATGTGATATTCATTGGAACATGTGTTCAAATATGTTATTTGGAGATTGATTTTCAATAAAATGGCCTGTTGGAGGGTCCAACAAATGAAGAAAACAAATGTATGTTAACACATTAACGTAGGCGGTGTATTACACAATAAATAATCCATCCGCGAAACCATGTGCAACATGCGTAGCGAACTAATTTGCATAATCGGACAAATCCGCGATCTACATGAAATATAAACTAGTCTACATTCCCACACAAATAACACAGTTAAACCAATAATAAATACGAGCGAGCTCTGGGGGAAATAAAAGAAAAAGTTGCTCTATAGGGGCGTATATGTTATGGAGAAAAGAAAAGCAGACAAGAAGAAATTGTGTAGATGACAACAGCTCCACGGGAGTAGTTGTTAGAAGCTTTAACTACATATACAACTCACATTCTCTCCAATGTTACAAAAGGTTGTCTCAAAGGAACCACTTCTATCTTTACGGATCGATCGGGTGCAGAGGAGAGCCTTTGCCGGGAGGCTTAAAAAGGATAAATCGTCCACTAAACAGGGATCATTGGCTTTCTTGCTATACATTGTTACCTTTCTTTGCTCCAGTGATCTCGAGGCACCAGACAGCAATGAATTGTGTAAATAATAAAGGGCAACGGGAGTGGTTATTACAAGCTTTAACTGCATACAAATCACATGCTGTTAGGGCTAAATAGGGGTTGTTTGGTGCAGATTCTTCTAAAAGCACCAAAATTGTAGTTCCAAAAGGAAAAGCGCTTGTATGATAATAGTTTATATACTAGTGGGGTTTTGGGGGTCAGAGAATCTGATTATGATGTTCTTTCATCGATTTGAGATCTCCTCGGGTCATACTGGTAATATTGGTCAAATCCAAAATAGCCGCCATCTGAGTTACAGGTCAAGTGTAGTTACGAAAGGAAACGGGCTAGCATGATAAACGTTTATATATTTATGGGGTTTTCGGGGTCAGAGAAACTGATCATGATGTTCTTTCATCGATTTGAGGTCTACTTGGGGCTGTCATGCTGGTCATATTGGTCAATTCCAAAATTGCTGCCACCTTTGAGTAAAAGGTCAAGTGTAGTTCCAAAAGGAAAAGGGCTAGTATGATAACAAAAATTATAGTAAGGGGGATTTCGGGGTAGAGAATCTGATTATGATGTGCTTGTATCAATTACAGGTCTCCTTGGGGCTGTCATGCTGGCCATATCGGCCAAATAAAAAATGACCGCCATCCGAGTTAAAGGTCAAGCGTAGTTCCAAAAGGAAAAAGACCAGTATGATAAAAGTTGATAAATTCATGGGGTTTCTGGGGTCGGATAATCTGATTATGATGTTCTTTTATCAATTTTATGTCACCATCCTGTCATAAGGCCATAATGAAGTCCATTTCCTGGTTGAAGAAGATGAGGGAAGATGCGCCAAATTCACAGTTGAGTGGGTATAAATCTTGGCCTGCACCCATATGTTTCATCATTAACTTTCCTCTGTAAATGCATAATAAATTCGTTTTCGAGGGTTGGCAAGGAAAATAGATAAACAGTAGAAACAGACCATGACTAAAGAAATAAACATCCTGGGGCTCCGCCCCGGAATCCCCGGTAGGGGCTCTTCTAGGCCCCTAAATCTGTGCTATATTGTACGGATCCATTAGAAAGCAAAATAAGCCCAATAAATAATTCGTATGTATATGTATACATAGATATAGATATAAAGTGCTCCTATGCAAACTTCCTCTGTGAAATGCATAATAAATTCGTTTTCGAGGGTTGGCAATGAAAATAGATAAACAGTAGAAACAGACCATGAATAAAGAAATAAACAGCTTGTTCGATTTGTTTTGAATCAGAGGCATTATCTTAAAAAACCCGGACAGCTTAAACTGTATTATCCTTAAAAATAACGTCTATAATCCCTCTCAGATGGGATAAAATACCAAAACGAATTGCATTATGCAACGTCTAGACATAAAGGTCGAATCTCAACTTTATTTTTCTTATTCTTCTTTCACATTTCGAAGCGTTGCATGGGATCTTAATCCTGTTTTTTCTACATACATCAATTTAAGCATACTTTGAATCTGGTCACGCTTCGAAAAGTTCGTGGCCTAGCATTTTGCTTCTGTTGATGACAAAATAAAGAAAGCACCCTTTATAGATCAGGGAGAGTGTGAAAAAATCACACAGTACGAGCAGTGCAAATTAAATATCAAGGGATGGATTAGAGTTTATTTCTAAAAATGAAATGAAAGGGCTATTTTATTTTCAAGAGTCCTTTCATTTCATTTAAGAAATAACCTCTCTTTATATCTTAGAGACACTTTCTCTTGAAAGTGAAATAAACTCGAGAGCATCCTGGGGCTCCGCCCCGGAACCCCCGGCAGGAGCTCTGCCAGGCCCTTAAAGCTGTGCCATATTGTACGGATCTATTGGAAAGCAAAATAAGCCCAATAAATAATTCGTATATATACACTGTTGGTCATAATGATGGAATAATTATTTTTACCCCAATTTATTGAATGATTTTGACAATGATTTATTCCTAACAGATCTAGATAATAGTATACATTCTCAGATTTTATTGAATGACAATTGGGGTGTGTTTGTTTTGCGTGACTGCTAAAGCATGTGTGTGCTACTATGCTAATCAACTAGGGGACCTACGTCCTTAAATCATAACTGACAGTAATGGGGATTAATGCCTCATAAAAGGGCACTTATATAGCACATCGACACGGTTTTGATCCTGGGGGCTCACAGTAACGAGGCCTTTGCTTAGCCAATGAATCATGACTGTACGCAGCGGGCGCTAGGGTACGTCGACGTTCCCACAAAAACAAAAAAACAAAGAAAATGCAATAATTTTTTAATAATTCATTGCATTTCCCCCCAGTCCCCAACAGGAAAATTTCCTCTGTAGGGCCATGCATTATGATTCAAGGCATGCCCACATAGAAGATTTTTTTATGTTGGGGGTCGGGACAAAATGCAATGAATTATTGAAAAATTATTGCGTTTTCTTAGTTTTTTTGTTTTTGTAGGGGCGTCGGTTTTGCTGGGATTCTTTAATAGGATAAATCCTTCACTGAATAGGGTTTCTTGCTATACGTTCTTTCCAGTGATCTCGCGGCAGCAGACAGCAAGAAACTTGTAAATAATAAAATGTCCACGGGAGTTGCTACATAAAACTCACATTCTCTCCAATGTTATACAACACCAATACTTACATGCTACATGATCAACAGGCGCGTAGCTAGGGGGCGGTGGGGGCGGTCGCCCCCCCCCCCCAAAAAAAAAAAAAAAAAAAAACGCAGGCCAAAAAAAAAGAGAGAGAAAGAGAAGAAAAAAAGTAACAGGACGCAGGAACAAAAAGGGAAAAGGAGTCGAGAACGGTACAACGAATCGTCTTCTTTCTCTAATAATTTAATGAAACGTGAAAGCTTCCGCGCTTCGCGCGGTAAAGGGAAAACTGAGTTCAAATTAAGGATTAAGAGTCGGGAAAGGAACAACGAATTGTCTTCTTTGTCTAATAATACGTCAAATCTTTCGCGCAGAAGGAGGGAGGGGGGACTGAATTCAGACTAGTCGAGAAAGGTACAACGAATCGTCTTCTTTCTCTAATAATTTAATGAAACGTCAAAGCTTCGCGCGAGAGGGGGGGGGGGGGAACCGAATTCAGACAAGGATTAAGAAGTCGAGAACGGTACTTTGAGTCGTCTTCTTTCTCTAATAATTTAATGAAACGTCAAACCTTCCGCGCGCGCGGGAGGGGGACCGAATACAGACAAGGATTAAGAGTCGAGAAAGGTACAACGAATCGTCTTCTTTGTCTAATAATACGTCAAAGTTTCCGCGCTATGCGCAGGAGGGGCGGACTGAATTCAGACAAGGATTACGAGTCGAAAAAGGTACAACGAATCGTCTTCTTTCAACTCCCCCCTCCCTGCACCCAACCCCCTACACTGTAAAAAATAATTTGTTCATTGGTAATTTTTACGTATTTTTTCCATGTAGAATTTACTTGTAAACATTAGTTTTGCCACTTACGCACTAAATTTAAGTCTTGCTAACTCAAACTTTCAATTTAGTAGAACATACGTGGAATATTTAAGTAAAATCAAATACATAAGAACTTTAAGTAATTTCAGCTTGTATTGATTTAGTAATTTTAACTCAAAATCAGAAATTATACGTATTACTCAAACAATTTATGTTGATTATTCTTATCTATTTAAAGTAAGGACCGATGCAGTGCGTAATAGAAATATTTACATAATTTATGAATATTCATTAAGACCAAATTAAACTCTTTTTTAAATAAAACAATTCTTTTTTGTGGTTGAATGAAAATTTAAGGACTTTAAAACATTTACTAATTCATTTAACATGGCTAAGCAAAGACAAGACAATTTTTAATTTTTACCAAGTTCAAAACAAATCAAAACTTGATATTTCAGGAAATTGTCAACCAATTTTCCTTTTAAGATGCTACGATCAAGTATATATAAAATTTGGAGCCTTTCAATATGTGTCGAATTGAAGCGTATGTAATAGTTTGTGATGGTGGTAGATATATATATATACGGTTAAATCTTAAATAGAAGTAGTGTTAGTGATTAGTGATTAATCTTAAATAGAAGTAGTGAATGATTAGTGGATGTTACTTGTTAGATTAGATGGGTACCAAATCGTGCAATATGTAATCCTATCATAGCTTTTTTTTAATTATCTAAAATGATTACAATACTTAAATTATTTACGTTAATGTAACTCGATTTAACTGAGTAAAAATTTATTCAGCAAAATAAGTAAATTCTACTTAAGATGCCGTAGGTAATATTTACTTAATAAAAATAAGGCAATTCTTTTCCTCAATTTTATTGAGTTATTTCGACTATTATTTTTTTACAGTGTAGGGAGCGCGCTTCGCGTGCTCACTACCGCCCCCCCTAGAATAAAATCCTGGCTACGCGCTTGATGATCAACTCTTTCTGATCCATTCCGCATATTTACTTTCAAAATGCAATCGCATGACCAGAACTCAACTTTATCTTAAATACAATCCAACCTTCTCTCTTAAACAGGTGTATAAAGCGTGATGGATCAGTTCGGTGTCATACATGGCCAGGGCTGGATACAAAGATGCCTATACAGGCAAAGGAGTTCAAAATACCTGCTGAACATATCTGTGCTTCTCTCAATCGCCTTCATCGTGTTCGTCTATTCGATACAAAGTAAGTTCTGCGAGAGTTAACTTTACCGACGTCCACAAGAGTGACAGTCCACTGGACCGATATTTTTCTATCTTCCCACATGCTTTTCTTTGTTTTGTCGGTCTCTTAGCCTGATGGTCTCTAGGATCTTTTGGATATTCTTCATTTCTATATTTTCTTTGTTTTTGCCTCCCTTTTGGTGGACTGTCGGTCTCGTGAGATGTCAGTCTCGCAGGCTGTCGGTTTACTGGGATGACCCAATGCAAAGGAAATTATCCTCAAGACACGACCCCTGTAAAAAAAAATCACCCCCCCAAAAAAAAGTGAGATCTAATATCAGACGCGAATCCAGGATTTATCAGGGGGGGGGGGGGCCCAAAATAGAAATTATGTGAGCCAAATATATGGTGACACCGGCAGTGAAAAAAAATGTTTAAGGGAGGTAGACAAAAACAAATCCCCATCACCCCACTCTTACATGCAGGCCCCGCCGAACGTTTCTCGGCGGGGTCAAGGGGTGGAGCCCCCATAAGCTCAGGGGGTATAGGTATTTAAATACTGTCCGATGTGGATATTTTGACTGGCAGGACACAAATTGGTATGGGGTCCAGGGCCCCCAGAAGCTCAGGGATTTTATACATTAATTTATCGTCAGATGAGCATATTTTGATACCTTATTTGTGACACTGTCGGTCGCGAATTGACGTGGGGTCCAGGGGGCGAAGGCCCCGAAGATTAGGGGTTTTGGGCATTAAATTATCGCCAGATGAGCATATTTTATACCTTATTTGTGACACTGGCAGGTCATGAATTGGCGTGGGGTCCAGGGGGCGGAGCCCCCAGAAGCTCAGGGGTTTTGGGCAATAAACTACGGTCAGATGAGCATTATATTGATACCTTATTTGTGACACTGGAAGGACACAGATTGGCGTTGGGTCCAAGGGACGGAGCCCTAAGAAGCTCAGGGGGTTTTATACATCAAATCATCGTCAGATGAGCATAATATACCTTATTTGGGACACTGGTAGATCATGAATTCGCGTGGGGTCGAGGGGGCGGAGCCCCGGAAACTCAGGGGTTTTTGAAAATAAATTACGGTCAGATGAGCATACTTTGATACCATATTTGTGACACTGGCAGGACACAAATTGGTGTTGGGTCCAGGGGGCGGAGCCCCCGGAAGCTCAGGGGTTTAGGGCAATACATTACAGTCAGATGGATATATTTCTATACCTTATTTGGTGACACTGGCATGTCACGAATTGGCGTAGGGTCCAGGAGGCGGAGGTTCAGGGGTGTTAGGCAATAGATTACGGTCAGATGAGCATCCAGGGCCTTAGGGCCATTGGTTGGGCTCGGGGAGCAGAGCCCCGGAAGCTCATAATTAAACCTTATTTGTGACACTGGCAGGTCACTTATCGGCGTGGGGTCCAGGGTACCGAGCCCCCAGAAGCTCAGGGGTTTTAGGCATTTTATAACGGCCAGACAAGCATGCAGGGGCCGCCTTAGGGTCCCTGGTGGGGTCGAGGGGGTGGAGCCCCGGAAACTTAGGGGTTTTAGGCATTTAATTACGGTCAGATTAACATATTTTGATACCTTATTTGTGACACTGGCAGAACACTAATTGGTGTTGGCTCCAGGGGCGGAGCCCAGAAGCTCAGGGTTTTTAAGCATCAAATTACAGTCAGATTAGCAACCAGCCGTCCGCCTTAGGGCCCTAGGTGGGGTCCAGGGGGCAGAGCCCCCAGGAGCCCAGGGATTTTAAGCATTAAATTACCGTCAGATGAGCATCCAGGTGCCTGACTTTGGGCCCTAGGTGAAATCCAGGGGGCAGAGCACCGGGAAGCTCAGGGGTTTTAAGGCATATAATCACGGTCAGATGAGCAATTTTTTTTTTTTTTTTGCTCCGGAAATTAGACAATTACGACGTCAGATACTTCGTTCAGTGGCTTAGGAGGGAGGGAAGGAACACTTTTTTGTGGTTGCTTTCTTTAGCACCAAAAAAATATAAAATCTTTCCCCTTTTTTGTCCTTCTTTTTTCGTCCTTTTTTCGTCCTTTTTTTGTTGTTGTTGTTGCCACTGTCTAACATCTATCTATACTCTAGATCTAGACTATATTCTAAGAAAGTATTGCCGACCCGTCTTATTAAACAAATAATGCACTGTTTCGCTCATAAGTTAGGGAAGTTCCAGTGCACTCAGTTTAGTCAGTGCGATATCGATAACGCACTGCCCTGCGGACTGTGCATTATCACTATGGGCACTGACTAAACTTCGTGCACTGGCCCTGCGCTAACACACTCGCAACAGTGCATTATTTGTATACTCCCGTTTTAACCTGCAATATTACCCCCCCCCCCCTCCCCGCTCCTCCTCCCCCAAACGTACGTTTACAATTAATTTCCCTTTCATGCAGTAGTTCGTGGTATTTGTTATCAAAAAGTGAAAAAGATGAGGACCATGTAAAGTGTATTGTGTGTCTGTAAAGGCCTGGTCACACAGAAGGGACGCATGGGGAACGCACGGCCAGCGCATTGAAAATTTGCAATTTTGGCTAGTGCGTTGTCGTGCGCCCAACTTTTGTCGAAACTACAGCGAGCTGACACCAAATGCATAGCGTGTTGCTAGCTCGCTGAGCGCATACAGGGCGCATACAGTGCGCATACAGAGCGCACATGATAACAACTTCCACGAATGCACAGCGTGTTGCTAGCGCACTGGACGAATGGTCCACGTATGCACCGCGTTCTCAACAGAGGTGGTCACACATAGACGACGCACGGCCCGCGCATTGGAAATCGGAAAAGGCCGTGTGCCTAACTTTTGTCATGATTTTGGAAAAGCTAGCGAGCTGACACAAAATGCACAGCGTGTAGCTAGCGCGCTGTGCGTATACAGGGCGTGTGCTTCGCGTATGTCTGGCGCTTGTCTAGCGCGCTCCACGCATGTCTGGCGTGCCTTTGGCGTGTTCATTCATGCGTCGAGCTCCGCGCACACTTTTGAGCATGCTCAAAAAATCCCGACGCACACAGCGAATGACGACGAATGCATAGCGTGGGTCCAGCGCGCTCGACGAACCAGTAACGAATGATGACGCACGCCTAGCGAACGACAACGCACTGGCCCAAATTGCAAATTTCTAATGCGCTGGCCGTGCGTCCCCCATGCGTCCCCTCTGTGTGACCGGGCCTTTAGGTAGCACTGCTAGGAGTTTTGATTTCGTCATATAGTGCAGTGAACTATATCTATATAGTAGCTGAGCTTTATAAATAAATATAATTATTATTAATTTATTATTATTTGTCAGGATATTAGAGAACACTTCGTGAATAAGATTATCTAGAATTTGCTATTTTACAGACCTGCAATTTGTTAATTGCCTGCAAATGCCCAATGTGATTTGGGCAAAAAAGTACATATCTTATGAACATAGACCCAATTTGTAGAAATAGACATGGTGAATGATGAAATGAAGTTTATAGGAATGTAATGAATCAAATAATATCATATTTATTAATCTAAGTTTCAATGATTACGCTTGATCAGGTAACTGGCCTCAACGCGGTGTGAGTACGTCTTCGGTAAATCCCATTCCTAAGGCCGTCTGGTATGAGGCTGATCCTGTCAGTGGGTAAGTCTGTTCTTTTCTTTTCAAAACGAAAGAACAAACAACAAAACTAAACAAAACAATACAATTCAATACAATACAGTTAAGATACTAAGATATTGGGACAAAAGGAAGCAGAAATAGTCTTGCTTCAAACACTGTGCATATATTGTATTTGTATTAACTAGTTAAGAGAGAGAGAGAGAGAGAGACAGACAGACACTACAGGGCGGAAATCAGTATCTACATCTAAGGTGCCATTTCACCCAAAAGAATTATAACACAAAATTAGGTGATTAATTAAGTGATGGAAATGGCTATTTAGGTTTGCTTTTTGAAAGTATTTGCGGTCACATTCTCAATCATGTTATACAATATGGTACATAATATCGAAATCTTTAATTGTTCTGTATATTATAATCTTAAGAACGTGTATAACGAGGTGCCATGTTCATGTATCATTTAATTTTTTCTTCTCGTTATTGTTTTCTTTCAAGATATAATGATGGGAGGAGAACCAAAGTACATGGAGGTGTTCATGAACACCGTGCCGAACGTATGAACACCAGGACATTGGCCGAACTCATGGCTGATCAAAATGCTAGTCCGACATTTTCTCTACTGGCCAATGTTACACAGCATAGGAAGGGCTTGCCAAATTATTACATTCATGGGTTGAGATCTGGAATGGGAGAGGATTACGCTAAGTGCAACATTGCTTTTGTGCACCTTCATAAAGCAGGTGGGCAAACCACTAAGGCGGTATTGAAGAAGGTGATTCAAAAAGCAGGAATGGATAGGGTCGAAATGAATGAAGAAAGTACAAGCAACTTTGACCTTTTTCTCCAGAAGGGAGGTACATCCAAGCCGACACTCTTCCAAGGAGGTTTCACCTTTGGCATATGTGATGTATTGCATAAGAGGCCCTGTTCATACATGACAGTACTTCGTAATCCATATGACAGGATCATTTCGTCGTACTTCTACAATTTTGGACGTCACGCTAAACATCTGTGCGGACCAGTGATACCCGAACACGTCTCCATCACTGCTTGGGCGATTGATCAAGGCGGTCACTTCTTCAATGAACTTCTTATGCACCCGGACACTTGTAGGAATTATAACTCAAGTTTCGATGAGTACGTAAATCAGGATCACACTAAAGATATCATCAAGTACGTGCATGTTAATCATGACAGGTGTATGTGTCGACAAAGAGCTCTTCATACAGCGACCTTAACAAAAGAGCAGCGTCGTGCACTTCTCCACTATACCCTTGAAAACCTAGAGAACTGGTTCGCCGTAATAGGAATGTTGGAGGACTATCAGGTATCTCTAGAGCTCTTTGGAGAAGCCTATCAAATGAATTTTACAGCTGAATATTCAGTTCCCGTTAACATGAACAAAAACTATGCAAAAGCGGAAGATACGAAAATAAAACAAATGAAAATTGAGCTACTTAATAGTGTAGAAGTAAGAGAAGCGTTGTATGAAGATATCATGATTTACGAGAAGGCGCTAGAGATCATGAAACTTCAAAAAGAAGAATATACTCGAATAAAGAATATCGGATGAGTGATAAAATATTAATAGCCCCCATTTAAGTTGATGTCTTGAAAATACGAAATTGAAAAGTATTAAGTTGTCAGGGGTTCATTCATTTTACTTGTTGTTGCGGGTATAAACTCATTCGCCGATTCGATCCGGCGCATCTCTACAACACGTCCTTGGTCAGGTGTCACGTAATGGTAACACACCCCCCTAGAGCAAGATGTACTCTTCTGGTCTGCCTTCGATCGCAACCAATCAAACTGCTACGAATCATCTACACCAACAAAGCGCACAGAGTTGCCAATTTGAGAACCATCTATGTAAAAATGCAGCTGCCTGTCAAATATCTTCGTTTCATACGTGTTTCAAATACAGCGCGCTAGCTGAAATAACTGTGGCTGATAATGTACGAGGCTACGAAACCTAATTCAGAAGTCCAATTTAGAACGAGGAAAATGGGTCTGTCATAAAAATCAACTGTCAAATGAAGAAATATTGTTAATTTATATTGGTAACATGTTTCTCCGACTTCAACAATAACAATTTACGTTATTTTATGAGAAGAAACCCTGATTTAATTCGATTTGTTCCGGGGATCGAATCAGCGCGCTGATTCGATCCCCCCGGAACTCGAATCGAATCTCCTGCGACATCGACAACAATATGGGTTGTAACATCACTTAATCTTGAGATTAAAATATTGATATTTCAAATTGACTGAATCAATAAACTGTAAGAACATCGGGATTAATATGTGTTATCGTTGAAGGCAGGCGCGTACACAGGGGGGGGGGGGGGGGGGGGGGGGGTTGGCGGTTAACCCCCCCCTTTGGTATTTTTATGTGTGTAAACCCCCCAAAAAAAACCTAACCCCCCCCCCCCAACGGAGCAAAATGTCAAATTTTCAAATTTCGAGACCAACAAAAAAAGAAAGTGTCCTCTTACCCCCCCCCCTTAAGGGCCAACTAATCCTGTCGAAAGAACACGTGGGTTTAACCGCAAACCTCACTCAGATCAATGTATATATTGTTCTATTAAAAAAAAACACTCACACCCACAAAAAGAACACATTAAGTATTCTATGTACAAATTATAAAATGACTGTAGAAATGGTAGATGTATTATTTGTCACATTCCATACAACTGGTATGAGAGAATTCACATGTAAAATGTTATTGGAATAAAAACATTGGGTTTGATGGTTCTAGGACTCCTACCCTCTGGACATCCACCCCCGGATAACCACCCGGGGGTGGATGTCCAGGGGGTAAGTGTCTGGATACGGGATTTGGTTAATGAAACAGTATTTAAGTGACGCTTTTGGAAATTGAAGAGAATTAATATTTTGACAGATTTCGTTTCATTTGATTGTATCAATTCAAATTTCAAATTTCAAAATGATATATATATTTCAAAATTTCATTTGCAATCCAACAATGCCGCAATTCTGTTAATCACATCTAGTTTGTTGCCGAATTTTACCCTCTTTTTTTAACAGCTATTTAAAAAAAAATTATTCAATAATAATTATATATCTTAATATGAATCCTGAAGCAAATACATGTGTATTAACCATGTTTTGCCTAATTCTGTAAAGCTTTTTTTATATTTAAATATTTATAATGAATATATCAATGACATTGTGGTTTTTCTCTGGAATTCATTGTTTCATTTTGTAGTCGGTTGTAGTTGGTCTCATATTATATTTGTAATTTTTAAGTCTCATTATATTTTATTAACACTTTATCCGATTATTTTTCTAGTTCTCCTTTACAGCCTATTCATCTATCCTACTCTTTATCTGTCCCTATTATTGTGCAGTCTCCTCTCCAGCTTCTCTCTTTCTCATTTCTCTAAGATCTCTCTCTCTCTCTCTCTCTCTCTCTCTCTTTTAATTGTCTTACCAGTCCTTTTAATCTTCTATTACATTTGTCTTATTGCCTTCTGTTATTCGTTCTCCTTCAATTATCCTCTAGTCATCCGTTCCAATTTTTTCTCTTGTTTCTCTTTCTTTTCATTGATCATATCCTTGATTATTTATTGTAAATTGCAATTTATATATATATATGTTATGCTTTTGTATGTATCTTTTGTAAATTCAATTTGTTTCAGCCTCTGGCTGCTATTTGAATGATTTTTAATCAATAAACCATATCAAATCAAATCAATTGTAAACACCGAAACCATGACGATATTCAATTTCAATTCAATTTCAATTTATTCAGCCAATCATTAAAAACAATTTACAATGACACTGGTACTGGTACAATTATAACATGATGACAGGCTATGGACCCATGAGAAGCAGAGTTTGTAAATGGGGCCCACTAAAATACAATTAAATACAAATATAATCAAAACATACTTTAACAGGCAAAACAAAAAAGAGATATATGTATATTCATACTTATTACAAACGATTAAAAATATCTTGCAAACACACTCAGCCATACTCACTCACACACACACAATGCAATGTACTTTAAAGCATATTATAAGAGAGAGAGAGAGAGAAGAAGAAGAAGAGAATAGAATATTTAAAAGAAAAAGGAAGAAGAAGAAACACATGAAAAATGCGAAATATGAGATTAAAACGTATAGTCCTACCCAGTTTTACCAATTAATAAATAGTTCCCTTTTGCACAAAACTTTAAATCTAGACAAAGTTGAACTTGATCTTATATCCTCGTTTAAATCATTCCATTTGCTTATTCCCACATTTCGAAATGATTTCATTGCATGGGTTATACGTACAGGGGGTTTGTGTAATAACAATTTTTGCCTTGTGTTATGTGAATGAACGGATGAATTACTAATAAACATGTTTTGAAAAATGTGCGGAAGATTACCAGTGTGGAAATGATACATTAATATACAAGTATTAAGTGATATTAATTCTTTGACAGGAAGAACCTTCATTCTTCTAAATAATAGTTTCGTATGAGATATCTATGGAACAAGCTTCTATAGACCATTTAATAACATGTTGTCGTTCCCGATTACTGATGATGATATGATTTTTATGATGATGATGATAATAACATTAATAATAATAATGATAATAATAATAATGATAATAACAATAATAATGATCAACACAATACAAGTAACAAACACGGTAATAATTATGATGATAATGACGAAGATGATGATTATGATCAGGCGCGCCGGAAGCAGTTTGGGATGGGGGGGGGGGTGGGGCGGCAAACATTCCAGGGGGCTCACCTTCCAGGGGCAGTGGCGTAATGAGCAAAAACGTTTGGAAGGGGGGGGGGGGCAGAAGAAAAATATGCATCACCACCAGTCTTACGCGTAACATGCAGGCAGGGGCGGTGATTTCTTTTGATGACCTGGGGGGGGGGGGGGGGACGAAATGCGAGGGACGAGGGAGCAGTGGTGTAATGAGCAAAAACTTCTTTTTTTTTTGGGGGGGGGGAGGGGGAGAATCCCTACTACCACCACTATTACATGTTAGGCAGGCCCTGGGAAGGTTTTTCAAAGTGGGGGTGGGGGGTCAGGTAGAGGTCAGATCAGGTAGAGCAAAGCAGGCCCTGACATGAAGGCTTCTAAATAAGCATATTTTTTCCGACTGTAAATTTGGTAATTTCTTATTTTCCAACAACCGCATAAAAAGGCAGACTTACACAAAAATTTAGAAAAAATACCGGAAAATCATGATTTCAGCAACATATGTAAATCACTGGTATCGAATAAGAAATACCCCCCACCCCCATCAGTACGCCAGCGTTCAGCGGCTCATGTCTTCTCACCCCTATAACAAAAAAAACACACGCTTTCCCATCCTCCCACAATAGTTCTACGATATGCGCGTATCGCTATTATAAAATCCTCCATTGATAAATATAGGTGGCATGCGGAATGTTTAGGAAATTTAATTCCTGTTAACTTTTCTTTTCTTTGAATGGAATTTTATATATGATTTAATTCAGGTTTTTATTATTGTTATGTTCTTTTGGGTTAAAAATACAAACCATCTTTACTCCTTTACTGCTTTCTCCTTTTTTTGGAGGGGGGCGTTTTGGGGGGCAAAAATGCGTTTTGCCCTGCCCCCCCCCACTCCCGGCGCCTATGATGATGATGATGATTAGAATAATAAAGAAATACCTGTTAAAAACGTAGCAGGTGGCAAGCGGTAGATAGCCCAACGGTTTATCAAGATTTCGTGTTGTAACTGACGCAAACACTATGTAAAACACCGGTTTTCACTGCTGATACTCCACGCAATTTAACTAAAAATTGTTATTTCCGCAATGAGATAAGATGAAGAAGAAGCACAAGATTGTGTGTGGACGCCTTTCGCCAGGCGCGTAGCCAGGGGGGGGGGGGGCGGTGGGGGCGGTCGCCCCCTCCAAAACGCCGGCCTTTTTTTTTTTAGAGAGAAAGAGAAGAAAAAAAGTAAGAGGACGTAGGAAGAAAAAGGGAAAGGAGTCGAGAACGATACAACGAATCATCTTCTTTCTCTAATAATTTAATGAAACGTCAAAGCTTTCGCGCTTCGCGCGGAACGGGGGGAAATTCAGTTCAAATTACGGATTAAGAGTCGAGAACGGAACAAAGAATCGTCTTCTTTCTCTAATAATTTAATGAAACGTCAAAGCTTCCGCGCTTCAAAAGAGAGGAAATGAATACAGATAGGATTAAGGGTCGGGGAAGGTACAACGAATCGTCTTCTTTGTCTAATAATACGTCAATGCTTCCGCGCTTCGCGCAGGAGGAGGGGAAGGGGGGGGGGGGGACTGAATTCAAACAAGGATTATGAGTCGAGAAAGGTACAACGAATCGTCTTCTTTGTCTGATAATACATCAAAGCTTCCGCGCTATGCGCAGGAGGGGCGGACTGAATTCAGACAAGGATTATGAGTCGAGAAAAGTACAACGAATCGTTTTCTTTCAAAGCTTCCGCACTTCGCGCGGGAGGGGGGAAATTCCCCCCTCCCTGCACCACCCCCTAGGAAGCGCGCTACGCGCGCTCTTTAAGTGATTCGCACGCTTCGCGTGCTCACTACCGCCCCCCTAAAATGAAATCCTTGCTACGCGCTTGCCTTTCGCGCTCGGTCACGTTCAGCCGCGTCCAGTTATACCGTTCTAGTTCGACCATACGTTCACACACAAAACATTCCATGATTCTTTATCGAGTTCGAATCGACGCCCAGACCCCCTTTTATTTATACGACGTATCGTTAGTAAGCGTACGCACATATAATTTCACCATATATGGCTATCCCGAAACGGTAGGCCTATAGCTATACCTTTTCGGGATAGCTATACGATGAATTTTGTGTGTGTGGACACGGGGTAAGTGTTTCACTGAGAAATTATGATTCGGCTATTATGCCGTTGTAACATACGCATATAATGATTTGTCTAGGCTATTAGGCTATTGAAATTACCAGATTGAATTTTAAATGATTTTGTAAGCATTTTACGTACTGTTCTAGGGGGTTCTTTAACTTCTTTGCACCATCATGTTATACCCTCCAATTGTTCTTTGTCCTCGTTTGTTACAGTTTAGATTTTAATTGAAGTTTAAAGTTTTACTAATTGTATCGATTTCTTCATTACTTGCAGTTATAAATAAAAGAATGTGCATTCAGAATAAGCAGTGGTGTTTTGCTTGTTTCCTTAATTGATGAAGTATATTTATAATAAGTCAAGTATGATTATACGAACAAAACTGTTGAGTGAAATGTCATTGCTGATTTCCATACATGTATACAGTGTAAGTTAAAAAAAAGTTTACACGTAGAAAATTGCTAATTATTTTTAAAATCATCTATGAACAATAAATTATTATACATCTTTTGAAAGAGTGTTTTATCCCAAATTGTTTGGTATCATTTGTGTGTGGTATGTGTTCACGCTTGGATGAACAGGAGGCATTGTTTGCGAGAGTGCAAATATCGAATTGCGCCAAAGTTGCTTATGTGATGTTTAAATAAAACAATTGGGATTTGGGTATTAAGTCGGTTTTTGTAGATCCAAATAACATCCCTTACAAAATTAATCATGCCACACATATCAAATATCAAATAGCAACGAACATTGTGTGCGCGCGTGTGTGTGCGTGTGTGACTTTGCATCTACAAAAAGCATTTGCAATGCATTTCATTTGATACATTCAATTCATTCTCTCACTCCGCTAATCCCAACATAATTCATGCTTATAGGCATCACTTTGGCGCAAGTCGATTTTTGCACTCTCGCTAACAATGCCTCCTGTTCATCCAAGCGTGAACATATACCACAACAAATGATACCAAACGATTTGGGATAAAACACTCTTTCATAAGATGTATAATAATTTACTGTTCTTAGATGATTTATAAAATAATGAGCAATTTTCGAGGTGTAAACTTTTTTTTTGACTCACACGGTAGTGGTGATGTTGATAATGATGATACTACTAATAATAATATGAAGAACAAGAAGAAGAAGATGATGAAGAAGAAGAAGAAAAGGAGGAAGAAGAAAAAGAATGATAGTAATAATAAAATCAACAACAGCAAAATTGCCATTTATATAGTAATATTAATAATAATATCAATAATAATGATAATAATGATAATGATAATGATGATAATAATAATGATGAGATAATAATAATAAGAAGAATAATGAAAGTCAAATATACCATGCACTGAGAGGCTCTGGTATAAATCATGGGCTCTTGATCAATAATTGTACCGTTGTCTCTAAAACAGTGCATGATATATTTGATTTATATCCTTCATTGAAGAAAAAAAAATTGCTAAAAAACAAAGGGGTGAATTATTTATGAAGCTTAAAATATCAACAAATCACCAGTTTTGTCCGAACTAATAATAACGAGGAATATATGAAACTTTCTAAATTTGAGAGACTATCTTTGATGATATTCTCATTTCTCAATCGCAATTATAGAGCATTGTATTCCAGTCAAATGGGTTATAAGGCACGTTTGACTTTACATTAATAATTTTTGTTTCATGGTGGAAATATTTTACATCACGGGGTATGGGCATCAGTGGCGGATCCAGGAATTTCTTACCGGGGGGGGGGGGGGAGGGGCACAAAATGGCATGGGGTGAAATATATGTAAAACGATGAAGCGACAGAGCGAGGCTTTAGCGGTAAGGGAGCGGAGCGACCAAGCGGGGTGGGTCTGGGAGGGGGTTCTGACCCCCTCCTTGAGTAGGAAGCATTTGCAATTTTAGAACCACATTCGACGCATTTTTAGGCACTTCCTGAAGTAATATGACGTAAAATTGCTTTCTCCTACCCCCTTCAAGAGTAGGTATCTTTTGCAATTTGAGAACCACATTTGGCGTATTAATGTCCAACGGCACATCCTGGAAAACAAACGAGGCCTTCTGATTGGTTAGAAGTTAGAGAAAATTGATCTGTCACGTCTTGAGACGTTATATATGCTTCGTTGCTGCACAATGCAAGAAAACGGTGTCCCGGTACTTCACCAAAAATGTGTGTATAAACTGTGTTGTTATATATCAGGGTCGTCGCTGGACCTTTTTCAGTGGGGGGAGGGTGGTGTAGAGGCCACCGATTACCGACAAGGCGAGCCACCAATTACCGACAAATATATTAATGCCAATGTCCCAGAAACTAAATTATTTTTCAGTTTCTCCCCTCCCGCGCGAAGCGCGGAAGCTTTGACACTTCATTAAATTATTAGAGAAAGAAGACGTTCCGTTGTACCGTTCTCGACTCTTAATTCTTGTTTCGCCCCTCCCGCGCGAAGCGCGGAAGCTATGACGTTTTATTTAATTATTAGTAGGTAGAGCACTCAAAAAAATAATACACATAAGACATTCTTTATTTTGGTGTCATATTAAAGATATCAATGATATATTTATTTTGCTGCAAAAATTTTCAAATTCTGTCAAGGCATTCCTGAGATATGGTCTTTTGAAGATATCGTAAAATCATTCAAAAACCTGCCGCAAATAGCAAATTATGGCAAAAATGGATTTTTTACATGTTTAAGGGTGTTTTTTTGACATAATAGAGTATTACATGGTCTTAAAAATGATATGTATTGTGAAACCAAAGTGAAATAAGCATGAAAAATAAAATTCAAGAACCAGACTTGTTGCATTTTGGTGCACCGGATTGACAAAAACCACATTTTGTTCAATTTCACCAATCCGCAGGTTTGGAAATGTTCAAAAAACGACTAAGTCCAGCTAATTAATATGCGTAAATGCAATATCTCAAGTTTTAAATGAGTCTGTTTGATACAACTTTGTGGCAAGCTTCAACTAATGAATCCCTATCCATTTATATAATAAGATTCATGAAAACTAATTAATTATGCAAATGAGCTGATAATTAGCTAATTACATATTCGCAACACCGTTATGCAAATTAGACAATGTTTATATATTTTTTTTCCTTCTCACCTAACTTCCTGATCTATATAAAACAACTGTAGAAAGTTTGAGCTTTGTAGATGCTTGCATAATTTGCTGAATAAAATGATGAGCTGAACTTTCGCAGCAATTTCCAGTAATGTTTCACTCGATGGATTAAAAATCGGAGCATGTGGCAAGAAACTATGGATGTTAAACTACTGAAAACCAGTTTAGGATTTGAAAATCGGGCAACATTTACGGATTTATGAGCATTTTCTGAAAATTCATTCAACTCAATGTAACTTCGTGTAGAAACAAAATTCCGATGTACCTGTTGCTGGGTAGCCAGGGAAAGGTCACAGGTACCATATATGGTAAGGTCATTGAAATCCAGTGAATGAAACATTGGTGGCAAGTCCATTTTTTTACAGGGGAGTTTTTTTCCAATCTGCCGGGATATTTAGTGCAGTATTGTCCGTGGTGATTGCACACACCCACTGGCCCAATTTGCGCGGTGTCAAAAACATCCCTTTTTAAAAAAATAAAATAAATACTTTCCCTAATACCCACACCCACAGGATTTTAAGTATAGTGGGTTAAAAGAATGACTGAAATATCTGTGAAAAAATTATGTTGTTACATGTTTTTGAATTTTTTAAATCATAAGTTGAAAAATGGCTTCTCAGCATAGATTTGCTATTGCTGTGCACTGACGTGCACGGCAGAATGTATATGCATGCACTGTGATCAGCCTATTATTAGAGAAAGAAGACGATTCGTTGTATCTTTATTGGCTCTTAATCCTTGTCTGAATTCAGTTCCCCCTCCCGCGTGAAGCGCGAAAGCTTTGATGTTTCAATAAATTATTACTCTTAATCCTTGCCTGAATTAATCTTCGCCCATCCCGCGCGAAACGCGGAAGCTATGACGTTTCATTTAATTATTAGAGAAAGAAGACGATTATTTGTACCGTTGTTGACTCTTAATTCTTGTCAGAATTCAGTCCCCCCCCCCCCCTCCTCCCGCGCGAAGCACGGAATCTTTGACGTTTCAATAAATTATTACTCTTAATCCTTGTCTGAATTAAATTTCGCCCATCCCGCACGAAACGCGGAAGCTTCCACGTTTCATTAAATTATTAGAGAAAGAAGACGATTCATTGTACCGTTCTCGACTCTTAATCCTTGTCTACATTCAGTTCCCCCCCCCCTCCCGCGCGAAGCTTTGACGTTTCAATAAATTATTACTCTGAATTCTTTTCTGAATTCAGTTTCCCCACTGGGCCCCTTAACGGAACATGTGCAGTGTTACATGATGTACGTATGGAACGTTCGTTCGCAAATCTGTGCATGCACCGCCCGAGTGGTGGGTAGCATTTT